>OZ020190.1:61366659-61805644 GCA_963971165.1 Philopedon plagiatum
CAAACCAATCATTCTGGCATATGTAGCTTGCTGTTTGTTGGGCAGGAGGGCATAAATAACAGGATGAACTCCCCCAAATTGTTTAGCCATTATAACGTAGGTCTGATAGAAAATTGAGGGAGTTGGTTTAAATGTTCCATCAACAAACCAATGTTTTGAGTCCTTCAAAATCTGTAAAGAAAACAACATATAATTCCCATGAAAATTGAAATTGTTTTAGCAAACATAATATAATACGAATTTTTCTAAAATTAAATTTTTGAAAAATAATTTTTTTTCGAAAAAATAATTTTCGAAGATAAATAACCTATTATTGTTGTAATACTTACTTTCAGGTTCTGTTTGCGCCCAAAAATTAAAATTCTGTTCGGATCCGGTCCACTGTCACTCAAGAGAAACTGTTCCTCAACATTGTTTGCACTTGCATAAACTTTATATTTTTCTGGTATGACGAGTTCTTCACGACTAACTGGGGTAGGTGGTGCAAGGTCGATTTGGTTTCTCTTCCTTCTAATCATTTTCTTCATGGCGGTGTGATTCGGCAATGCAGCTTTTGCACCTAAAGAGATTCCTGATGCACAGTGATTTATTATTGTAGCCGTGGATTCCATCGTTTCTTCACACCTTCTCTTTATTGATGTTTTGATAACTGCAGCCTCCACATGTGCAGCGGAACTTCCGTGGCAATGCTCGTTAATTTTTTTAATAACCACGTCGTCCTGGGTATGAATCCTGGCCTTGCAGCGTTGTTGTCCTTCAATGGTATGGTCACATCTCCAAAACTTTTTTGAATTGCATGAACTTGTTTTATCAAAAACGTACAAAAAACCACCGTCTGAGAATTTACGTCTTCCCCTTTTGCTTGTAATTTCCATGTTGTAGAAAATAAAATTAAGTAAAATAGAACAAATCAGGACACAATGATTAAGAACAAGAACTTGTTTTATACTGAGGATATGAAAAGGAAAATTAGTCTTTATACCCTTGAGGTACCTACCTAAAATGGGTTAATTAACTACCTACCTGAACTAGATTACCATTTCTTAATCCCAAATTCTTATTAATATGTGGTATTTAAATGATGATTTTCCAGAATGAGATTAACATAATTTAATTCTTTATTTCTTTTCATAGAAATTTGATGATAATGATAACATTAACAGTTAGGGATTATGGAAATATTAATGAGTTACCTACCTCAAAAATAACAATAAAATCCTAAATAAAATGTAAAAAAATTAAGTTAAGTATTCTTGGCGTCAAAACGACTCGGCGTCAAAATGACCGGCGTCGAAACGTCCTCGCGTCGAAACGGCCGCGTCGGAACGGCCGCGTCAAACCGGCTGCGTTAAAACGTCCCATTCCGGGTTGGTATTACGCAGGCTATTCTTATGTTCTTTTATTCGGTTTTTTAAATGTTGTTTTGTTTGTCCTATATATGTTTTTGGACAATCAGAACAGTCAATTTTGTGTATTAGATTTTTCTGAAATTCTTTAGGTGTTTTTGGTTTTAAATGTGTAAATAATTTATTAGTACTATTGTTTGACCGCAACCCCATGGAAAAATAAAACCATATATTATAATTTAAACGATCAGGAAAAACAATACTATTTATATATATATATATATATATATATATATATATATATATATATATATATATATATATATATATATGTATATATATAGAAATACCTGGCTAGTATACTGCAACCCATAGTTGAAAAAGCAGATTCTTACGTTAAAAACTCTGAAGAATTCACCCATATTATAGACTCCCTCACCATAGATCAGCACGACATCATCGCAAGTTTCGACGTCAAATCTCTGTACCCAAGCATACCAGTAAATGAAGCACTGCAACAAATAGCAGATAATGAACAGCTTCCGACGCACATAATAGAACTGTCAAAACATTGCCTACAAAACGCCCATTTCATGTACGATGGACAAATATACAGACAGATTGATGGAGCAGCAATGGGGTCTTCACTGTCACCTGCAGTAGTCAATCTTTTTATGGTGTATTTCGAAAAGAAAGCTCTTGAGTTAGCGAATCTTAAGCCAAAACTATGGATTAGATACGTCGACGATGTTTTTGTTATTTGGTCCTTTGGCAAAGAGAAACTTCTGAAATTTTTAGACCATCTAAATTCGATACACCCACGAACCCAATTCACACTAGAGCTCGAAGAAAACAATCGGCTTCCTTTCCTAGATGTGCATGTATTTAAAAATCAACATGGACGACTAGAACACACGGTATACAGGAAACCAACTCACACCAATAAATACTTGAATGCCGAATCACATCACCACCCATCACAAATACAGGCAGTAGCAAACACGCTGATCTCCAGATCCTTCCGGCTCACCAGCGACAACAACAGACCTCATGAGCTAGAAAAGATAACCACTGCTCTAAAACAGAATGGATATAAAGACAACACAATTAGAAAAGCAATAGAACTGCAACACCAAGACAGAAACAACAGGAAGACACGGAAAGCAGACCAAAAACCGTATTGCCATATATTAAAGGAACTACTGATAGGATTGGTCGCATTCTTCGTAAGCATAATATATCCACTGTATATAAACCACATCAAACCATAAGAACAACATTAAAAAATCCAAAACAGAAAATTAAACTAGAAAACCAAGGTGTGTATAGTGTAGCATGCGGTACCTGCAATAAAATGTACGTCGGACAAACCAACAGACGAATTTCAGCCGGGTTAGAAGAACACAAACTGGCTATCAGAAACAAACAAACTACATCGGCCCTGTTTCAACAACAACATCAAACAGGACACAAAATAAACTTTGATAGCTGCAGACAACTGGCAAACGTCGAAAACTACAAAACTAGGATAATACGAGAAGCCATCGAAATAGAAAAGACCGGTCATCTAAACAAAAGGGACGACGCTCTGCATTTGTCCAGTACATGGAAGACAATAGTAAAACGGCAAGCCGAAGCGCATCAACTGGCAACCACATCACAACAAACAGCCAACGAAGCAACGACTGAGGGGGCGGAGCCAACCAGAACCGCTACACCCTCCGGCGCAGGCTATAAATATCGAGAGTCACGACAAAAATTCATCAGTTTACGACTTGACAGCAACGAGTAAGCATTGATAATGCCAAGTGAGACCTTGGCGAAACGTCTGCCAGATTCCAATAGAAATTTCACAAACGAACGGATGTACTCCCGGATCAATATTTCTTCACTCCATCCGTGAAAGTCTACGTTCAAATATATATATATATATATATATATATATATATATATATATATGTGTATATATATATATATATATATATATATATATATATATATATATATATATATATATATATATATATATAAACTGCTGGCCAATTCAAGCGGGACAAACTAAATTTTTGATAAAATTTAGAGTGGAATATTTTCGAAACGAAAAAAGATTTTGATTTAACTTTTTCAGTATGTAATTGAATAGTTCTTCTAGTTTTTATACTTCAAGGCACTATTGCTAGCAGTCGCTGCAACTCTATTTTACAGGGTGTTAAGTGAAACCCTGACTTTTTTGGAAAAGTTTTCCAGTTCCGAGAATCTAGGAAGAATTTTTTTTGAATTTTCTTTTCATACTAAAATGATCCATGGTCAAATACAAAAAAACAATTTCTCCGGATTTTCTCTATTTTCATTTGTTTTCCGTATACAGGAGTTAGTCGAAATTATCGACTTCTTCTTACAAAGGAACCCCTAATTTGGCCGTTTATTCACAAAAAGCGAAAGACCAAGTAAATTTGTAGTTTGAAGTAGTCCAGCTAACAAAATTAATACAAATTTTTGTACAGGGTGTAGCAAGTTTGGATCACGGGCTAGTAAATTATTATTTTTTAATTTCTACTACTTTTTCCTAAGTTAACTATTAATTATCACGTGCTACGTTAAAGGGTTAAAATTTGTTAGGTCCGATAACAGTACTGGTTAGAAAGATCCTTTTTGCCCAAACGGGTTTTTCATTTTTTGTCTAGTCCCATTTTTAGTGATTAAACGGCTCGCATTTTGAACCTAACTTTTTGCAATTGCATCCATGAACGATTGAAGTGAGAGTGCTTTTTTGGTGGTACATAATGAATGTTTTATCCAACCAAAAAACATGTAGTGGCCAAACAGCTAATGATGCTTATTCGAAGAATTTTTTAGCATTATACAGGGTTGCAAAAAATATACCACCTATACTTTATATGGAAGTCATGTGATTTTCAAATTAATTGAATATAGTCCCAATTTTCTTGGAACTTTTTGCCGAAACTGTTTTTGAATTTTTTTGTCTGGTCCCATTTTTAGTGATACAAATGGCTTGCGTTTAAAACTTAACTTTTTGCGATTGCATTCATGAACTATTGAAGTGGACATCGTTTATTGGTTTAACCAACCAATAAAAAAGTGTCGTGGCCATAGAGCTAAAGATGCTTATTCGCTGCTTTTGTCCGCGTTTGCCCAAAACATATCACCTACATTTTATATGAAAATCATGTGATTTTAGAGTCCTTTAGGTATTCATAAAGTTCCTTTTTGCTATATTAATAATTATTAAAGAAAATGTCCTACTTATTATTAATAAAATCTAGTAACGATACAGATAAAAAGAATAATATTCATTCGGAACTTTTCACATTATACAGGATTGTGCAGAAGTTACTACTTATAATAGAAGCCACGTGTTTCTCGATATCTTTGGATTTTCGTAAACTTCGATTATTCATTATAAAAGAAAAATATTTTACCACTGCTCTAAAAAGTCAGTACATGGCATTGAGAAATTTTAATTAATAAGAAGTGTCTTAAATTAATAGTCACGGAGTACATTTTTCTCGTCAAAAATTGGAGATGGATAGTGAATTCAACTGAACAAGTTATAAAATTCTGTATAGCGTAGTTTTTAGAAGGTATAGAAATTTCAGAAGATTTAATTACTTTTGAAAGTACTCGAAAAGATACGTAATTTTCAAATTTAGTAGTTATTTTTCCCGGCATTACTTTAGGAGATCCAAAATGTAAATTTTGGTTGTTACTTTTATAGGTAAACAGAAAACGCTTTAAATTATAGAACATTTTTTTTACTTGAAGGTATTATAAAAACTTGCAACTAACGAAAACAAAACAAATCTTAATACCTAGTAGAACCTCCCCTTACATTTATTATCTCTTGGCATCTTCGAGGCATGCTTATTACCAAATTATTGACAAATTCTTGCTGAATATTTTCCCACTCCTGAACAATGGCGTCTGCAAGTTGTTCTAGAGTCTGAGGAGGATCTTCCCTAGAACTTACCAATAATTTCAATTTAGACCAGACGTGTTCGATAATATTCATGTCTGGTGATTTTGCAGGCCAGACCATCCTGGTAATATTATTAGTTTCCAAAAACTCTTGCACAATGCGTGCTCTATGAGGTCTGGCGTTATCGTCAATTAGCACAAAATCGTTCCCAAAATTGTTTGCAAATGGTAGAACGATATTGCTTAAAATTTCGTCCCTATATACCTGACCGTTAATGGGCTCCAATGTTAAAAAAAGTTCCGTTTTGCCATTAAACATTACACCACCCCAAACAGTAACGCCTCCACCACCAAAAGGTTCCTGAGGAGCCATATTCTCCTCCATATACCGTTCGCCACGTTCACGCCAAACTAATATTCTGCCGTCCGAGTGAATTAAATTAAATCTTGACTCGTCTACAAACATGCAGTTTTCCCAGTTATCTAATGGCCAATTGCGATGTTCATATGCCCACTGGAGACGTCTTCGCCTATGCTGTGGTAGAAGTCGCACACATTTAGCACGTCGCCGAGCTCTAAAATTAAAATTTTGGCTTAAAAATCTGTAGTATAGGTGTAGGGAATGAACCAATAAATAAGCCAACAGTAGCTTTTATTATACTAAAATGCAAAATTAGGTCAATTTTCATAACGTTAGTTCTAGGGAAGAACTAAGGAACATTACGCTGCAAGCACAAATAATGTGTTTAGGGTCGCCTATCAAAACTTTAATTTATGAACAACTTAGTTCGTTTACATTTATAATATCGGTGCGCAAAATCCAAGATTCACGCCTCAGCTGACGTCGATATTATAATAGCCGACTTACTAAAATGAAACACTAAAAATATTGGTACAAAAAATAAGATCTCATTTGAAGTAACTCACCTTAAGTTATTATTGTTTAAAGTTCTTCTAATGGTCCTATTGCTCACACGAATGTGTGTTCTTGCTCTGAACTCCTGGTTAATTTTCTCTGATGGAATTTTTCGCCTTCGACGAGCCTCTCTAACCAACCATCTTTCATCTGCAATGCCGACTTTCTTTTGGCGACCTCCCCCATAACGATAGTTTGCACTTCCCGTTTCGTGGAAGCGTTGACGCAGTCGAGATATTGTACTTCGCCCAACCCCGTACATATCCGCAATAATACTAATTTTTACCCCATCTTGTAGTAAACGCAAACAATTAGCTTGTTCTTTTGCACTTAATCGAGCCATTATAAAGGATAATAACGCACCAATTCAAAGAAGAATACTTTGTTGCCTTGGTAACTGTCAATAGCAAAGAAAATGTTTTATTTTTTGGCCTACTAGATCTTTTGACTAAGAAATAGAAACGCCGCTAAATTAACAGAAATCCACCTGCAAAGTATAGGTGGTATAATTTTTGCAACCCTGTATAATGCTAAAAAATTCTTCGAATAAGCATCATTAGCTGTTTGGCCACTACATGTTTTTTGGTTGGATAAAACATTCATTATGTACCACCAAAAAAGCACTCTCACTTCAATCGTTCATGGATGCAATTGCAAAAAGTTAGGATCAAAATGCGAGCCGTTTAATCACTAAAAATGGGACTAGACAAAAAATGAAAAACCCGTTTGGGCATAAAGGATCTTTCTATCCAGTACTGTTATCGGACCTAACAAATTTTAACCCTTTAACGTAGCACGTGATAATTAATAGTTAACTTAGGAAAAAGTAGTAGAAATTAAAAAATAATAATTTACTAGCCCGTGATCCAAACTTGCTACACCCTGTACAAAAATTTGTATTAATTTTGTTAGCTGGACTACTTCAAACTACAAATTTACTTGGTCTTTCGCTTTTTGTGAATAAACGGCCAAATTAGGGGTTCCTTTGTAAGAAGAAGTCGATAATTTCGACTAACCCCTGTATACGGAAAACAAATGAAAATACGGCCCACGTATGTGACTGTGCCTCTCAACATAAGTCGAGATGCACAACGTCACATACGCAGTTACGGGTGTAACCTTAAGAAAAGGGAAAAAAAATATATTTAACGAGGACCACAAACAGGAGCCAGTGCACCAATTTGTGGCTTCAGCCAAAAGACCCCTTTTTTTGGGGGCAACAATTAGCGTCGCCGACGGAGGCAACTATAGCCAACTGTCGTGGTATCCTATAAGCCCAAGAGAAGAAAAACAAATGCTAGAAACTAGCGCGGATCGATACATAAAAAAGAGAGGAGAATTATTGTGGGCATGTCCGCTAGCAATGAACAGTAAAATGAAAAGTTAGAATGGTAACCCGTACGACACGTGTTTCTGCTCATTGGCTTCATCAGGCCCACGTATGTGACTGTGCCTCTCAACATAAGTCGAGATGCACAACGTCACATACGCAGTTACGGGTGTAACCTTAAGAAAAGGGAAAAAAAAATATATTTAACGAGGACCACAAACAGGAGCCAGTGCACCAATTTGTGGCTTCAGCCAAAAGACCCCTTTTTTGGGGGCAACAATTAGCGTCGCCGACGGAGGCAACTATAGCCAACTGTCGTGGTATCCTATAAGCCCAAGAGAAGAAAAACAAATGCTAGAAACTAGCGCGGATCGATACATAAAAAAGAGAGGAGAATTATTGTGGGCATGTCCGCTAGCAATGAACAGTAAAATGAAAAGTTAGAATGGTAACCCGTACGACACGTGTTTCTGCTCATTGGCTTCATCAGGCCCACGTATGTGACTGTGCCTCTCAACATAAGTCGAGATGCACAACGTCACATACGCAGTTACGGGTGTAACCTTAAGAAAAGGGAAAAAAAAATATATTTAACGAGGACCACAAACAGGAGCCAGTGCACCAATTTGTGGCTTCAGCCAAAAGACCCCTTTTTTGGGGAGAAACTGTTCCTCAACATTGTTTGCACTTGCATAAACTTTATATTTTTCTGGTATGACGAGTTCTTCACGACTAACTGGGGTAGGTGGTGCAAGGTCGATTTGGTTTCTCTTCCTTCTAATCATTTTCTTCATGGCGGTGTGATTCGGCAATGCAGCTTTTGCACCTAAAGAGATTCCTGATGCACAGTGATTTATTATTGTAGCCGTGGATTCCATCGTTTCTTCACACCTTCTCTTTATTGATGTTTTGATAACTGCAGCCTCCACATGTGCAGCGGAACTTCCGTGGCAATGCTCGTTAATTTTTTTAATAACCACGTCGTCCTGGGTATGAATCCTGGCCTTGCAGCGTTGTTGTCCTTCAATGGTATGGTCACATCTCCAAAACTTTTTTGAATTGCATGAACTTGTTTTATCAAAAACGTACAAAAAACCACCGTCTGAGAATTTACGTCTTCCCCTTTTGCTTGTAATTTCCATGTTGTAGAAAATAAAATTAAGTAAAATAGAACAAATCAGGACACAATGATTAAGAACAAGAACTTGTTTTATACTGAGGATATGAAAAGGAAAATTAGTCTTTATACCCTTGAGGTACCTACCTAAAATGGGTTAATTAACTACCTACCTGAACTAGATTACCATTTCTTAATCCCAAATTCTTATTAATATGTGGTATTTAAATGATGATTTTCCAGAATGAGATTAACATAATTTAATTCTTTATTTCTTTTCATAGAAATTTGATGATAATGATAACATTAACAGTTAGGGATTATGGAAATATTAATGAGTTACCTACCTCAAAAATAACAATAAAATCCTAAATAAAATGTAAAAAAATTAAGTTAAGTATTCTTGGCGTCAAAACGACTCGGCGTCAAAATGACCGGCGTCGAAACGTCCTCGCGTCGAAACGGCCGCGTCGGAACGGCCGCGTCAAACCGGCTGCGTTAAAACGTCCCATTCCGGGTTGGTATTACGCAGGCTATTCTTATGTTCTTTTATTCGGTTTTTTAAATGTTGTTTTGTTTGTCCTATATATGTTTTTGGACAATCAGAACAGTCAATTTTGTGTATTAGATTTTTCTGAAATTCTTTAGGTGTTTTTGGTTTTAAATGTGTAAATAATTTATTAGTACTATTGTTTGACCGCAACCCCATGGAAAAATAAAACCATATATTATAATTTAAACGATCAGGAAAAACAATACTATTTATATATATATATATATATATATATATATATATATATATATATATATATATATATATATATATATATATATATATATATATATATATGTATATATATAGAAATACCTGGCTAGTATACTGCAACCCATAGTTGAAAAAGCAGATTCTTACGTTAAAAACTCTGAAGAATTCACCCATATTATAGACTCCCTCACCATAGATCAGCACGACATCATCGCAAGTTTCGACGTCAAATCTCTGTACCCAAGCATACCAGTAAATGAAGCACTGCAACAAATAGCAGATAATGAACAGCTTCCGACGCACATAATAGAACTGTCAAAACATTGCCTACAAAACGCCCATTTCATGTACGATGGACAAATATACAGACAGATTGATGGAGCAGCAATGGGGTCTTCACTGTCACCTGCAGTAGTCAATCTTTTTATGGTGTATTTCGAAAAGAAAGCTCTTGAGTTAGCGAATCTTAAGCCAAAACTATGGATTAGATACGTCGACGATGTTTTTGTTATTTGGTCCTTTGGCAAAGAGAAACTTCTGAAATTTTTAGACCATCTAAATTCGATACACCCACGAACCCAATTCACACTAGAGCTCGAAGAAAACAATCGGCTTCCTTTCCTAGATGTGCATGTATTTAAAAATCAACATGGACGACTAGAACACACGGTATACAGGAAACCAACTCACACCAATAAATACTTGAATGCCGAATCACATCACCACCCATCACAAATACAGGCAGTAGCAAACACGCTGATCTCCAGATCCTTCCGGCTCACCAGCGACAACAACAGACCTCATGAGCTAGAAAAGATAACCACTGCTCTAAAACAGAATGGATATAAAGACAACACAATTAGAAAAGCAATAGAACTGCAACACCAAGACAGAAACAACAGGAAGACACGGAAAGCAGACCAAAAACCGTATTGCCATATATTAAAGGAACTACTGATAGGATTGGTCGCATTCTTCGTAAGCATAATATATCCACTGTATATAAACCACATCAAACCATAAGAACAACATTAAAAAATCCAAAACAGAAAATTAAACTAGAAAACCAAGGTGTGTATAGTGTAGCATGCGGTACCTGCAATAAAATGTACGTCGGACAAACCAACAGACGAATTTCAGCCGGGTTAGAAGAACACAAACTGGCTATCAGAAACAAACAAACTACATCGGCCCTGTTTCAACAACAACATCAAACAGGACACAAAATAAACTTTGATAGCTGCAGACAACTGGCAAACGTCGAAAACTACAAAACTAGGATAATACGAGAAGCCATCGAAATAGAAAAGACCGGTCATCTAAACAAAAGGGACGACGCTCTGCATTTGTCCAGTACATGGAAGACAATAGTAAAACGGCAAGCCGAAGCGCATCAACTGGCAACCACATCACAACAAACAGCCAACGAAGCAACGACTGAGGGGGCGGAGCCAACCAGAACCGCTACACCCTCCGGCGCAGGCTATAAATATCGAGAGTCACGACAAAAATTCATCAGTTTACGACTTGACAGCAACGAGTAAGCATTGATAATGCCAAGTGAGACCTTGGCGAAACGTCTGCCAGATTCCAATAGAAATTTCACAAACGAACGGATGTACTCCCGGATCAATATTTCTTCACTCCATCCGTGAAAGTCTACGTTCAAATATATATATATATATATATATATATATATATATATATATATATATATATATATATATATATATATATATATATATATATATATATATATATATTTGAACGTAGACTTTCACGGATGGAGTGAAGAAATATTGATCCGGGAGTACATCCGTTCGTTTGTGAAATTCCTATTGGAATCTGGCAGACGTTTCGCCGAGGTCTCACTTGGCATTATCAATGCTTACTCGTTGCTGTCAAGTCGTAAACTGATGAATCTTTGTCGTGACTCTCGATATTTATAGCCTGCGCCGGAGGGTGTAGCGGTTCTGGTTGGCTGGCGCTGGCTCCGCCCCCTCAGTCGTTGCTTCGTTGGCTGTTTGTTGTGATGTGGTTGCCAGTTGATGCGCTTCGGCTTGCCGTTTTACTATTGTCTTCCATGTACTGGACAAATGCAGAGCGTCGTCCCTTTTGTTTAGATGACCGGTCTTTTCTATTTCGATGGCTTCTCGTATTATCCTAGTTTTGTAGTTTTCGACGTTTGCCAGTTGTCTGCAGCTATCAAAGTTGATTTTGTGTCCTGTTTGATGTTGAAACAGGGCCGATGTAGTTTGTTTGTTTCTGATAGCCAGTTTGTGTTCTTCTAACCTGGCTGAAATTCGTCTGTTGGTTTGTCCGACGTACATTTTATTGCAGGTACCGCATGCTACACTATACACACCTTGGTTTTCTAGTTTAATTTTCTGTTTTGGATCTTTTAATGTTGTTCTTATGGTTTGATGTGGTTTATATACAGTGGATATATTATGCTTACGAAGAATGCGACCACTCCTATCAGTAGTTCCTTTTATATATGGCAATATGGTTTTTGGTCTGCTTTCCGAGTCTTCCTGTTGTTTCTGTCTTGGATGCTGTTGCAGTTCTATTGCTTTTCTAATTGTGTTGTCTTTATATCCATTCTGTTTTAGAGCAGTGGTTATCTTTTCTAGCTCATGAGGTCTGTTGTTGTCGCTGGTGAGCCTGATGGATCTGGAGATCAGCGTGTTTGCTACTGCCTGTATTTGTGATGGATGGTGATGTGATTCGGCATTCAAGTATCTATTGGTGTGAGTTGGTTTCCTGTATACCGTGTGTTCTAGTCGTCCATGTTCATTTTAAAATACATGCACATCTAGGAAAGGAAGCCGATTGTTTTCTTCGAGCTCTAGTGTGAATTGGGTTCGTGGGTGTATCGAATTTAGATGGTCTAAAAATTTCAGAAGTTTCTCTTTGCCAAAGGACCAAATAACAATAACATCGTCGACGTATCTTATCCATAGTTTTGGCTTAAGATTCGCTAACTCAAGAGCTTTCTTTTCGAAATACACCATAAAAAGATTGACTACTACAGGTGACAGTGAAGACCCCATTGCTGCTCCATCAATCTGTCTGTATATTTGTCCATCGTACATGAAATAGGCGTTTTGTAGGCAATGTTTTGACAGTTCTATTATGTGCGTCGGGAGCTGTTCATTATCTGCTATTTGTTTGCAGTGCTTCATTTACTGGTATGCTTGGGTACAGAGATTTGACGTCGAAGCTTGCGATGATGTCGTGCTGATCTATGGTGAGGGAGTCTATAATATGGGTGAATTCTTCAGAGTTTTTAACGTAAGAATCTGCTTTTTCAACTATGGGTTGCTGTATACTAGCCAGGTATCTAAATTATGTGTAGGAGAGTTGAAAGCGCTGACAATTGGTCGTAAAGGTGCTCCGTCTTTGTGGATTTTTGGGAGACCGTAGAATTTCGGGCATCGACTCGATTTTTCTCTAGGAATGAGCTTCTGTTTAATATCTTCGTCTATGGGTGATCCTATAATTTTAGACTTCGTTGTTTTTTCCAAATATGTTGTAGGGTCTCTGGAGACAGGTTTGTAGCTTGGATCGTTTAGGAGTTGTTTCATTTTTGTGTTGTAGTCTTCAGAATTCATGATGACAGTGGCATTTCCTTTATCGGCTGGCAGAATGGTGATGTTTTCAGCCATATTCTTATATATATATATATATATATATATATATATATATATATATATATATATATATATATATATATATATATATATATATATATATATATATATATATATATATATATATATATATTTCACGAAACTCTCCTATCATACCAAAACTAGGAGAACACAAGCCATACTGGACAAAGCAAGCACCGCTCTACTAAAGGAACAAATAAGACGAACCCGTCATGAAGTTAGCGATATCGAAGGACAACTTTACAAACTTCACCTAAGCCTTACCCGCCAAATTCATCAAACGCTGTGGGACCGTCTTGAGCTCCTAACGCACTGGCGCACCGAAGCTGATAAACAATTAACATCCGAAAAACTTCAGAAAAAGCTAGAAAATCTGCAAGCAAAAAAGCATAGTTATATATATATATATATATATATATATATATATATATATATATATATATATATATATATATATAAAAAAGAGAGGAGAATTATTGTGGGCATGTCCGCTAGCAATGAACAGTAAAATGAAAAGTTAGAATGGTAACCCGTACGACACGTGTTTCTGCTCATTGGCTTCATCAGGCCCACGTATGTGACTGTGCCTCTCAACATAAGTCGAGATGCACAACGTCACATACGCAGTTACGGGTGTAACCTTAAGAAAAGGGAAAAAAAAATATATTTAACGAGGACCACAAACAGGAGCCAGTGCACCAATTTGTGGCTTCAGCCAAAAGACCCCTTTTTTGGGGGCAACAATTAGCGTCGCCGACGGAGGCAACTATAGCCAACTGTCGTGGTATCCTATAAGCCCAAGAGAAGAAAAACAAATGCTAGAAACTAGCGCGGATCGATACATAAAAAAGAGAGGAGAATTATTGTGGGCATGTCCGCTAGCAATGAACAGTAAAATGAAAAGTTAGAATGGTAACCCGTACGACACGTGTTTCTGCTCATTGGCTTCATCAGGCCCACGTATGTGACTGTGCCTCTCAACATAAGTCGAGATGCACAACGTCACATACGCAGTTACGGGTGTAACCTTAAGAAAAGGGAAAAAAAATATATTTAACGAGGACCACAAACAGGAGCCAGTGCACCAATTTGTGGCTTCAGCCAAAAGACCCCTTTTTTTGGGGGCAACAATTAGCGTCGCCGACGGAGGCAACTATAGCCAACTGTCGTGGTATCCTATAAGCCCAAGAGAAGAAAAACAAATGCTAGAAACTAGCGCGGATCGATACATAAAAAAGAGAGGAGAATTATTGTGGGCATGTCCGCTAGCAATGAACAGTAAAATGAAAAGTTAGAATGGTAACCCGTACGACACGTGTTTCTGCTCATTGGCTTCATCAGGCCCACGTATGTGACTGTG
The DNA here is from genome assembly GCA_963971165.1 of Philopedon plagiatum. Lineage (NCBI taxonomy): Eukaryota > Metazoa > Arthropoda > Insecta > Coleoptera > Curculionidae > Philopedon > Philopedon plagiatum. The sequence continues at coordinate 61,381,105 of OZ020190.1, forward strand.
CCTCTCAACATAAGTCGAGATGCACAACGTCACATACGCAGTTACGGGTGTAACCTTAAGAAAAGGGAAAAAAAATATATTTAACGAGGACCACAAACAGGAGCCAGTGCACCAATTTGTGGCTTCAGCCAAAAGACCCCTTTTTTGGGGGCAACAATTAGCGTCGCCGACGGAGCCAACTATAGCCAACTGTCGTGGTATCCTATAAGCCCAAGAGAAGAAAAACAAATGCTAGAAACTAGCGCGGATCGATACATAAAAAAGAGAGGAGAATTATTGTGGGCATGTCCGCTAGCAATGAACAGTAAAATGAAAAGTTAGAATGGTAACCCGTACGACACGTGTTTCTGCTCATTGGCTTCATCAGGCCCACGTATGTGACTGTGCCTCTCAACATAAGTCGAGATGCACAACGTCACATACGCAGTTACGGGTGTAACCTTAAGAAAAGGGAAAAAAAAATATATTTAACGAGGACCACAAACAGGAGCCAGTGCACCAATTTGTGGCTTCAGCCAAAAGACCCCTTTTTTGGGGGCAACAATTAGCGTCGCCGACGGAGGCAACTATAGCCAACTGTCGTGGTATCCTATAAGCCCAAGAGAAGAAAAACAAATGCTAGAAACTAGCGCGGATCGATACATAAAAAAGAGAGGAGAATTATTGTGGGCATGTCCGCTAGCAATGAACAGTAAAATGAAAAGTTAGAATGGTAACCCGTACGACACGTGTTTCTGCTCATTGGCTTCATCAGGCCCACGTATGTGACTGTGCCTCTCAACATAAGTCGAGATGCACAACGTCACATACGCAGTTACGGGTGTAACCTTAAGAAAAGGGAAAAAAAAATATATTTAACGAGGACCACAAACAGGAGCCAGTGCACCAATTTGTGGCTTCAGCCAAAAGACCCCTTTTTTGGGGGCAACAATTAGCGTCGCCGACGGAGGCAACTATAGCCAACTGTCGTGGTATCCTATAAGCCCAAGAGAAGAAAAACAAATGCTAGAAACTAGCGCGGATCGATACATAAAAAAGAGAGGAGAATTATTGTGGGCATGTCCGCTAGCAATGAACAGTAAAATGAAAAGTTAGAATGGTAACCCGTACGACACGTGTTTCTGCTCATTGGCTTCATCAGGCCCACGTATGTGACTGTGCCTCTCAACATAAGTCGAGATGCACAACGTCACATACGCAGTTACGGGTGTAACCTTAAGAAAAGGGAAAAAAAATATATTTAACGAGGACCACAAACAGGAGCCAGTGCACCAATTTGTGGCTTCAGCCAAAAGACCCCTTTTTTGGGGGCAACAATTAGCGTCGCCGACGGAGGCAACTATAGCCAACTGTCGTGGTATCCTATAAGCCCAAGAGAAGAAAAACAAATGCTAGAAACTAGCGCGGATCGATACATAAAAAAGAGAGGAGAATTATTGTGGGCATGTCCGCTAGCAATGAACAGTAAAATGAAAAGTTAGAATGGTAACCCGTACGACACGTGTTTCTGCTCATTGGCTTCATCAGGCCCACGTATGTGACTGTGCCTCTCAACATAAGTCGAGATGCACAACGTCACATACGCAGTTACGGGTGTAACCTTAAGAAAAGGGGAAAAAAAATATATTTAACGAGGACCACAAACAGGAGCCAGTGCACCAATTTGTGGCTTCAGCCAAAAGACCCCTTTTTTGGGGGCAACAATTAGCGTCGCCGACGGAGGCAACTATAGCCAACTGTCGTGGTATCCTATAAGCCCAAGAGAAGGAAAACAAATGCTAGAAACTAGCGCGGATCGATACATAAACAAGGGGAATTATTGTGGGCATGTCCGCTAGCACTGAACAGTAAAATGAAAAGTTAGAATGGTAACCCGTACGACACGTGTTTCTGCTCATTGGCTTCATCAGGCCCACGTATGTGACTGTGCCTCTCAACATAAGTCGAGATGCACAACGTCACATACGCAGTTACGGGTGTAACCTTAAGAAAAGGGAAAAAAAAATATATTTAACGAGGACCACAAACAGGAGCCAGTGCACCAATTTGTGGCTTCAGCCACAATAATTCTCCTCTCTTTTTTATGTATCGATCCGCGCTAGTTTCTAGCATTTGTTTTTCTTCTCTTGGGCTTATAGGATACCACGACAGTTGGCTATAGTTGCCTCCGTCGGCGACGCTAATTGTTGCCCCCAAAAAAGGGGTCTTTTGGCTGAAGCCACAAATTGGTGCACTGGCTCCTGTTTGTGGTCCTCGTTAAATATATTTTTTTTCCCTTTTCTTAAGGTTACACCCGTAACTGCGTATGTGACGTTGTGCATCTCGACTTATGTTGAGAGGCACAGTCACATACGTGGGCCTGATGAAGCCAATGAGCAGAAACACGTGTCGTACGGGTTACCATTCTAACTTTTCATTTTACTGTTCATTGCTAGCGGACATGCCCACAATAATTCTCCTCTCTTTTTTATGTATCGATCCGCGCTAGTTTCTAGCATTTGTTTTTCTTCTCTTGGGCTTATAGGATACCACGACAGTTGGCTATAGTTGCCTCCGTCGGCGACGCTAATTGTTGCCCCCAAAAAAGGGGTCTTTTGGCTGAAGCCACAAATTGGTGCACTGGCTCCTGTTTGTGGTCCTCGTTAAATATATTTTTTTTTCCCTTTTCTTAAGGTTACACCCGTAACTGCGTATGTGACGTTGTGCATCTCGACTTATGTTGAGAGGCACAGTCACATACGTGGGCCTGATGAAGCCAATGAGCAGAAACACGTGTCGTACGGGTTACCATTCTAACTTTTCATTTTACTGTTCATTGCTAGCGGACATGCCCACAATAATTCTCCTCTCTTTTTTATGTATCGATCCGCGCTAGTTTCTAGCATTTGTTTTTCTTCTCTTGGGCTTATAGGATACCACGACAGTTGGCTATAGTTGCCTCCGTCGGCGACGCTAATTGTTGCCCCCAAAAAAGGGGTCTTTTGGCTGAAGCCACAAATTGGTGCACTGGCTCCTGTTTGTGGTCCTCGTTAAATATATTTTTTTTTCCCTTTTCTTAAGGTTACACCCGTAACTGCGTATGTGACGTTGTGCATCTCGACTTATGTTGAGAGGCACAGTCACATACGTGGGCCTGATGAAGCCAATGAGCAGAAACACGTGTCGTACGGGTTACCATTCTAACTTTTCATTTTACTGTTCATTGCTAGCGGACATGCCCACAATAATTCTCCTCTCTTTTTTATGTATCGATCCGCGCTAGTTTCTAGCATTTGTTTTTCTTCTCTTGGGCTTATAGGATACCACGACAGTTGGCTATAGTTGCCTCCGTCGGCGACGCTAATTGTTGCCCCCAAAAAAGGGGTCTTTTGGCTGAAGCCACAAATTGGTGCACTGGCTCCTGTTTGTGGTCCTCGTTAAATATATTTTTTTTCCCTTTTCTTAAGGTTACACCCGTAACTGCGTATGTGACGTTGTGCATCTCGACTTATGTTGAGAGGCACAGTCACATACGTGGGCCTGATGAAGCCAATGAGCAGAAACACGTGTCGGACGGGTTACCATTCTAACTTTTCATTTTACTGTTCATTGCTAGCGGACATGCCCACAATAATTCTCCTCTCTTTTTTATGTATCGATCCGCGCTAGTTTCTAGCATTTGTTTTTCTTCTCTTGGGCTTATAGGATACCACGACAGTTGGCTATAGTTGCCTCCGTCGGCGACGCTAATTGTTGCCCCCAAAAAAGGGGTCTTTTGGCTGAAGCCACAAATTGGTGCACTGGCTCCTGTTTGTGGTCCTCGTTAAATATATTTTTTTTTCCCTTTTCTTAAGGTTACACCCGTAACTGCGTATGTGACGTTGTGCATCTCGACTTATGTTGAGAGGCACAGTCACATACGTGGGCCTGATGAAGCCAATGAGCAGAAACACGTGTCGTACGGGTTACCATTCTAACTTTTCATTTTACTGTTCATTGCTAGCGGACATGCCCACAATAATTCTCCTCTCTTTTTTATGTATCGATCCGCGCTAGTTTCTAGCATTTGTTTTTCTTCTCTTGGGCTTATAGGATACCACGACAGTTGGCTATAGTTGCCTCCGTCGGCGACGCTAATTGTTGCCCCCAAAAAAGGGGTCTTTTGGCTGAAGCCACAAATTGGTGCACTGGCTCCTGTTTGTGGTCCTCGTTAAATATATTTTTTTTTTCCCTTTTCTTAAGGTTACACCCGTAACTGCGTATGTGACGTTGTGCATCTCGACTTATGTTGAGAGGCACAGTCACATACGTGGGCCTGATGAAGCCAATGAGCAGAAACACGTGTCGTACGGGTTACCATTCTAACTTTTCATTTTACTGTTCATTGCTAGCGGACATGCCCACAATAATTCTCCTCTCTTTTTTATGTATCGATCCGCGCTAGTTTCTAGCATTTGTTTATATATATATATATATTAGTATTGTTTTTCCTGACCGTTTAATTATAATATATGGTTTTATTTTTCCATGGGGTTGCGGTCAAAATGTTTACATTAAAACAATAGTCATCTTTGACGTTTCGGTTTATTGACTGACTAAACCATCATCACAAAGTTAACTACAAATTTTTAAAAAGAACTTATTTTATCAGGTTTACTAATAATAACACAAATAGACATACCTTTTAACTATGATGAACAATCTTAGCACTAATACTACTACATTTTAACAACCATGTACTCTCTACGAGACACAGAGTTAAACTATTATTTACTAACTTGCCTTAACAACCAAATTTGCATCGTACCTTTTAGAAGATATAATGGATGGAAAATCCACTATAGGTACAAAATGTTTTGTGAATAATGCTAACATTTTTTATTTTTATGACATAATTAGGCCTCCATAAACTGAACTTAAATTTTCGGTATCTGACCTGAAATTGATGGTGTTATTGGTTTTTTTAATATGAATCATTTCTTTAATATTCCTTTTTTTGTTATTCGATTCAAACTCTAAAATTTGAACATTATTGAAATTGAAATTATGTAGTTCGTCAAGAGCATGTTTGGATAGGGCTGTGGGGTTATGGTTGGTATTACGCAGGCTATTCTTATGTTCTTTTATTCGGTTTTTTAAATGTTGTTTTGTTTGTCCTATATATGTTTTTGGACAATCAGAACAGTCAATTTTATATATTAGATTTGTCTGAAATTCTTTAGGTGTTTTTGGTTTTAAATGTGTAAATAATTTATTAGTACTATTGTTTGGTTTTTCGGCGATATTTATGTTGTATGGTTTAAGGACTTTTTTAATTTTTTGATTTATAAGGGGTATGTGCGGTAATGAAATATAATTACTTTCGGTGTTCTGAGTTTCGCGATTTGTGGAGTTATTGTATATTTTATTAATCCGGTTTTTAATGATCGGTTCACAGAAGTGTTTGGGGTAATTATTTTTTTGAAAAACGTCTCTAACTTTTCTAAGATTTTGTGGTCTATTTATCGGATTAGTTAATATGACAGCCCTATCAACTAGTGAATTGACTACGCTTTTTTTATATTTAATAGGTGTGTATGAATTAAAATTGAGATATCTGCCTGACCATACAGGTTTTGTGTACCAGTTTGTCTCGATGTTGCCTTCTATGTCGTAAGAAATATTAATGTCTAAAAAATTTATAGATTTGTTTTTTTCCTTTTCATGAGTGAATTTGAGTCTATTATGGAAGTTGTTAAATTTATCCAGGGTGTATTGAATTTTATTTTCCGGTATACAAAGGATACAGTCATCGACGAACCTTTTAAAGAATGAAGGTTTGTAATCGAGGGATTTTATTACATTTGACTCAACATATTCCATCACAAGATTGGCTATGGTAGCGGAAATAGGTGACCCCATCGCAACGCCATATATCTGGGAGTAAAACTGGTTGTTGTATTTAAAGAAGGTTGAATGTTCATCATAGTTAAAAGGTACGTCTATTTGTGTTATTATTAGTAAACCTGATAAAATAAGTTCTTTTTAAAAATTTTTAGTTAACTTTCTGATGATGGTTTAGTCAGTCAATAAACCGAAATGTCAAAGATGACTCTTGTTTTAATGTAAACATTTTGACCGCAACCCCATGGAAAAATAAAACCATATATTATATATATATATATATATATATATATATATATATATATATATATATATATACATATATATATATATATATATATATATATATATATATATATATATATATATATATATATCAGGCTTTCTAAACCATAGCTCTCCACAACTTTTATCACCAGATATCAGTGCCTTTCTATCTGAAAACCAACCACAACATTACTTTTCTTTACCATACTGTCAGGAATTAACTCATAAATTAGAAAAAATTCTCACAAAACAGATAGGAATCAAAATTTGTGGCAAACACATTTTCAAAATACAAAATACTTTTTCCAAGCTAAAAGATATTGACGAAACTTCAAAAAAGTCGAATGTAGTATATAGCCTTAAGTGTTTAGACTGTGACAAGAACTATATAGGGCAAACCTCCACTTTACTAAAAGATAGGATCACTAGACACAAATGTGACTGTAGACTGCTAAAAAACACATGTGCCTTATCAGAACATGTCAATACAACTAACCACAACATCGATTTCCCAAATGTAAAAGTTCTGATCACAGAGAAAAACTATAAAAAAAGAAACTATCTAGAAATGGTTGAGATTTACCTTGATAACAACTGCGTAAACAAGAGGAAAGACATAGATAACCTAAGTGTAATTTATTCATACCTTTTCTCAACCTTACTCAATAAAAACAATATAACCAATACACAATCCACGAGTTCTTTAACCACGTGACATTTTTCTAGTTTCTCTTCTAGCCGTTCTTCTAAGGCCTTATGTTTTTTCTTTCTTTTGCTATTTTCAACATATATTGGATTATAAAAAGTTCTCTAGCCAATAACACCAACATAACCATATAACTAAAATTTTATAGTGATGAAAATGAATCTAAATTCATAGTAATTTCTAAAGTAAAGATAGCTAGATCATGAAAATTGACCCAAATTGTTAGCAGTTTATTACAACAACCAGCAACAAAATATGTCAGAAAGAATTCACCTACTAATAAGAACCAGCAGTATATGCAAATATGTTGTCAGGTTGACAAATGTTTTCCCTTGCTCTTTTAATTTTTAATACTTTTAAGAAATTAAACTCAAAATTTAACTAAAAATGTAACTAATGATGCCTTACTTATTAAACAAACATATCTCCAGAGTATTACTCAATTTGCACGTAAGTAAATTGAAATTGACCATAACTTCCTGATCCTTTTTATATGTAACATATTCCGTTTTTCTTTTTATGTTTTTTTAATAAAAAGAAAACCATACATATAAGCTATCATGTAATAATTTCCATTATTGTAGCCTTGAAAAAGGAAAAAATAAATTTCCGAAAGCTTGGCGTTTGTGAAAAAAAAAAAAGAGTTTTACTTCGTCCCGAGACCGCTACCCCAAGAAAATCAACAGTCGTTCTATGCAACTGTCGGTCAAGACTACCCTTCCCAGTATATATATATATATATATATATATATATATATATATATATATATATATATATATATATATATATATATAATATATATGTTTTTTGAAACACCCTGTATACATATATATATATATTATATATATATATATATATATATATATATATATATATATATATATATATATATATATATATATATATATATATATATATATATATATATATATATATATATATATATATATATATATATATATATATATATATATATATATATATATATATACAGGGTGTTTCAAAAAACATGTGACATCGCTTAAAGGGAGATTCTTTGAAAGAAATTAAGGCAACAAGTTCTTATGAACATGGGTCCGCAGATGCTTTGTTTCAAAGATACAGGACGTTAAATTTTTAAATGGTCTTTACATGTTAAAACCGATGTTTGGGAAAACTAAACCAGTAAGATGGTTAATAAAATTACATTTATCAGTCCAAAGTTGCGCGAATTTGACTATGTAGTCACTGAAATGTGGGAATGTGAATTTAAAAAACAAATAGAGGAAATCCAGAGATTAGAAATTATACCAAAGGTCACCCATACATAGCTTTGTTACCATTAAAGCCAAGAGACGCTTTTTATGATTGTCGTATCGGAAATATTTGGGAATATTACGAGGCCAAAGAATCTGAAGAAATCAGATACGCTGATGTTTGCTCCCTCTATCCATATGTTTGTAAATATGGTAAATTCCCCATTGGACATCCTGAGATATTTGTGGGGGAGGATTGTACAAAACTTGACCTGCAAAATATTAATGGCCTAATTAAATGTGAAGTTCTACCACCAAAAGATTTATATCATCCCGTGCTTCCCCAAAAGATGAACAACAAGCTAATGTTTGTTTTGTGTAACACTTGTGGGAAAGAAATGAACACAGATAATTGCCGTCACACTGATGAAGAACGAGCACTTGAAGGAACATGGGTGTTGGACGAGGTACTTGCAGCTGTTAGGAAAGGATATATAATAACAAAGATTTATGAAATTTGGAAATATGATGTGCAGAGGTTTAATAGCGCAACTGGGGCGGAAGGATTATTCACGGCCATGATGAATAAATTCATTAAAATTAAACAAGAAGCTTCTGGTTGACCAAAAACATGCAAAACTGAGGAAGAAAAAACAAATATATAAATGAGTTTTTCGAAAGGGAAGATGTAAAGTTAGATTACGTCAAAATACTTGATAACCCTGGACTCAGAAGCCTAGCTAAGCTCATTTTGAACTCATTCTGGGGGAAATTCGGACAAAGGGAAAATCAACCCAAGACCAAAATTGTAAATGATCCTGCCGAGTTGTTTGCCATGTTTACTAATCCATCCATTTATTATAGTAATGGGGTTCTTCCTGTCAACGAAGAAACGGTAATCGTAAGTTACGAACACACAGATGAATCGTACGATGCTCTCACCATTGTTAATGTTGCTATTGCTGCATACGTAACTGCACAAGCAAGACTTAAATTATACTCTTATCTGGAGAATCTTGACAGTAGGGTTTTATATTATGATACAGACTCAGTTATTTACGTCTCAAAACCTGAGAATTTTAATTTACCAACCGGGCAATTTAGTGGGGATTTAACTAATGAACTGGAAGGATATGGTTCTAATTCCTATATAACCAAATTTGTTTCTGGTGGACCCAAAAATTAAGCCTACACCATTAATGCAACCAATAACGAAGCAGAAAAAGTGGTCGTCAAGGTTAAAGGAATATCTTTAAATTACAAGACTTCGCAGTTAATAAACTTTAAAACAATTAAGGAAATGGTGCTGAAAAAGTCACACCCCGTACCAATAGTATCTAGGAATATTTGTCGGACCAAGGAGCATACTGTCACCACTTGTATTGAGACCAAACTCTATAGACCCAATTCAACAAAAAGAAAATTTCTACCTGATGGTAGCTCTAAGTCGTACGGCTATAAGAAACAAAAAACAACCACATTGTCAAATTTTATAACCTCTGATCAAAGATATGTGTAAAAATTGTGTTTAACGGCTAAAAATAAAACCAACCGGAAGCCTCAACTAAGTAATTATTTTTCACAAATCTTTTTATTAAGGTAAAATTTTTTATGTTAAACTATATTTAATTTGGGAAATGTGACAGCTCAAATATAGATGTATCTAGAGGAAAAACAGCCTCCTTGTATGAAATGTATTCAGAATTCCAAAATATTATTATGTATATGTATCGTATCTGTACAAAAGTGTTACAATAGATTTATTTTTGGTAATACTAGTTTTAGCAATGTATTAGTATATTTAGACTATATTAAAAATATATATACATATGTAATTTTGAAGTAAAAATAAAGATTTTATATAAAACTTATCTTTTATTTGGCTTCCTAGTTAACCACTTGCCGTTCTTCTGTACTGAACTACCGTTTAACAGATTATTTATCCATTTAGAGGGCCAGTTAGTAGTTTAGCTTAATCGATAGAATTATTAGTCAATCAGTGACACAGAACATTTAATGCATGAAAGCTGCAAACACCTTAGGAACTTTTTTGAATCCGTCTGTATAGGGTCTAAATAAATTATTGTCCTTTTAAATGTCCATTTAAACCTAAAAGAGGACTTGGGGTTATGGTGTTCTAGTTGCTAGATTTATGGGGGACTCTTGAGTAATAGATTACTATCCATTTCTAAAGTTTTGACCCCTCAGTTTGGAAGCTTGTAAAGTAAAAAGTACAATTTTAAAAAATATAATTTTCACATATTTCGGTAAAGTTACTTGTCTCTATTACAGATGTAAAACGTTGTAACCGTAGATGCCTTGGTGCTTTTCTAATGGGAAGGTAATTGTAAAATTGTCACCCTTTTTCCCTATTTCATCAAGTAAGTACTCAAGTTTAAAAATTTATTGTGCCTTACTGGTACTCCCAGGCCTAACTAATTTTTTACAGGCGATAAAGTGAACTTTACTTTATTCCCAAAAAATATTATTTTTATTTTTTTGTCTTAGGTTTGGTAGTAATAGTCAAAAACTGATTGTGGTTATGTAATTACTACCAGTAATCTTACAGCAAAAATTTTTGTGTTTTGGTATTCCATATAAAGAGATGGAACTTTACGCGTAACGAAAATTTTGTTTTGGCAGTTGTAAACCTAAATACAAACAATTAATTTGTGTAAAGGATAGCAGCATTGAGCTTGCGGCATGGAGCGGGGCGTCGAAGGTGCAATAGTATGGGTGTTAAGGTAATAATCATTAAAGTAAATCTATAAAATAGGCAAAACGTGTGTAGTAGAACAATAGTAATTTAAAAATATTATTTCAAAGTGAGTAACGTAAATAGGCCAATTAGCTTTATTTATTTATAATTCACCTAAAAGAAAAACAATATTTTTGATGTTCCCTTATTTTTATGATTCGCATATTTGGAAAATTGTAACAAATGCTGTGTTAAGTTTGTCTGCATTTGCCGTTGCTTAATAATAAAAGAAATATGTGACAGTGGCCTGTTTACGTAGAATCACATCTGATTTAACTTTTAAGCTACAAAGCCCTGACAAAATTTATTTAAACCTAAAACTAAAAATAACCTGATTGGATTACACCACTCTTTTGTACCGAAGAATACCTACACTTATGGATCGTTTTCTCCTTCTTCATCATTACTAAAGTCTTCATTTGAATCATCATCTTCCTCATCTTCATCTAAATTTATAATTAATGGTTCTACAACAACATCAACTAAGCGGTCTTTTTCTCTTTAGGATTCCTCAATTTTATTAGCGTGTCCAACGCAATTTTCCCAAACAGAATTTGGCACGTTCTGCATCGTTTCAAGACACAATTTAGTACATTTGTGATTTTAAACGTAGTATTCAATTTTGCAACTTTATTTTTCACATATGCCCAAATTAATTCAATTGCGTTGAATTCACAGTGTGCAACTGGCAACCATAGAAGCTTTACATTAACATTACGTAACTACTTTGCAATTGTATCTAAAAGACACGTTTTTGGAAAGTGATAGTTCTTGCATAGGTCTAAAAGCATTGGTTTGGTTAATTCATTAAACGTTGTAAATCCATCGGGCAATGTTGCTTTTCGCTGGGACATCCATTCTATTATTTTTTGTTTTGTCCAGGCAGTTGTAGGATTTCGAAAATTAGGATCCAACATTGTATGATACGGTGATTGGTCAATTACGATTACTGATTTGTCAGGTATTACGGAAAGCACTGTTCTAAACCATTCTTCGTAATGTTGTTTATTCATCTCGTTATGGTAATCCACTGACGCCGCACTTTTTTCCCTACTAGACACTTCAGGCAGCCACCCAAAAATCTATTTTTACTACCAATATGTAAGATACTAACCCGTTGTCCTGATCCTGATGACCGTTTTATTCCACCTCTAAAGCCATTAATTTCCTGTATACCACCTCTGTATTCATCAAAATTATCCCGTTTTGTGGGATTAACTCTTTCAACCCATCCAAACTTCCTTGAATGATTTGCACCGCACCATGTTTCATCTGTATAAAAGATTTGCCAAGAATCTTCACGATATCTCTTTATGGCGTATAAGAAGTCCGCTCTTCTGGCAGCAATTGTGTTTTGTTCCATTAAAATTGGTTTATTAATTAGTTTTTATAGGAAAACCCAAGTTCTTTAATCCATCGGTACAAAGTCATTTCTGAAAATTCTGGTAAATAATCGACATCTTCTTTCAATTTCTGGTAAACTTCTTGTATAGAAGGAAACCGGCGCTCCAGGTAAAAATTTAATATTGTTCTCCTTATGACGCCCTGCAAAATCTCATCACATTCCAGTCTGGGCCTTCCACGTCTCCCTTTTGATGGTATAATAATACCGGAACGTTTTTCTTCCGCAGTAACACGTGTAACGGTGCTTTCACTAATACCCAGGAAATCTGCTGTTCTTTTAACCACGTGCTCAATCAAAATATTTTCCAACCCGTTGCCATTCTCTTGTTGAAAGTACGCTCTGACTTTTAATATAATCTTTTTCATTTGTTCGTTGCACTGACGAGATATTTTAACTTATTAGACTGTAGTTTGGTACCGTATTTTTGGTTCAGATTATATCAGGTATTTATATAAAGTCGAACAAGATAAACGTAAAAATCGTGCGAAAACAATAATAATTTCACATTACTATCTACCACTAACAGCAAAAATTTAAATCAACAATACGTAGATATAAACAACCACAATCAAATAAGTAATATTATTTTACAAATCTTTTCAATACATAACAAATAGATTAAATTCTACACAAATAAAAATACATGGACCTACGGACTACATACGGAGAAGCGTGACCTTCCACCGTACTGTGGTTATGTCGGTAAAGGCGTTTAAGACTTTTCATCTCTTTCTTATGTCGCTTTTAATATTTATTACAATTTTTACAATAACTAAAGGTGCTTTTTTTAATTTTGTGTAATAAAATACATTTGTATAATAATAAATACGTCTACGAGTGTAAAGATTTTTTTAAGGTGGTAAATTGTCCACAGTACAGCTGATACAAAAACATCATTAACAAAGAAAAAAATACAATTTCAGACACATACTACCAATCTCTTGCGAAAGTATAGATATTTTTCTATCTACCTTCAAAATTGCATTTAAATAGGGAACAAATTAACCAATATATAGACATGAGAAAATCGTTTATCAGTATTAACGCAGTAAAATCGTTGTTTTTTTCTAACTGATTATCAATAAGTTCAATATCGTTTACAATACAATAATACATTTTTTGGAAGAAACTCTTGGATAACGTCCTAACAAGCTGTAATTTTTTCAGTTTATTCTGCCCAGTGGTTTTTTTTGTTATTGACCCTCAGACTGAGGGGTCAAAACTTTAGAAATGGATAGTAGGTGTCGAGGAGAGGGAAAAGGGGAAGGAGCTTATGCCCATATAAGGGGTGGGGAAGAGAGGGGAGAGAAGAAGGAGTGCAGAGAGGAGAGAGAAAAAGGGGAGGAGCTTATGCCCATATAAGGAGTGGGGGAAGAGGGGAGAGGGAAAAGGGGGAGGAGCTTATGACCATATAAGGAGTGGGGAAGGAGGGGAGAGGGAAGAAGGAGTGCAGAGAGGAGAGGGAAAAAGGGGGAGGAGCTTATGCCAATATAAGGAGTGGGGAAGAGGGGAGAGAAAAGGGGAAGAGCTTATGCCCATATAAGGAGTGGGGAAGAGAGGAGAGGTAAGGAGTGCATAGAGGAGAGAGAAAAGGGGGAGGAGCGTATGCCCATATAAGGAGTGGGGGATGAGGGGAAAGGGAGAGGAGAGGGGTATACCTTCTTTTTAACTTTTTGAAATTGAATGTTTTAAAAGATTTAGTATGATTTCTTACTTTAAAGATAAAAAATCCATAATTTTTTAAATCTGTTACATAGGAATATTCTAGAGAGATTTGGAAACGTCACAGTGACTACTGACGTCAAAACAAAAGTTTGTTTTCTGTAACCGACGTTTCTCGCTGTTTTTTATATGGCCATGTATTTATTGCCGGTGGTGCGCAGTTACTAAAAAAATTTTTATGCGGGACGATATGTACCATTTTTTATCATGAAGCGCCATTTATGAATATTTTTATTCAACCTGAATTCATACTAGCATTTATTATATATATATATATATATATATATATATATATATATATATATATATATATATATATATATATATATATACATATGTATATATATATATATATATATATATATATATATATATATATATATATATATATATATATATATATATATATATATATATATATATATATATATATCTGACGGTCAAAATGGCATCCGCCCAAAAATAGCACAAGTTAGCGTCCACCCTATATACACGAATATACTCCCTGTATATTAGGGTTTCGTGAAATGGTCTGGTTAGCCTCCGTACAACAGACGGTAAGGTTGGCATCCATATATATATACTCAAAAATTGAAATAATACATTTTTAAATAATATAATTTTAAAAAGTCAAAAGTTGAGACTCAAACCTTTTATATTTAAAAAAGTATATATTCCAAAATTTAAATAATATTTCCCATTGAAAATTAAAAAAATTTGTAAGGACAAGGGCTGGAACTAATAAATTAGGCGGGTATTCGAAAATCAACAACAAACACACTACGGTGGAGTCGACTCGAATTTTGTCGATTCATTCCGATTCAGCCTTCGATCCTTATCAACTTGTAATATCTCGCATCTTCGTAGAATCGGCAGAATCTCGCTCCGTCGCCGATACACGCAACCCGCAAGAATCGTTTGTTTTTTTTTGGTATTCGCATACTTCGTTGAGAATCGAATGCATGCGAATACATGCCTATATTTTGAATTCGAATAGTCCCTTCACTAGCTGAGCACTAGTAGGGCGGCAAACAGCGGTCGCAACGGACGGTGCTTGTGGCAGAGAAAAGACCTCCGAAAGCCGAAACAGTCTTGCAAATTTGCCGCCCCTAACGAAACGCCGCTGGCGTGCACCGCACTCCTTGCACTCCCTGGTAGAGACGGCCCTGCCTGTAACATAACTAAAACTAACAACCTTTACTAATCCACAATTATCTGCTACAACCCTGTTATAATGTCAATATATTTTATAAACAATCTGTAAATATTTGAAGCAAACTTCGATTTTTTTGGACTGTATGTTTATTGCTTCTACACTTAAAATGGGTTTAATTTTACATGAAAAATATGACAAACTTTTCTCCGTGTCACACTTGACACGTTCTCCGTAACTCTGGTACCTATTTTAAATACTGGTAACAATAAAATGTCTATACGTGGTTTCGAACATACTCATCACCTTGAAAGTACTAACTTTCAACACAAAACACTTTTAGTCATTGAGGGGTAAGGGACACATTTCCGCCAAACTTCGTTTTACTTCACCTCGAGAAGTCTTTACAGTTGCCACTCTTCCTACACCATCTTGACCGCGATGAACACTAACTACTCTTCCGAGTCTCCAGTTCATAACTGGCGTATTGTCTTCCTTAATAATCACCAAAGTCCCAACTTTTAACAGTGGTTGGTTAATTTTCCAGCGTACTCTTTGTTGTAATTCCGAAACAAACTCCTGGTGCCATCTGGTCCAAAAATGATGACGCATCTGTTCCAATAACTGATATCTGTTCAGTCTATTTTCGGGAATAGTGCTTAATATTGGTTCTGGTAATGAAGTTACTAGACGACCAATTAGAAAGTGAGCCGGGGTTAATGGATTTAAGTCTCCGGGATCAGAGGAGAGAGGGGAGAGTGGACGGGAGTTTAAAACTGCCTCCACCTGCACAAGAAGGGTGTACATTTCTTCGTACGTAAGTAAAGTGTTACCCAAAATACGCTTTAAATGATTGCATTGCAATGATTTGCTTGATTTTACACCGGCTTCCCATATTCCTCCAAAATGGGGAGAGTTAGGTGGTATAAATTTCCACTCAATACTGTCAACTAAAAGTGCGTCGATTATTGCAGTTTGATTTTCTTGAAGGAAAGTACCTAATTTTGACAGGTCAGAGCTGGCAGCTTTAAAATTAGTACCGTTGTCAGAATAAATTAACGACGGATTTCCACAGCGTGACATAAACCTTTTTAATGCCAACATAAACGAGTATTTGCTTAAATCTGTAACCAGTTCTAAATGTATAGCCCGTGTCGCAAAAGAAATAAATAATGCAAGTCAACATTTCGAAGTTGTTGCACCACAGCCCTTTCTATCTTTTAGTAGGTGCGACGCTAATTTTACATTAACCAAAAGACTCATAAAAATAATTTTGAATTTTCAAAAACGATCCCTAGTACCAAACTAGGTCAAGCTTAATCACAGACTAACAACGAATTGTTCCAGGGGACAATGGTGGCCGCCAGCTTTTAAACAGCGAGATGGGTCGGAGTTAAGATGTTTTATTTTAGAGCGCCACGTGAAAGGTTTTACACCATGCCCCTGTATATAGATGTTGTACGAGGAAAGACAAAAATCACGAATTGTCAAGCCCCGGGTTGCAGTCTGCCTTCCACCAACACTCGTTCCGATACTAGTACCAAATAAAACAACACCGCTTAAAAGAACAAATTGGTTATATTAATAATAACCAAGTAGAAATTTAGTACAAATTATAAAAATGTTCAATAAAAAATATATATATATATAATACCGTGTAGGCAAATAAGATTTGTCTCTAGGGGTATAACCCGCGCACGCTCAGACCCCAAACGTGATCACGTCTAGTTTACAGCACTTTCGCACACCCTGTATTATAACCCCTGACTTAAATTTAACAATAATATGGGACACGATAGGATTCCCACTGGTTAATTACCAAAATAAAAAAAAACATTCAATGACACTTATAGCTAGTATCAGTAAGTATTATATACAGTACAGAGAAAATTTTATATTAAAGGGGGGGGGGGGAATAAAAGTGAATTTTACATTTAGGGGGGACAGAAAAAAGTAAAATAAGTCTCTTGTTGCTCCTTGAGGTAAAAATTCTTGAGATAAGTCTACTTATTATTACTATTATTATTAATCTTAGTTGTCGAGCAACAAAATAATGGTCGATATAATAAAAAGATAAAATGATTTAAAAACTTGCGGTTTCCTTGAGCTGGTAAAGGCTCAGCCTCTTCTCTATGGAGGGGTGGTGAGCCAGCAACAATCGCCTGAGGTCTGATAGGTGCAAGATGGACAATCTTGGTGGTAGAAGTCCTGGACTGATGTGGAGTCCTGCAGTAATACTGGGATAGCTGTGAATAATCGTCAAAATAGGGTCGGACACAAGAAGTGCCGCTCTATCCCAGGAGACGATAAACCAAACTAACACGTAAAACCAAAACCCAAAAATAGAACTAGAAACAGAAAAACCCCTTAGATCTTAATCGGGGTTGATCAAAATAGTACGTGGGCATCGAGAATTTTGTTCCTCTTAATGAGTGTAGGCGGCCAGATTCCATACAACTAACACAAAGTCCCAATATATGACCTAAACCCGCGATAAGTTTTTTTTAGAGATACTCCCCAACAAAATGGGTATTGTAAAATCACTGAAAACAGTATAACTTCCAAAAAACTCAATTTTCTCGGCCCACGACCAAAAACGTGTCGTGCTAGCACGGAGTCAAATTTTCGCCTGACGTGTCAATTCTCGAATTCTCTAAACCAGCTCTAAAGCAGATCAATCCTAATTTTGTCCTTTCGACACCTACGCATGCGCAGAAAGCAAGGGGTCTAGATTATTTTTTCGTTTTTCCAATCTAACGCGAACTTTATTGCAATTCCATTAGGACAAGTTTCCTCAAGACAAAATAGGATTTTTAAGAGCTTTCCGAAGAAATTCCGCTTATTACTTTTGGAGATTTTCACCAAAACGTACCCTAAATTTCGGGGTTCATAGCTGTATTACTAGATCTCTCCCTAGATAATAACAAATACCCCAGAAACTAGGTGTGTCAGGTCACTTTAAGTTGGCAACACTGTCTTGATAACGTCACTCTCAGATGGCAATAACACCCGTTCTCGGATAACACTGACAGATGTCAGACAGACGTCAGAATCAGAAAGTAAATAAACAATTTGTAAGAGAAAAAAGATTGAAAATGCTGTTTAAACAATCCAAAGAAACATGAACAAAACTACAAATCAACAACAGTAAGTACCCAAAATCATTCTCCAAATCCTGGTGTCCTGGTAGTGAAAATTAATCTAATGTTTACATCTACACACACGTGACATTCTAAATATTAATTATTTTAGGGAAATTGGAAAGAAACTAGTCTAAAACCATCTCCAGAACGCTCATTTAAGTGCTAGACTTATCCACAATTAACAGTAGTCAATATAAACCAGAAATATCTAGACAAACAGAATGTAAACAAACCAGATCGAGTATGGTTAAGCAAGGAAGGGGGCCCTCTAGGAGAAACTCGTAAAACACAATAAATCTGTATGCAGTTAATGCTTGAAATTAGGCCAACAGTTGTCACATATCTCAGAAATTTATCGAAGCTGTCAAGTGAATATCAAGGTAACAACAATAATAATATCTAACCGATAGCCCTATTCACATGCCTTCTTACTTTTCTTTTTAGTGGGAAGAAAGCACTGATTCAGAGAAGCATAACTGAAACTGATCAAAGTGTGAGTCTATACTGAAGCGTGCAACCAATGGTAAAATGATATATCATATTTTAATTTCAAAGAATACTAGCCAAAAAAAAACGATTATAATAAGTGAATATTACTTATAGTAAGTATATTGTATTGTTAAGTTGTAAAAGTGATTACGCTTGATGAATAAATAAATAAACCAAAAGGAAAGAAGGCATAGCCCTGTATATTACTTTAATTTAGCTTTTCTAATATTCCTTCCCTTCTTTAGTAACAAAAACAACTTACTGGTTACCTATTTATTAGCTCCTAAATTACTGAAATTAAGTGAGAAAATTTAAAAACATAAAACTGAAATTTTGACACGTTACAAATCCCCCCCTTACTACAAGATGATTAACCCTTCTGAGGTTAATCACTGAAGTAAGGTACTTCTTTTAGATCCTTCAGATGCCAGACACCTGGGTTTCCACCATTCTCATCTCTAAGTTCGTATGTCCATGGAGAAATTCGTTTGTAGACTATAAGAGGTCCTATATATTTAGGTGCTAATTTCTTACTAAAATGTTTGGTTGCGTCCGAGATGACATAGTTCTTTCTCCATACTCTTTGTCCAATTGTCAATTCCGTGTCTCTTTTCCGCAAATTATATCTCAAAACACCCTTTTCACAGGCTACCTTCAATCGTGTTCTAACATCTTCATACATCTTTATAAAAGCTGTGTTTCTAGAAACTGGTGTCGATTCGTCATTATCCTTTGGAGCTAACACACTCCTGTCATAATCTTTACCTGATAAACACATGTTCCGGCCAAAGTTCACAAAATAGGGTGCAACTTTAGTCACTTCCTGACGTGCTGTGCGTAAAGCACAAGCCAAACTATGAATATTAGCATCCCAAAGTCTATGATTTTCTTGAACATACATGGCTAACATTGTTTTCAGGGTTTTGTTTTGTCTCTCAGTCGGGTTTGCACGAGGATGGTAATTAGCATTAAATTTAATAGTACAATCGTATGTATCCGTAAACCTTCTAAACTCAGTGCTTCTGTACTGTGGTCCATTATCACACTCCAAACATCAAAAAGACATCCTCTTCAATACGCTTTATGATAGTGGCTGACGTTGCCTTGCGAAGGGGAAACACAAGTGAAAATTTACTAAAATAATCTGTCACTACTAAGATAAATGAGTTCCCCTTTGTGGACCTTGGCAGTGGTCCGATTAAGTCTGTTGAGATCATTTCCCATGGTCGTGAAGGTTTGGGATGTGACACCATATGATCTTTATTTCCTTGAGAGTCACTTTTATAAGCGATACAGGTGGCACATTTTCTGATATACTGAGCCCCATCACTTCGCATCTTAGGCCAATAGTATTTCTCTGCCAATCTAGCGTGAGTCTTATATACGCCCATATGGCCTGCAGTGGAGGATCATGAGCTTCCTTGATTATGACTTGTCGGTTTTCTTTTGGTACTACTATCTTCCAGCAGTCACTATCGGGTGAAAGTGCAGCATAGTCGTCTTTAACATATTTGTACAATACTCCTTCCTTTAGAGGTGTGTCTTCTACCTTCTTTATCATTCCATTATACCATTTATCTAAAATAATCTTTGGCTGAGCACAATCCCCTATACTATCTATAACAGGTACCGTTCTTGATAACATATCATCTATGCTGTACTTTAAGGTCATATTGTTGTAGTTTAACGGACCAACGTCCTAATCGTCCAGTCGGATCCTTCAAATTCAATAACCATCGTAGGCTAGAATGATCTGTTATAACAGTGAATGGTACACCCTCTATATATGGACGAAGTTTTTCAATAGCGTAAACCAATGCTAACATTTCCCTTTCAGAGGTGGTGTACAGTCTTTCCTGTTTTGTAAGCGAACGGCTCAAATAACAGATTATCTTCTCTCCATCCTCTTGAGGCTGAAGTAACACTGCACCGATGCCATATCCTGAAGCATCAGTCTGGATTATGAATTCTTTGCTATAGTCTGGGCAACTTAGTATTGGTGCTGTTAGCAGTAATTCCTTGATTTTTCTAAAAGCAGTTTCACATTCCGGTGTCCAGTTAAACTTTTTATTTTTCTTGGTAGGCGCTGTGATTGGTGTGACGATGGCAGAGAAGTCAGGGACAAATCTCCTATACCAAGAGAAGCTTCCAATTACTCGACGAACCTCGGTGACTGTTTTAGGCCTAGGTAGTTCTAACATAGCTCTTACCTTATCAGGATCCACATGTAGGCCACGCCTATCTACAACATACCCAAGATATTTCATTTCAGGCCGACAGAACTGACATTTATCCCAACTCACCGTGATTCCCGCTTCTCGGAGTCTTCTAAAAACTTCATTCAATACTCTTAGATGTTCATCAAAAGATTGTGAAATCACTACCACGTCTTCCAAGTACACAAATACTGAAGGTTCTAAATCTTGGAGAACTTGATCGATTAATCGCTGCCAAGTAGCCGGTGCGTTATGTAACCCAAATGGCATCCGTTTGAACTGGAAGAATTCTCGGTGACAGATGAATGCTGTAAGTGATTTTGACTTTTCTTCGATTGGAACTTTCCAGTAAGCACTCTTGATGTCAAGACTAGACAGGTATTTGGCGTCCTTGAGCTTATCTAAGGTCTCAGATACTAATGGAAGTGGATAACTATCCCTCTGCGTTACGTTGTTCAATTTGCGATAGTCCACACAAAATCGTACTTTATCGGTGTTCTTCTTTTTTACAATTACTACTGGAGATGACCAAGGACTATGCGAAGGCTCAATTACACCAAGTCTCAACATTTCGTCAATTTCTTCAACTATGTGCTTCTGGATCACCGGTGAAACTCTATAGCTTCTTTGCCTAATCGGTTCTGAATTTGTCATTATTTTATGTTGAACGAGAGTCGTACAACCTATCTCTGATCCCATTAAATTTTTATGTGTCTCTACAAGTTTATTTAGTTCAAGTTGTTCTTTTTCAGTTATAACAGTTGGCAGTTGCTCCTTTTCAAGAGTACAGATAGTGTCAATATTTTCAGAAAAATGCCACTTGTCATACCTTAGATCTGGTACTATACCCATAGTCATCCAAAAATCATATCCCAAAATCAACGAGTGTGGCAACTATGGTAGAACTATAACTTCCATGATCTTCAATCAGTCTCTAATTTTCATTGGTAATTCCAAAGTTCCTATACTCTCTTCTCGTTCTCCATTAGCAACGGTACAAACTGTCTTTTTACTTGTATTTAACGGTAGGTGTAGATTTGGCAAGACAGACCATCCTTTTTGACCTATAAATGTTCTAGAGGATCCAGAATCTAATAACCCTAAGAAGGTATACCCAAGGATATCAACTTCAAGGTATGGTCGCTCGTCATTTTGTTCATGATTGAGAATAAAGTCCAAAATAGGTTTGTAGCCGGTGGATTGAACAGGCTTCCTCAAAGGTCGACTTCCTAAGAGTGCCGTTTCCCGAATTGCAGGATGAACAGGTGCGCTTCGTATAACCTTCTTTTCTACATCCATAGCAGTATCTTTTCTGGCTCTGCTCCGCGCATCCTATAGCTCTATGGCCTGGCTTCTGACATTTAAAACAAACTACCTCCCGTCTAGAACTTCCACTTGAACCTGGCTCAGACAATCTAATTTCATCTACTTGGTCTTCTAAACCAACATACGCCAAATCAGGTTCCAAAAATTGTCCCTTCCTCGGGGGAGCTACATAGTCGCCAGACTGCATCCTTTGTTCAATCCTTTTACAAAATGTCTTTAATTGGGGTAAACTCGTAGTTTCTAAAGCTCCTAACTGAGTCCGCTATATTGGTGCAATATTTCTGAGCAAGATATTCAGCTTCGCATCCTCAGATATAGGACATTGCAATCGTTGGAAATACTTTGACATTATTGCCATATATGTTCCAATCGTCTCATCTGAACCTTGACTCCTTCGTTTAATTTCTTCCAATAACTTTTCACTGTAAAAAGCCGGTTGATATTCCTCCTTAAATTTTGCAACTAGTTCATCCCTTGTCTGAACTTCTGTTCGACAGTCCAGGTAAAATTCATAGGCTCTTCCATCAAACAAGTCAATGCCAGAATCAAATAAAATCTCTTTAGTAACATTCCTGGTACGACGCAATTCTTCAACTCTCTCAAAGAAAACCATGAAAGACATACCTTTTCTATCACCAGTAAAACATAAATTCCATTTATGGGGCAAAATCGTGTAGCGGTTAAATCTTTAACCACTATTACCCTTATTATTTCTTAATATTTTTGTAAATTTCCATGATCCATCGCATTCGCCAACTTCCAAAATATCTTTACCCGTTGCATCCAAGCAGACGAGATGTCGTCTAGTACCCATGCGTGGTACTCGTAGATCGACGTACCAGCGTTTTTCGATACACTCCGATTTTGCTAATCGTGTGAGGAGTCATGATTTTTCTGACTGAAGTTTTTTGCCTTTATAGTGCTATTTTATGCACCAATTATTGTAATGTGAAGTAGTGTCTGATTACTTACATACATATTATTATGTCTTTTTGCCGATTCATGACTATTCTTCCTGGGAGAAGTCCCGTTTTTATTTCTTATTCGCCATGTGCATAGTAAGGCAGATCCCCTCAACCTAGAGGTAAGCCGTTAAATTTCTTTAATGTTTTCGAACGTTTTGGTTATTGTAAATATTATTTACAGGGTTTTAGAGAGGCGTTAGAAATGGTTTTAGAGAGGTGCTAGATAGGATTTTAGAGAGGCGTTAGATAGGGTGTTAGAGAGGCGCTAGAGAGGTGTCCACGTTTCACAGCACGTTTTCCTCCACTTTTCTCATAAACTATCAGAGAAATAGCTGTCCGTAGTAGCCAGGATTGGCGGCCTAACATTTAGCCACCAACAAGTGTCTGTTTCACAGGATGCAGGGGACACTCTAGAAGCTCCCACCAGAACCTAAGGCCAGTCTATTCCATTTTTTTAATTGCGTAATTTTTTTATACTATAACTTTCGTGATATCCTCTTAATTTCTTAAATTTATTCTTTACATATATTACATATTTACCTGTGTAAGCTAGCCTTCTGATTATTTTAAAATTAAATTCACATGCGACTTTTAAATATATTTTTGTACATAAATGTACATAACATTGGGGTAATCTTTGGCCAAAGATAGGGGTTATGTATATCTAACTATAACTCGGGAATTTTGGCTTCACTGCATTATATTTATTTTTATCAGAACAAATGCATTTTTTAAACTATGTTATTTGATATTTATAAACATACTTTTTTCGTTTCCTAATTTGGCATAATTGGTTAATTAAATTGATTGAAGCTGATCTCAGGTAGTCTATTTATTTATTTATTTATTACTAACTATTAATCCTAAAAGAGCTTGGTTTCTCAGTTCAGAAGCTCTGAAACGAATCTATTAAAGGAAAAACTGAGTGGCGCCTTTAAAAAGCGTAAGTGTTCCTAGCCGATGACCATCTGTTCTACCGACGAAGAGCTGCCGTACGCAAGTGGGTACCTTTCTGAGGAAAACTAAGTTTTCCCTTAAAAGTACGCCACATAAAATAGCGCCCATAGGCGTGGGGCTTGAGTGCTTACGCTTAGATTTTATTTTTTGTATTTTTTCTACTGAGATTAGTTTCAAAACCCCATAACATTTTTTCTTAATTTTCAAATTTTCTTTCAGGCTTGTTTATCCATAAATTTTTATATTTTCCCCAAAAACTGACTATTCGCAATATGTATTTTTACGGGTTCTATTTCTGTCTTTTTCTGTCTTATAAAAATACTCATACCTACACACAAACAATGGTGTATATCATTTATTAATTATAGAGATATTAATTTTGATTAATATTTTGGCCAATTATTTATTAATAAAAATTTTGATTCCCCTAATTTTCAAATAAAATTAGATATTTGCTGAATTGATAACTGCGAACGTCGCGTCCTTGAGTTGTTTGGCCAAACCATTTTTTCTTGCATTCCTTTACCGATACAAAAAAGCATATTTGTTGGAAATGTATACGTTTTGACGAACATTGTAGTAAAATAATATTTTATATTATTTACCGAATGAATCTTTTTTGAATAGAATAAAACAGTATTTCAAAATTAAAACCAGTACTTAAGATTTATAATTAAAAAATTTTAAGCAGCTACCGTTTATTTCAGATTTCAATTGTTACCTAAGAAAAAAAAAACTTGCTTTTGCCTGATCAAATTTTAATTTAC
Organism: Philopedon plagiatum; assembly: GCA_963971165.1. Taxonomy (NCBI): domain Eukaryota; kingdom Metazoa; phylum Arthropoda; class Insecta; order Coleoptera; family Curculionidae; genus Philopedon; species Philopedon plagiatum. The sequence continues at coordinate 61,406,077 of OZ020190.1, forward strand.
GTACAGGTTGTCTCAAACGTGATCCTTACATAAGCAACTATACAGGTCGACTTTAAAAATTATATACCGGTTGTCCAAATATTTTTAATTTGTTTTTTGTAGTCTTTTATAACAAATGCTTGAATTATTTAATTCCTAACGTTAATTAAAAATTTTTAAGAAGTTTTTTTGGAATACTTATCTGAAAAGAAAAAATTTAAATATGGCTGCCACAGTTGATAAATTTCAAATTAATCACCTTTTAGATTATGAACTCGATTATGAACTAAATATTAGGTCTGTTTACACCGATCGTAACGTGGCAGAAAAAAGAAAAATTTTGTCTAGACTTTTAAAAAAAGAAATTCAGATACCTGGAAGTCAGTCAGATTTGTATAGAAGCGTATATACCCGATTTTAGAACCGAACGAGCAGAAATAAACAAAAGTATTGCATCCATTGAAAATGTTATTTCAGATTTTGAAGGAAGTGCTAACGATAGTACTTACCTTCGCGTTAAGTCAAGACTAGCTCATTTATGCGGCCGAATAAAAAGAATCAAAATTCCGGAAGCCGATGATGGCGATGCAATTAAATTTCGTAACGAATCTTATGCAACGTGTCTTAAAGTAGAGTCAGATTTAGATGAAAAAGTTTCAGAGGAGTCGCCCTCATCAAATCCTAATTTAAATAATCTTACTCATACCTCCCCACCGATAGTTAATGTTAATCCTGTTGTCACATGTACAGCCAGTAAGCAACCAATATCTTCTTGGGGAATTAAATTTAATGGGGATACAAAAAGTGTTTTTTACTTCTTAGAAAGAGTTTCTGATCTTGCTCAGGCTCGTGATGTTTCAGAAAATGAATTAATTAACTCAGCTGTTGAATTTTTTGTTGGTGATGCGTTCATATGGTACCGTAGCATTAAATCTAGTATTACAGATTGGCCCTCTTTAGTATCTCGTTTAAAGAAAGATTTTTTACCTCCTTATGCAGACGACGATGTCTGGGAACAAATAAGGCAGAGAAAACAGAAGCGAAATGAATCAGTAACTATTTTTATGGCTCATTTAGAAAACTTATTTTGTCGCTTATCTACGTCTCCAGCGGAGGTCACTAAGGTGAAATACATTCGAAAAAATTTATTACCTGAATATATCAATCAACTTGCCTTACATTCTATTGATACTGTCAATGAATTATCTATTTTGTGTAAAAGATTGGAAGAAGCTTCCAAGACTACTTCTAAAAAACTACCTCAATTATTTTATTTATCGGATTCGGATCAACAAAGTGGTTCACGACAACGTGACACTCGAAGTAACTATAAAAATTTTAATAAAAAATGTTCTCGTTTTGATAACCAAAATACGTCTAATGCTGATAGGAAATTTAAGAAATCAGAAAATGTAGATAAACCTTCTGATGCTTTGGATAACAAGGAATCTCAATCTATATCTAAGAAGAAAATTATTTGTTTCAATTGTCGGTTACCTAATCATACCTATAATTCGTGTACGGAAAAAAGGAAAATATTTTGTTATCGCTGCGGCGAGCCCAATGTCAAGACTAATTCGTGTAAAAATTGTTCAAAAAACTAAATAGTCCATCAAGCACTGCCAGTGGTCGGTACTTTGATGGAAAGTTAACCACAAAGTCCTATTTTGATAAATCTGATTGGAACAAATGGCTTATATATGTCTCTAATTTTCTAAAAACACCTAAAATAAGTAACGAAATACTACCTTTATTTATTAACAAAGTTAATGATAGCAGACCTTATATCTCAGTTCGTCTTTATGATCAAGTTATCACAGTTTTATTAGATTCTGGAGCTAACTCTTCTATTGTTGGGTCAAGTGGAATAAAAATTTTGAAAAAATTAAAAATTAAGATTCAGTCAGTAATAGATTCTAATGTTCGCACAGCAGACGGTACACAGCAAAAAGTTGTTGGTGTCTCTTATTTGCCTGTTTTTATTAATGATTGTTGTAAAATAATCAAAGTTTTAATTGTACCTTCTGTAACGCATGCATTTATTTTTGGGATTGATTTTGCAAAACAGTTTAATTTAGTAATGGACTTCAAAAATAATAGTTGATTTATTCATAGTAATGAAATAGAAATAAGTACTACTTCTACAATAACAAATAAATTTTGTATTCCTAAACTTTTCACTGTAGATGACTTATCTCCTACTCAAAAAATAGAAGCTCAAAAAGTTTTAGATTCCTTTAAAGAAATTGATAGTAACGATAAGTTAGGGAAAACAAATAAAATTAAATTAAATATAGATACCGGTGATAACCCCCCTTTTAAAAAGAAACCTTATCTACTTTCTCCGTACATGCAAGAAATTCTAAACAAGGAGTTAGACTCTATGATTAAATTAGGTGTAGTTGAAGAATCTCAAAGTCCTTGGAGTTCTCCAACCTTATTAGTTAAAAAACCAAACGGTGAATATAGATTCTGTTTTGATGGACGTTTTTTGAATAACTTGACTAAACATGATAGTTTCCCTTTGGCTCATGTAGATCGTATCTTAAATAACTTGCGTAATGCCAAGTTTATTTCCTCTATAGATCTGCGAAAAGCATTTTGGCAAATTCCTTTGGATGACGCATCTAAAGAAAAAACTGCTTTCTCTATAATTGGTCGAGGACACTTTCAATTTAGGGTAGTTCCTTTTGGCTTTTGCAATGCTGCGCAAACTCAACAACGGTTGGTAGATTCAATTTTTGGACCTAAGTACGAACCGTATATATTCTCTTATCTAGACGATATTTTACTTTGCTCTCCTACTTGGGAACACCATATTGAGTTACTGACAACTGCAAAAAATTTACTAAAGGATGCAGGCCTTACTATTAACCTTGAAAAATGTCAATTTTTTAAGACATCTTTAAAGTACCTAGGTTTTATTGTTGGAAATAATTCTTTAGCCACCGACCCTTGTAAGGTTGATTGTATGTTGAATTATCCGCGCCCCCGCACTTCGACTGAAGTTAAGCGTTTCATAGGAATGTGTTCATGGTATCGCAGGTTTATCAAAGATTTCTCGTCCCTTGTAAGTCCCTTAAATTCACTTCTTAAAGGCAAAAAGAAAAAAGAAGTTATCAGTTGGAACGACGAAGCTGAAGCCGCGTATTTGTGTATCAAGCAAAAATTAGTAAGTGCACCTATTCTAGCTCAACCAGATTTCAGTCAAAAATTCTATGTTCAGTCAGACGCTTCCGATGTTGGTATTGGAGGAATGTTGACTCAGTTTATAGACGGAGAAGAAAAAGTCATAGCTTATGCAAGCCGTTCTTTGTCCAGAGCAGAAAGAAATTATTCGGTGACCGAACGGGAATGTTTGGCAGTTATATTCTGCATAGAAAAATTTAGACATTGGGTAGAAGGTACGCGTTTTACCGTAATCACCGATCATTTCAGTTTACTTTGGCTTAATAATCTTAAAACTCCCTCTGGTAAACTTAGTCGCTGGTTGCTTAGATTAAGGCAGCACACTTTTGATTTACAGCATAGAAAAGGCTCAATGCACACTGTTCCAGATGCCTTAAGTCGTATACCTTATTCTCTTCCAGATAATATGGACATGGACAGTCCATCTACCTCACAAACACTGCCTCTACAAGTATCTTCCTTATCTGTTGATTTCTCATCTCGTGATCCCCGGTATATCTCTCTTCGTGACAATATTCATAAAAGTCCTGAAAAGTATCCTCAATGGCGGATTGAAGGTGACTTAGTCCAAAAATGTATTCCTTGTCGTTCCTCTTATTCTTTTAATAAACAGGAATGGAAACTCTTGATTCCAAAACCTCAAAGGGATAAGGTCATCGAAAATTGCCATAATCCTCCAACCAGTGGACATTTTGGTTTTCGGAAGACTTTGTTTCATGTTCAAGAATTGTACTATTGGCCTCAGATGAGGTCACAAATTTTAAAGTTTATTCGTAAATGTTTGGTGTGCGGTGCGCAGAAACATTCAAACTTACCTAAGATTGGTACCATGGGAAAGGAAAAAATTGTTGACTTACCTGGTCAGATTATTTCTTTAGATTTTATTGGTCCCTTTCCACGCTCAAAAAGAGGCAATAAATGGTTGCTAGTAGCTGCTGATTGGTTTTCGAAATACACTTTTACTTTTCCTCTTAAACATTCCAAGTCTAATCTTATTGTAGATCTCTTAGAAAATCAGATTTTTCTTATATTTGGTGTGCCTCAGATCCTTATCTGTGACAACGCAACCAATTTTTCTAGTCATAACCTTAAAAATCTATGTGAAAAATATCACGTCAAACAGTGGTTTACTCCGTTTTACTCACCACAATGCAATTTTGTGGAAAGAAACAACAAAACTATAACTACTGCTATCAGATGTTACGTGGATAAACATGAAGATTGGGATCTACATATTGCTGAAATTAGGCAGGCTATTAATACTGCAGCTCACGAAGTAACTGGTTTTCCTCCTTCATATTTAATGTTTGGGCGACATGTTCCTTTATCTGGTGATTATTATGATCATCCTCCCCAAGACCAATCTTCCGAAATTTTGCCTGGTGATAGGAATACCTACGCCGAAAATTTAACCGAGTTTCGTAATCTGTTCGCAGAAATACGCCAGAAACTGCATTCTGCATTTGAAAGGAATTCTAAGTCCTATAATCTCCGGAAACGGGATGTCTGTTTTAATGTAGGTGAAAAAGTATGGCGTCCGAACAAGATGTTATCTAATGCTGCGAACAAATTTGCTGCAAAACTTAGTCCAAAACATATCTTATCTCTTGTCTCTAAAAAATTATCTCCCTTGGTCTACGAATTAAAAAACCTAGACGGTTCTAAAGTAGGCAAGTGGCACGTTAAAGATTTATTGCCTTACCATGGACATTCTGAGGATATAGAAGATACCCAAAGATCTCTTTCCTCATAAGTTCTTACCTTTATTTTATACCTAAAAATGTCTAAAGTAAATTTTGATTGAAGTTATAACTTGGTCAAAATTACCGTGCCTTATCTTCAATTTACTTACCTTACCTTTTTTCTTTTGCGTTTTGGCTTAGGTATTTGCCTAGGGCAAAACTCTGCTAAGCATACCTTAGCGTAACTCACCTCGCCTTGGCGTGGTTCAGTGTCAAAATTTTGTGCAAGTGTAAGGAACTGATGTACGCGGGCACCTTGCCGCAACTTCAGTTTCATTAGACCTTCCTTGACACTTAAAAATTATCGGTACTATTTTTCTAGTAATTTACTTAAATAGTTTGGTTTATATACCGTGAGAAATTCTGAAGTAAAATACTAAAGCATTTTAGGTTATTTCAGTTTCTTATAACCGATGGTTTTTCTACTATAAGTGATGTTCTACTTTCTTATAGGCTGTAAATAGATTTAGTTGTAAATAGATTGAATTAGCTGATATGTAATTTATTAGTGAGTATTTGTAGTAATACTGCTATCCAAATAGTTGTCAGATGTTAGTGGACTTACCAATTTAGTGACCTTACCTGATTTGTGACCTACCGATAGTGACCTACCGACTGTAATCTCCCCTGGGGGCGAGTGATACGCGAGAATTATCAATACTAAAATTTTGACAACACTATTTTGTGCACCGCAATTTTTGTATTTTTTTCGTAAGTTCTAACGTTACTTATATTTTTTATTGTTAGATTATCGTAAACTGTTAATATTTACCTCACATATCATATTATGGCATATGAATGTTAAAAAATGTAAAGTCTACTTTGTAGTCTTTAATTTTTTTCTTTTGGAGAGGGGCAGTGTAGCGGTTAAATCTTTAACCACTATTACCCTTATTATTTCTTAATATTTTTGTAAATTTCCATGATCCATCGCATTCGCCAACTTCCAAAATATCTTTACCCGTTGCATCCAAGCAGACGAGATGTCATCTAGTACCCATGCGTGGTACTCGTAGATCGACGTACCAGCGTTTTTCGATACACTCCGATTTTGCTAATCGTGTGAGGAGTCATGATTTTTCTGACTGAAGTTTTTTGCCTTTATAGTGCTATTTTATGCACCAATTATTGTAATGTGAAGTAGTGTCGGATTACTTACATACATATTATTATGTCTTTTTGCCGATTCATGACTATTCTTCCTGGGAGAAGTCCCGTTTTTATTTCTTATTCGCCATGTGCATAGTAAGGCAGATCCCCTCAACCTAGAGGTAAGCCGTTAAATTTCTTTAATGTTTTCGAACGTTTTGGTTATTGTAAATATTATTTACAGGGTTTTAGAGAGGCGTTAGAAATGGTTTTAGAGAGGTGCTAGATAGGATTTTAGAGAGGCGTTAGATAGGGTGTTAGAGAGGCGCTAGAGAGGTGTCCACGTTTCACAGCATGTTTTATTCCACTTTTCTCATAAACTATCAGAGAAATAGCTGTCCGTAGTAACCCGGATTGGCGGCCTAACATTTAGCCACCAACAAGTGTCTGTTTCACAGGATGCAGGGGACACTCTAGAAGCTCCCACCAGAACCTAAGGCCAGTCTATTCCATTTTTTTAATTGCGTAATTTTTTTATACTATAACTTTCGTGATATCCTCTTAATTTCTTAAATTTATTCTTTACATATATTACATATTTACCTGTGTAAGCTAGCCTTCTGATTATTTTAAAATTAAATTCACATGCGACTTTTAAATATATTTTTGTACATAAATGTACATAACATTGGGGTAATCTTTGGCCAAAGATAGGGGTTATGTATATCTAACTATAACTCGGGAATTTTGGCTTCACTGCATTATATTTATTTTTATCAGAACAAATGCATTTTTTAAACTATGTTATTTGATATTTATAAACATACTTTTTTCGTTTCCTAATTTGGCATAATTGGTTAATTAAATTGATTGAAGCTGATCTCAGGTAGTCTATTTATTTATTTATTTATTACTAACTATTAATCCTAAAAGAGCTTGGTTTCTCAGTTCAGAAGCTCTGAAACGAATCCATTAAAGGAAAAACTGAGTGGCGCCTTTAAAAAGCGTAAGTGTTCCTAGCCGATGACCATCTGTTCTACCGACGAAGAGCTGCCGTACGCAAGTGGGTACCTTTCTGAGGAAAACTAAGTTTTCCCTTAAAAGTACGCCACAATCGGCTTAATACCAGCTACGGTATAGGACGTAGGAGGTGTACCACTAGTACTGGGAGGCTGCGGACCAATAACTGAAAAACTTGTAAGTGAAGGACCTACAGATGTTGAAGTAGGGTTAGCAGGCTGCTGTTGTGGCAAGGGAACAGGGTTAGTAGTTATCTGAGATCGTTGTAAATTACTCTGAAGTACGGTAAGATTAGGGTGAATCGATTGAGTTTTCCCGTCAACTAATGAGGCCTTGGTGTTAAGTTGATCAATCATAGTCAATGCTTGAGCTACCAGTATTCCTCGTAAATTTCTTTCTTCTGCGGTAGTGCAGACCATGTGATCAATCCTTCCTAATACATGATTAAACTTAGTCCGTAACTTCAAAAATAGTCCACTCTTGCTTGTGTCTGAGAATGAATCCACAACACCGCTTAGTCCGTCTAACTTCTTGGTCAACGCTGCAGTATACTCTTGAAACGAAAATGGGTAAGGCGGATAATTTAAGCTTTCTCCAGATCTTTCCATTTGTCTTGCCAACACCAATCGACGTCTCATTTCATCCACCGTACCAATATCTATAGCTCTCCATTCCAGCTCGTATACAAGTTCATCCCTGTCTAATCTGTTAATTTCAATTTTTCTTGACATCTTGGAAATTTATCGGCGATCAGTTAAATCACAAAACATATACGAGTATTCACTGGAGTACACACCTAATTATTCACTATTCTAACACTGTCCACTCCGTAACTAAAACACTGTACTATTTCACGCTATATATCACTACACTTCACTGAAATGAAGTCACCAAAAGAACTGACACGAAGTCACCCAAAAAAACTGACATGAAGTCACAAAAAAAAACTGACACGAGGTCACCCAATAATAAACCCCAACAAAACACCAAAAAAAATAAAATAAATATCTGTACCTAAAGCCTTAATCCAAGTGGTATAGCTGCGGTTACACGAACCAACTAATACTTCCTGTTGAGGTACTTTCCTAGTCCTATCCTCAACAGACCTAACCCGCGACACCAATCTCTCTACTATACCACTGTCTAAAATTAAAATACTAAAAAAAATCAATGAAGATTTGGGATATTATGGCAACGCCGCGATTAGGTCAGCTCTAAGTACCATTTAATCCTCTACCAAATCATCAAATTGTTCATTTAAAAAGAGAAAAAAAATCCTTAGATTTAGAGAAATTTTTCAAAAATGGCAACCACGCAATTAAAATGGCCCCACGTTGGGCGCCAAAAATGCGACGCTAATTTTACATTAACCAAAAGACTGATAAAAATAATTTTGAATTTTCAAAAATGATCCCTAGTACCAAACTAGGTCAAGCTTAATCACAGACTAACAACGAATTGTTCCAGGGGACAATGGTGGCCGCCAGCTTTTAAACAGCGAGATGGGTCGGAGTTAAGATGTTTTATTTTAGAGCGCCACGTGATTTTAAAGGTTTTACACCATGCCCCTGTATATAGATGTTGTACGAGGAAAGACAAAAATCACGAATTGTCAAGCCCCGGGTTGCAGTCTGCCTTCCACCAACACTCGTTCCGATTCTAGTACCAAATAAAACAACACCGCTTAAAACAACAAATTGGTTATATTAACTAGACTGCGTAGACCGCCTAATCGCCCCACGAGGGAACTCTATAAGGTCGGTAATATCATCATTGTCATGCACTGAAAGGGGGCTCCATAATGTCGGTAATATCATCATTGTCACGCCCTGAAAGTTTCGTGTTTCTAGAGCATGTATTAAGGAAGATATCACACTCCTTCGGACTGATGATGTAGAATAGACCGCCCTTCGTAACCGTGTAGCTGCACACATACAAACACCACACGTAGAAACTATTTTTGCCAACAAAAGCTTTTCAGACACCCTGTATACAAACATACAAACATAAACACATATTAATACAAATGTATTCGATTTGCGTGAAACCGGATCTAATAAAGTTTATCTAAGTAATAATAGGAGTATTTGCCCATACCAAGACTTTTTGGACACCCTGTATACATTCGAACTAACACCCACACGTTTAAATAGGAATATAGTCGATTTACTTAAAATCCGAATTAAGTAGGTTTATCTCGGTACTAGTAGAAGTATTTGCCCATACCAAGACTTTTCGGACACCCTGTATACATACATACAAACATAAACACATATTAATACAAATATATTCGATTTGCTTGAAATTCGACCTAACAAAGTTTATCTAAGTACTAATACGAGTATTTGCCCATTCCAAGACTTTTTGGACACCCTGTATGCATTCACACTAACACTAACACGTTTAAATAGGAATATAGTCGACGTACTTAAAATCTTAATTAGTTAAGTTTATCTTGGTACTAGTAGAAGTATTTGCCCATACTAAGACTTTTAGGACACCCTGTATACAAACATATAAATCCGTACACATAGAAATGCAAATATATACTTACGATTTGCTTTAAATTCGACAATTGAGTTACTATTTGTACAAAAGCCAAAGGTATTTGCCCATTCAAAGACTTTTCGGACACCCTGTATACATATATAAAAACACAACAGAACACAACACATAGTAATTTAAATATTTTCGATTTTCTTGAAAACCGGCTCAATTAATTTTATCTTCATACTAATGTCAAAGATATTTCCGCATACAAAGACTTTTTGGACACCCTGTAGACATATATACAATCATGCACATGCCGCAAGGTATAAAATGTATTTTCGAATCGTTCTGGTTACTTTAAAACGATCCGAATCAAGTCATTTCCCTAAAATTAAATTAAAATTATTCAATAATATTTAATATATTGCCCCAAAGGTATACACGCTCATGGTTAGAAAATACAATGCATATTTTTGGATTTTTTCGATGCCACTGAGCGCAATATTAGAATCTTCAATGATGTCTTGTAGCGTCATCGGAAAGTCGATAAAATTGGTTTTTAAAGCCAAATTTATCAAATGAAATGTCTTTCTACCGAAAGTATAATGTCCCTAAATCCCTTGCCCGGTAAATTTGAAGCCGAAATTGGTCCAGAGTCGTTCCTATTTCGCATCAAAATGCTGACATTTTAGCCAAATTGTGACATTTCATACATTATAATTAAATTAATACATTTTCCCGTATAGAATTTGATTTTTATAATGCAATGTAGGGTCAACAAAAATTTCAAAAAAATTATATTTAATGCCCATCTCGTGCTACGAAATGGTCAGTAATAGATAAAAAACGTCCATTCTATCAATTCCATGTATATTCCAAGAAGAAACTGGCTCAGGATCTTTAAAATGTCGCTAGGAAAACTGGATATTTTGACAGCTCATATTTAACTTCGATCTAAAGCGTCACCAGTTCAATTGTTTTTTTTTTCATGGCATGGTTTAACATTCGCAGTTTTTAAAATTTTTCCTACACCGAAGGAAGAAAACCTATTTATTTATAACTTTAACGCAAAAATATGGAGTTTTAATTAGTTAGCAGTGTTCTCAGATGATGACGGAAGAAAATAAACCAAAAAAGAGCTGTTAAATATGAGAAATAATACATAATAATGCCATTTAAAGATGAATTTTGATGAAAAAAAAAACAGAAAAAATGTGTTTTACCCCCTAAATCCGGCCCAGGATCACCCATTCGGGATTCATTTTAAAGCCTGATAATATCCCCAAGGGATAGCGTTGAAAAAGTTGGAAGAAATTGGATAGGAAAAGATACAGAGTGATTCGAATGTAGAGATGTCATGAAAAAAAAATGGCTAAAAACCGAAATTTAATTATCGATTGCTCCTTTCCTATTAAGAATTAAGGAACCAAAAATATGAAAATTACGTATTTTGGCGAGCTCTTTCCGACAAGGCACATGGGATTTCGATTTGAATCCATTTTGACCCCGAAAACATTTAAAAACCGTCAAAGATTTGCATCAAAAATTGTAATTTCCAGTTTTTGCCAAATTTTTCCAATTTCCAGTCGTTTTAGCTATAGGTAAATGTATCGCAAAAAGAAAGTATTTGAGATTCTTTAGTTTTATGTTCAAATACGTTTTTCTGTCCGATGTTCCGGCTTCGACTTAATAAGCGCCAAATAGGGGTCTACAAAGGGCATTTTTCGACATAAAAAAATTCAAAAGAATTACTTCCCATTTTCCGAATACCACCAATTTCAATATGGTTCGGAACACCCCGGTCTTCTACAACCTCTGAAAATTTAAATAGATTTAATTCACTTTTGCGACCTGTATCCGATTTCAACGGAAATCGCTGAAATTTCGACTTTGACGTTTAATAACTCCGAAACGGAACACCCTGTATAACTGAATCTTTTTCCGAAGCTAGATGCACTATCCCTCTATTAATCCAGAAAATTTGAACGTTCCACCTGCAACCATCTCGGAGAAAAAAATTTGAGATAGTCGAAGAACACGATTTCTCAACCGGCGAACATTTTCCTCACGGACAGCTAGGTATATAGACCGGCCTGAAAGGCGGTCTATAACTAGTACGGGTAGACCGCCTAATCGCCCCCGAGGGGGCTCTATAAGGTCGGTAATATCATCATTGTCATTCCCTGAAAATTTCGTGTTTCTATGCCATGTATTAAGGAAGATATCACACTCCTTCGGACTGATGATGGAGAATAGACCGTCCTTCGTGACCCCATCGCTACACACATACAAACACCTACACGTAGAAACTATTTTTGCCAACAAAAATACTTTTCGGACACCCTGTATACATACATACAAACATAAACACATATTAATACAAATATATTTGATTTGCTTGAAATTCGACCTAATAAAGTTTATCTAAGTACTAATAGGAGTATTTGCCCATTCCAAGAATTTTTGGACACCCTGTATACATTCAATCTAACACTCACACGTTTAAATAGGAATATAGACGATTTTCTTGAAATCCGCCTTAATTACGTTTATTTTGGTCGTATTAAAATGAGTTGCAAATACTAAGACTTTTCGGACACCCTGTATACACACGTAGAAGCATAAACACATAGTAATACAAATATAGACGATTTTCTTGAAATCCGCCTTAATTAAGTTTATTTAGGTCCTAATAAAAGGAGTTGCACCCTGTATACACACGTACAATCATAAACACATAGTAATACAAATATAGACGATTTTCTTGAAATCCGCCTTAATTAAGTTTATTTTGGTCCTAATAAAAGGAGTTGCAAATAATAAGACTTTTCGGACACCCTGTATACACACGCACAAGCATAAACACATAGTAATACAAATATAGACAATTTTCTTGAAATTCGCCTTAATTAAGTTTATTTTGGTCCTAATAAAAGTAGTTGCAAATAATAAGACTTTTCGGACACCCTGTATACACACGTACAAGCATAAACACATATTAATACAAATATATTCGATTTACTTGAAATTCGACCTAATAATGCTAAGTACTAATAGGAGTATTTGCCCATTCCAAACTAAGACTTTTCCAACACCCTGTATACAAACATATAAATCCGTACACATAGAAATGCAAATATATACCTACGATTTTCTTTAAATCCGACCATCGAGTTACTATTTGTACGAAAGGCAAAGGTATTTGCCCATTCAAAGACTTTTCGGACACCCTGTATACATACATAAAAACACAACGCAACACGACACATGGTAATTTAAATATTTTCGATTTTCTTGAAAACCGACCCTATTAATTTTATCTTCGTTCTTATGACAAAGTTATTTGCGCATATAAAGACTTTTCGGACACCCTGTAGGCATATACAGAATCACCCACATGCCGAAAGCTATAAAATGTACTTTCGAATCGTTCAGGTTACTTTAAAAGGGAGTCAATTCATTTCCCTAAAATTAAATTTGGCAAAGATATTTCCCCATACAAAGACTTTTTGGACATTCTGTTGTGTACCAACATATAAACAACCACACAAAGGAATGAAAAATTTACGATTTCCTTGAAATAAGACTCATTTAAGTTTTTCTTCGCTCTAATGACAAAGATATTTGCGCATACAAAGACTTTTCGGACACCCTGTAGACATATATACAATCATGCACATGCCGGAAGTTATAAAATGTATTTTAGAATCGTTCTGGTTACTTTAAAACGATCCGAATCAAGTCATTTCCCTAAAATTAAATTAAAATTATTCAATAATAATTAATATATTGCCCCAAAAGTATACACGTTCATGGTTAGAAAATAAAATGCATATTTTGGGATTTTTTCGATGCCACTGAGCTTCATATTAGAATCTTCAATGATGCTTTGTAGCGTCATAGGAAAATCGATTAAAATGGTATTTAATCGGTATAATATGAAATGAAATGTCTTTCTACCGAAAGTATAAGGTCCCTAAATGCATTGCCCGGTAAATTCGAGGCCGAAGTTGGTCCGGACTCCTTCCAATCTCGCATCAAAATGCTGACATTTTAGCCAAATTGTGACATTTCATACATTATAATTAAATGAATAAATTTCCCCGTATAGAAATTGATTTTTAAATGCCTTTGCAGGCTCTCAGCAAAATTAATGAAATTGGTATTTAATGCTCAAATCGTCCAATGAAATGTACCGCTATTAAAAATATAAAGACCATTTTACCTTTGCCATGTATATTTCAAGCCGAAATCGGTTCAGGAAGCTTCCAATATCGCTACAAAAACTGTTATTTTCATGACATTTTGACAGGTCATATTTTAATTTCGATGTAAAGAGGGTCCGTTCAATTGTTTTGTCAAGGCACGGCTTTTATATATGCACTTTTTAAAATTTTCCTGCAGCGATGCAAAAAAAGGTATTTATTTATAACTTTAACGAAAAAATATGGAGTTTTAATTAGTTAGGAGTGTTCTTAGATGATCAGGGAAGAAAATAAACCAAAAAAGAATCGTTAAATAAGAGAAATAATATATAATAATGCCTTTTAAAGATGAATTTTGGTTGAAAAAAAACGAAAAAATGAGTTTTTACCCCCTAAATGCGGCCCTGGATCACCCATTCGGGATTTGTTTTAAAGCCTGATTATATCCCCAAGGGATAGCGTTGAAAAAGTTGGAAGAAATTAGATAGGAAAAGATACAGAGTGATTCAAATGTAGAGATGTCATGAAAAAAAATCGTAAAAAATCGAAATTTAATTATCAATTGCTCCTTTCCTATTACGAATGAAGGAACCAAAAAATACGTTTATAACATAGTTCGGCGAGGTCTTTCCGATAAGGTACATGGGATTTCGATTTGAATCCATTTTGACCCCCAAAAAAATTGACAACCGTCAAAAATTTGCATGAAAAATCGTAATTTCCACTTTTCTCAAATTTTTCCAATTTGCAGTCGTTTTAGGCATAGGTAAATGTATTGCAAAAAGAAAGTGTTTGAGATTCTTTAGTTTTAAGTTCAAATACATTTTTCTGTCCGATGTTCCAGTTTCGACTTATTCAGTGCCAAAGTGGGGTCTACAAACAGCATTTTTCGACATAAAAAAATTCAAAAAAATTACTTCCCATTTTCCGAATACCGCCAGTTTCAATAGGGTTCTGAATCTCCCGGTCCTCCACAACCTCCAAAAATTTAAATCGATTTAATTCACTTTTGCGACCTGTACCCGATTTCAACGGAAATCGCTGAAATTTCGACTTTGACGTTTTATATCTCCGAAACGGAACACCCTGTATAACTGAATTTTTTACCGAAGCTAGCCGCACTATCCCTCTATTAACCCAGAAAATTTGGTTGCCCTCCCTCTAACCGTTTTCGAGAAAAAAAATTGAAAAGGTGAAAATGTCGAAACGGACGACAACATACATACACACATTTTTCTGACCAAGGGCTCGGTATAGAGACCGAGCCTGAAAGGCGGTCTCTAACTAGTATGCGTAGACCGCCCTATCGCCCCCCGAGGGGGCTCTATAAAGTTGGTAATATCATCATTGTCATGCCCTGAAAATTTCGTGTTGCTAGAGCATGAATTAAGGACGATATCACACTCCTTCGGACTGATGATGGAGAATAGACCGCCCTTCGTAACCGCATCGCTACATACATACAAACACCTACACGTAGAAACTATTTTTGCCAACAAAAATACTTTTCGGACACCCTGTATACATACATACAAACATAAACACATATTAATACAAATATATTTGATTTGCTTGAAATTCGACCTAATAAAATTTATCTAAGTACTAATAGGAGTATTTGCCCATTCCAAGAATTTTTGGAGACCCTGTATACATTCAATCTAACACTCACACGTTTAAATAGGAATATAGACGATTTTCTTGAAATCCGCCTTAATTACGTTTATTTTGGTCGTATTAAAATGAGTTGCAAATACTAAGACTTTTCGGACACCCTGTATACACACGTACAAGCATAAACACATAGTAATACAAATATAGACGATTTTCTTGAAATCCGCCTTAATTAAGTTTATTTAGGTCCTAATAAAAGGAGTTGCACCGTGTATACACACGTACAATCATAAACACATAGTAATACAAATATAGACGATTTTCTTGAAATCCGCCTTAATTAAGTTTATTTTGGTCCTAATAAAAGGAGTTGCAAATAATAAGACTTTTCGGACACCCTGTATACACACGCACAAGCATAAACACATAGTAATACAAATATAGACACTTTTCTTGAAATCCGCCTTAATTAAGTTTATTTTGGTCCTAATAAAAGGAGTTGCAAATAATAAGACTTTTCGGACACCCTGTATACACACGTACAAGCATAAACACATATTAATACAAATATATTCGATTTACTTGAAATTCGACCTAATAATGCTAAGTACTAATAGGAGTATTTGCCCATTCCAAGAATTTTTGGACACCCTGTATACATTCAATCTAACACTCACACGTTTAAATAGGAATATAGACGATTTTCTTTAAATCCGCCTTAATTACGTTTATTTTGGTCGTATTAAAATGAGTTGCAAATACTAAGACTTTTCGGACACCCTGTATACACACGTACAAGCATAAACACATAGTAATACAAATATAGACGATTTTCTTGAAATCCGCCTTAATTAAGTTTATTTAGGTCCTAATAAAAGGAGTTGCACCCTGTATACACACGTACAATCATAAACACATAGTAATACAAATATAGACGATTTTCTTGAAATCCGCCTTAATTAAGTTTATTTTGGTCCTAATAAAAGGAGTTGCAAATAATAAGACTTTTCGGACACCCTGTATACACACGCACAAGCATAAACACATAGTAATACAAATATAGACACTTTTCTTGAAATCCGCCTTAATTAAGTTTATTTTGGTCCTAATAAAAGGAGTTGCAAATAATAAGACTTTTCGGACACCCTGTATACACACGTACAAGCATAAACACATATTAATACAAATATATTCGATTTACTTGAAATTCGACCTAATAATGCTAAGTACTAATAGGAGTATTTGCCCATTCCAAGAATTTTTGGACACCCTGTATACATTCAATCTAACACTCACACGTTTAAATAGGAATATAGACGATTTTCTTGAAATCCGCCTTAATTACGTTTATTTTGGTCGTATTAAAATGAGTTGCAAATACTAAGACTTTTCGGACGCCCTGTATACACACGTACAAGCATAAACACATAGTAATACAAATATAGACGATTTTCTTGAAATCCGCCTTAATTAAGTTTAATTAGGTCCTAATAAAAGGAGTTGCACCCTGTATACACACGTACAATCATAAACACATAGTAATACAAATATAGACGATTTTCTTGAAATCCGCCATAATTAAGTTTATTTTGGTCCTAATAAAAGGAGTTGCAAATAATAAGACTTTTCGGACACCCTGTATACACACGCACAAGCATAAACACATAGTAATACAAATATAGACAATTTTCTTGAAATCCGCCTTAATTAAGTTTATTTTGGTGCTAATAAAAGGAGTTGCAAATAATAAGACTTTTCGGACACCCTGTATACACACGTATAAGCATAAACACATATTAATACAAATATATTCGATTTACTTGAAAATCGACCTAATAATGCTAAGTACTAATAGGAGTATTTGTCCATTCCAAACTAAGACTTTTCCAACACCCTGTATACAAACATATAAATCCGTACACATAGAAATGCAAATATATACCTACGATTTGCTTTAAATCCGACCATCGAGTTACTATTTGTACGAAAGGCAAAGGTATTTGCCCATTCAAAGACTTTTCGGACACCCTGTATACATACATGAAAACACAACACAACACGACACATGGTAATTTAAATATTTTCGATTTTCCTGAAAACCGACCCTATTAATTTTATCTTCGTACTTATGACAAAGTTATTTGCGCATATAAAGACTTTTCGGACACCCTGTAGGCATATACAGAATCACCCACATGCCGAAAGTTATAAAATGTACTTTCGAATCGTTCAGGTTACTTTAAAAGGGAGTCAATTCATTTCCCTAAAATTAAATTTGGCAAAGATATTTCCCCATACAAAGACTTTTTGGACATTCTGTTGTGTACCAACATATAAACAACCACACAAAGGAATGAAAAATTTACGATTTCCTTGAAATAAGACTCATTTAAGTTTTTCTTCGCTCTAATGACAAAGATATTTGCGCATAGAAAGACTTTTCGGACACCCTGTAGACATATATACAATCATGCACATGCCGGAAGGTATAAAATGTAATTTAGAATCGTTCTGGTTACTTTAAAACGATCCGAATCAAGTCATTTCCCTAAAATTAAATTAAAATTATTCAATAATAATTAATATATTGCCCCAAAAGTATACACGCTCATGGATAGAAAATAAAATGCATATTTTGGGATTTTTTCGATGCCACTGAGCTTCATATTAGAATCTTCAATGATGCTTTGTAGCGTCATAGGAAAATCGATTAAAATGGTATTTAATCGGTATAATATGAAATGAAATGTCTTTCTACCGAAAGTATAAGGTCCCTAAATGCATTGCCCGGTAAATTCGAGGCCGAAGTTGGTCCGGACTCCTTCCAATCTCGCATCAAAATGCTGACATTTTAGCCAAATTGTGACATTTCATACATTATAATTAAATGCATAAATTTCCCCGTATAGAAATTGATTTTTAAATGCCTTTGCAGGACCTCAGCAAAATTAATGAAATTGGTATTTAATGCTCAAATCGTCCAATGAAATGTACCGCTATTAAAAATATAAAGTCCATTTTACCTTTGCCATGTATATTTCAAGCCGAAATCGGTCCAGGAAGCTTCCAATATCGCTACAAAAACTGTTATTTTCATGACATTTTGACAGGTCATATTTTAATTTCGATGTAAAGAGGGTCCGTTCAATTGTTTTGTCAAGGCACGGCTTTTATATATGCACTTTTTAAAATTTTTCCTGCAGCGATGCAAAAAAAGGTATTTATTTATAACTTTAACGAAAAAATATGGAGTTTTAATAAGTTAGGAGTGTTCTTAGATGATCAGGGAAGAAAATAAACCAAAAAAGAATCGTTAAATAAGAGAAATAATATATAATAATGCCTTTTAAATATGAATTTTGATGGAAAAAAACAGAAAAAATGAGTTTTTACCCACTAAATCCGGTCCAGGATCACCCATTCGGGATTTGTTTTAAAGCCTGATTATATCCCCACGGGATAGCGTTGAAAAAGTTGGAAGAAATTAGATAGGAAAAGATACAGAGTGATTCAAATGTAGAGATGTCATGAAAAAAAATCGTCAAAAATCTAAATTTAATTATCGATTTCTCCTTTCCTATTAAGAATGAAGGAACCTAAAAATACGTTTATGCCGTAGTTCGGCGAGGTCTTTCCGATAAGGTACATGGTATTTCGATTTGAATCCATTTTGACCCCCAAAAAAATTGACAACCGTCAAAGATTTGCATGAAAATTCGTAATTTCCTGTTTTTCCCAAATTTTTCCAATTTCTAGTCGTTTTAGGTATAGGTAAATGTATTGCAAAAATAAAGTTTTTGAGATTCTTTAGTTTTATGTTCAAACACGTTTTTCTGTACGACGTTTCGTTTTCGAGTTATTCAGTGCCAAAATGGGGTCTGCAACCGGCATTTTTCGACATAAAAAAATTCAAAAGAATTACTTCCCATTTTCCGAATACCGCCAGTTTCAATAGGGTTCTGAAGCTCCCGGTCCTCTACAACCTCTGAAAATTTAAATCGATTTAATTCACTTTTGCGACCTGTAATCGATTTCAACGGAAATCGCTGAAATTTCGATTTTGTACGTTTAATAACTCCGAAACGGAACACCCTGTATAACTCAATTTTTTACCAAAGCTAGCCGCACTATCCCTCTATTAACACAGAAAATTTGGTTGCCCCCCTCTAACCGTTTTCGAGAAAAAAAATTGAATAGGTGAAAATGTCGAAACGGACAACAGACATACGGCCATACATACGGCCATACATATATACATACATACATACACACATTTTCTGACCAACGGCTCGGTATAGAGACCGAGCCTGAAAGGCGGTCTCTAACTAGATTGCGTAGAGCGCCTAATCGCCCCCGAGGGGCTCTATAAGGTCGGTAATATCATCATTGTCATGCCCTGAAAGTTTCGTGTTTCTAGGCCATGTATTAAGGAAGATATCACACTCCTACGGACTGATGATGCAGAATAGATCGTAACCGTATCGCTACATACATACAAACACCTATTACATATAAATACAATATATACGATTTCGCTGAAACCCTACTAAATTAAGCTTGTCATCTTTCGATCGGCTTGGAACCATACATTTGATAACATCATCTTCCTGAAATGGACGAGCTGGACGAAGATTGGTGGCGAGCCCTTCGGGCACGCCACTGATGTCTCAATGAAAAATAATTGTGCATACATATTATGAACGTCGCTTCTTTCAATCTAAGAAGCAGTTCGCGGGTTGTAAGTTGTTAACTTTACCCCTAATCGTTGCTATGGCAATCATCAAAATTGAAAATTGCAAAAATATTTTTCCATGATTGAACGAATTCTACTTAGAGGCGAAATTTCTACTCTGCAACTCAATAAATAACGGAGAGATCAAATTGATCGTCGTCATGACTACCAAAAATCGAAATTATTTTCAAATAAAAAAGTAGTTTACTTCCATCCCTTTCGATTGCCACATCACTCTTTTCAATCGAATAAGCCGTTCTCAATTAATAACAAATCTAAGCAAAATTTAAATCATCAGTCATTGTGATTTACCCCGTATAGTACCTAATGGAATAACCTTTCTCTGATACTTCGCCGCGTCATCGAAAAATTGTTAAAATTAGTATTTAATTATATGTTCCGGAATTCACACGGGAATGCCTATAGAGGCATTGCCCGGTATTTGTCATGCCGAAAACGATTGATAAACCCTAAAATCTCGCAAGAAAACGGGCATTTTTGCGACATTTTGACACTTCATATTTGAATACATTTCTCCATATAAAAGTGATTTTGAAATCCATTTGCATGGCCTCAGAAAAATAAAAAAAATGGTATTTAATGCTTAAATCGTCCAATGAAATGTACTGTAATTATAAATATAAAGTCCGTTTTACCTTTGCCATGTATATTTCAAGCCGAAATCGGTTCAGTAAGCTTCCAATATCGCTACAAAATCTGGTATTCTCGCGACATTTTGACAGGTCATATTTTAATTTCGATGTAAAGGGAGTCCGTTTCATTTGTTTCTCCAAGGCAAGCCATTTAAAATATGTACTTTTTAAAATTTTTCCTGCACCGATGCAAAAAAGGTATTTATTTATAACTTTAACGAAAAAATATGGAATTTTAATTAGTTAGAAGTGTTCTCAGATGATAAGGGATGAAAATAAACCAAAAAAGAACTGTTAAATCGGAGAAATAATATATAATAATGCCTTTTAAAGATGAATTTTGATGAAAAAAAAACCGAAAAAATGAGTTTTTACCCCCTAAATCCGGTCCAGGATCACCCGTTCGGGATTCATTTTAAAGCCTGATTATATCCCCACGGGATAGCGTTGAAAAAGTTGGAAGAAATTAGATAGGAAAAGATACAGAGTGATTCGAATGTAGAGATGTCATGAAAAAAAATGGTTAAAAACAGAAATTTAATTATCGATTGCTCCTTTCCTATTAAGAATAAAGGAACCAAAAAATATGTTTATAACGTAGTTCGGCGAGGTCTTTCCGATAAGGTACATGGGATTTCGATTTGGATCCATTTTGACCACGAAAAAAATTGACAACCGTCAAAAATTTGTATGAAAAAGCGTAATTTTCAGTTTTTCCCAAATTTTTCCAATTTCCAGTCGTTTTAGGTATAGGTAAATGTATTGCAAAAAGAAAGTATTTGAGATTCTTTAGTTTTATGTTCAAATACGTTTTTCTGTCCGATGTTCCGGCTTCACGCTATTTAGCGCCAAAGAGGGGTCTACAAAGGGCATTTTTCGACATAAAAAAATTCAAATGAATTACTTCCCATTTTCCGAATACCGCCAGTTTCAATAGGGTTCGGAACACCCCGGTCTTCTACAACCTCTGAAAATTTAAATAGGTTTAATTAAGTGTTGCGACCTGTAATCGATTTCATAGGAATTCGCGGAAATTTCGACTTTGACGTTTAATAACTCCGAAACGGAACACCCTGTATAACTGAATTT
Source organism: Philopedon plagiatum (assembly GCA_963971165.1). Classification (NCBI taxonomy): domain Eukaryota; kingdom Metazoa; phylum Arthropoda; class Insecta; order Coleoptera; family Curculionidae; genus Philopedon; species Philopedon plagiatum. The sequence goes on from OZ020190.1 coordinate 61,427,879, forward strand.
TTTACCGAAGCTAGTCACACTATCCCTCTATTAACCCAGATAGTTTGAACGTTGCACTTGCAACAATCTCGGAGAAAAAAAATTTAGATTGCCGAAAAACAGAATTGGACAACAAACATACATTTTTCTCACTGACCGGGCGTTATATAGAGCGGCCTGCCTGAAAGGCGCTCTATAACTACGGTGCATAGACCGCCTAATCGCCCCCCGAGGGGGCTCTATAAGGTCGGTAATATCATCATTGTCACGCCCTGAAAATTTCGTGTTGCTAGGCCATGTATTAAGGAAGATATCACACTCCTTCGGACTGATGATGGAGAATAGACCGCCCTTCGTAACCGTATCGCTACATACATAAAGACGCCTACACGTAGAAACTATTTTTGCCAACGAAAACCTTTTCGGACACCCTGTATACATACATACAAACATAAACACATATTAATACAAATGTATTCGATTTGCGTGAAATCCGACCTAATAAAGTTTATCTAAGTAATAATAGGAATCCCGTACCAAGACTTTTCGGACACCCTGTATACATTCAAACTAACACCCACACGTTTAAATAGGAATATAGTCGATTTACTTAAAATCCGAATTAATTAGGTTTATTTCGGTACTAGTAGAAGTATTTGCCCATACCAAGACTTTTCGAACACCCTGTATACGTATATACAACACATATAAAAACAAATATAATCGATTTTGCATAAAATCCGGTTTAATTACATTTATCCTGGTACTACTAGGAGTATTTGCTCCAACAATGACTTTTTGGACAGCTTGTATACAGACATATACCTCCGTACACATAGAAGTGCAAATGTATACGATTTGCTTTAAATTCGACAATTAAGTTTATATTTGTACAAATAGCAAAGGTATTTGTCCATACAAAGACTTTTCGGACACCCTGTACTATACATACATACAAACACAAGAGCACGACACATAGTACACAACTATCCAAATCAATACATTACGGAAATAGCAAATTATTCGTCGTCACGGCAGCGGAAAATCAAAAATTTTTTCGCATAAGAAATTAGCTTACTTCCTTCCCTTTGGATTGCCACTTCAGACGTTTCAATCAGATAAGCCGTGCGTGAGATAGAAATTGTCAACTTTATCCTTAATCATTGCTATAGAAACCATGGGAATCGATTTTTACAGATATATTTTTGAATGATTGACCGAATTCTTCCCAGATATCAAATTTCAACTATCCAACTCAATACATTACGGAAATAGCAAATTATTCGTCGTCACGGCAACGGAAAATCAAAATTATTTTCACATAAAAAAGTAGCTTACTTCCTTCCATTTCGATTGCCACTTCAGCCGTTTCAATCAGATAAGCCGTGCGTGAGTTAGAAATTGTCAACTTTATCCTTAATCGTTGCTATAGAAACCATGGGAATCGATTTTTACAGATATATTTTTGAATGATTGACCGAATTCTTCCCAGATATCAAATTTCAACTATCCAACTCAATACATTACGGAAATCGCAAATTATTCGTCGTCACGGCAACGGTAAATCAAAATTATTTTCACATAAAAAAGTAGCTTACTTCCTTCCCTTTCGATTGCCACTTCAGAAATTGTCAACTTTATCCTTAATCGTTGCTATGCCAACCATGGGAATCGATTTTTACAGATATATTTTTGAATGAGTGCCCGAATTCTTCCCAGACATCAAATTTCAACTATCCAACTCAATACATTACGGAAATAGCAAATTATTCGTCGTCACGGCAACGGAAAATCAAAATTATTTTCAGATGACAAAGTAGCTTACTCCCTTCCCTTTCGATTGCCACCTCACTCGTTTCAATCAGATAAGCCGTGCGTGAGTTAGAAATTGTCAACTTTATCATTAATTGTTGCTATAGAAACCACGCAAATCAAAATTTACACATATAATTTTAAATGATTGACCGAATTCTTCCCATATATCAAATTTCCAATCTCCAACTCAATAAATACCGGGAACAGCAAATTGTTCGTCGTCACGGCAACGAAATGTCAAAATTATTTTCACATAAAAAAGTAACTTACTTCCTTGCCAATCGATTGCCACCTCACTCGTTTCAATCAGATCAGCCGTGCGTGAGTTAGAAATTGGCAACTTTATCTTTAATCGTTGCTATAGAAACCATGCGAATCAAAATTTTACATATAGAATTTTGAATAATTGACCGAATTCTTCCCATATATCAACTTTCAACTGTCCAACTCAAAAATTAACGAAAATAGCTAGTTGTTCGTCGTCATGCCAACGAAATGTCGAAATTATTTTGAAATAAGAAAATTGCTTAATTCCTTCCCTTTCCATTGCCACCTCACTAGATTTAATCAGATAAGCCGTTCTCAAATAATAACAAACCTATGCAAATTTTAAATCAGACCAGTCATTGTGATTTACCCCGTACACTAACTAATGGAATAAAACCATTCTATGCAGCTTTGCACCGTCATCGAAAAATAGTTAAAAGTGGTTCTGAATGCCCAATTCTTCAAGTTATATGTTCCGTAATCCACACGGGAAGGTCTATAGAGGCATTGCCCGGTACTTTTCAAGCCCAAAACGGTCCAGAAACCCTAAAATTCTCGCAAGAAAAACTGGCATTTTGGCGACATTTCGACTCTTCATATTATAATACATTTCTCCGTATAAACTGATTTTTAAATCCATTTGCAGGGTCTCAGAAAGATAAAAAAATTGGTATTAGTGCTTAAATCGTCCAATGAAATGCACCATAATTAAAAATATAAAGTCCATTCTGTCTTTTCCATGTATAATCCAAGCCGAAATGGGCCCAGGATCTCTCCAAAATCACTAAAAATACTGACATTTTTGCATAATTCTGACAGGTCATATTTCTTTATTTCGACGTAAAGATAGGCATAGGCTGCTTCAACTGATTTTCCAAGGCAGACTATTAATATATGCATTTTTTAAAATTATTCCTGCAGCAAAGCAAAGAAACCTCTTTATTTATAACTTTAACGAAAAAATATGTAATTTTAATTAGTGTGGAGTATTCTCAGATGATGGGGGAAGGAAATAATCCAAAAAAGAACTGTTAAATAAAAGAAATAATATATAATAATGCCATTTTAAGATGAATTTTGGTTGAAAAAAATTGAAAAAATGAGTTTTTACCTCCTAGATCCGGTCCCGGATCACCCGTTCGGGATTTATTTTCAAGCCTGATTATATCCCCAATTGATGGCGTTGAAAAAGTTGGAAGAAATTAGATAGGAAAAGATACAGAGTGTTTGGAATGTGGAGATGTCATGAAAAAAAATCGTAAAAAATCTAAATTTAATTATCGATTGCTCCTTTCCTATTAAGAATGAAGGACCCAAAAAATACGTTTATAACGTAATTCGGCGATGTCTTTCCGATAAGGTACATGGGATTTTGATTTGGATCCATTTTGACCCCCCAAAAAATTCAAAACCGTCAAAGATTTGCATGAAAATTCGTAATTTCCAGTTTCTCCCAAATTTTTCCAATTTCCAGTCGTTTTAGGTATAGGTAAATGTATTGCAACAAGAAAGTATTTGAGATTCTTTAGTTTTATGTTCAAATACGTTTTTCCGGCCGACGTTCCGGCGCCCGAGTTATTTGGTGCCAAAGAGGGGTCTGCAAACTGCATTTTTCGACCTAAAAAATTTCAAAAGAATTACTTCCCATTTTCCGAATACCGCCAGTTTCAATAGGGTTCTGAAGCTCCCGGTCCTCTACAGCCTCCGAAAATTTAAATCGATTTAATTAACTTTTGCGACCTGTATCGTGTATCATACGAAATCGCGGAAATTTCGACTTTGACATTCAATAACCCCGAAACGTGACATCCGGTATAACTGAATTTTTTATCGAAGCTAGATGCACTATCCCTCTATTAACCCAGAAAATTTTATTGCGACTCCTCTAACCGTTTTCGAGAAAGAAAATTGAGAAGGTGAAAATGTCGAAAATGACGGCAACGGACGAACATAAGCACTCACAGCTAGGTATATAGACCGGCCTGAAAGGCGGTCTATAACTAGCATGCGTAGAGCGCCTAATCGCCCCCCGAGGGGCTCTATAAGGTCGGTAATATCATCATTGTCATGCCCTGAAAGTTTCGTGTTTCTAGGCCATGTATTAAGGAAGATATCACACTCCTTCGGACTGATGATGCAGAATAGAGCGCCCTTCGTAACCGTATCGCTACATACATACAAACACCTACACGTAGAAACTATCTTTGCCAGCAAAAAGAATTTTCGGACACCCTGTATACACACATACAAACATAAACACATATTAATACAAATATATTCGATTGGCGTGAAATCCGACCTAATAAAGTTTATCTAAGTAATAATAGGAGTATTTGCCCATACCAAGACTTTTTGGACACCCCGTATATATTCAAACTAACACCCAAACGTTTAAATAGGAATATAGTCGATTTACTTAAAATCAGAATTAAGTAGGTTTATCTCGGTACTAGTAGAAGTATTTGCTCATACCAAGACTTTTCCGACACCCTGTATACATACATACAAACATAAACACATATTAATACAGATATATTTGGTTTGCGTGAAATCCGACCTAATAAAGTTTATCTAAGTAATAATAGGAGTCTCATACCAAGACTTTTCGGACACCCTGTATACATTCAAACTAACACCCACACGTTTAAATAGGAATATAGACGATTTAATTAATATCCGAATTAATTAAATTTATCTTGGTACTAGTAGAAGTATTTGCCCATACTAAGACTTTTCGGACACCCTGTATACGTATATACAACACATATAAAAACAAATATAATCGATTTGCATGAAATCCGGTTTAATTACATTTATCCAGGTCTCAACCAAGACTTTTTGGACAGCCTGTATACAGACATATATCTCCGTACACATAGAAATGCAAATATATACGATTTGCTTTAAATCCGACAATTAAGTTTATATTTGTACAAATAGCAAAGGTATTTGCCCATATAAAGACTTTTCGGACACCCTGTATACATATATACCGATACAAACACAACACGACACAGTAATTTAAATATTTTCGATTTTCTTGAAAACTCAGTTAAGTTTATCTTCGTACGAATGGCAAAGATACACAGCATACAAAGACTTTTTGGACAATCTGTGTACATACAAAAAAACAACCACACAAAGGAATAAACAATTTACGATTTCCTTGAAATAAGACTTATTTATGTTTTTCTTCGTGTTAATGACAAAGATATTTGCGCATACAAAGACTTTTCGGACACCCTGTAGACATATATACAATCTCGCACTTGCCGAAGGGTACAAAATGTATTTTCGAATCATTCTCTTTGCTTTAAAACGATCCGAATCAATTCATTTCCCTAAAATTAAATTACAATTATTTAATAATAATTAATATATTAGCCCAAAGGTATACACGCTCATGGTTAGAAAATAAAATGCATGTTTTTTAATTTTTTCGATGCCACTGAGCTCCATATTAGAATCTTCAATGATGCTTTGTAGCGTCATAGGAAAATCGATTAAAATGGTATTTAATCGGGATATTATGAAATGAAATATCTTTCTACTGAAAGTATAAGGTTCCTAAATCCCTTGCCCGGTAAATTTCAAGCCGAAGTTGGTCCAGAGTCATTCCTATTTCGAATCAAAATGGTGACATTTTAGCCAAATTGTGACATTTCATACATTATAATTAAATTAATACATTTTCCCGTATAGAAATTGATTTTTATAATGCAATGTAGGGTCAACAAAAATTTCAAATAAATGGTATTTAATGCCCATCTCGTGCTACGAAATGGTCAGTAATGGATAAAAAACGTCCATTCTATCAATTCCATGTATATTCCAAGCCGAAACTGGCTCAGGATCTTTAAAATATCGCTAGAAAAACTGAATATTTTGACAGCTCATATTTAACTTCGATCTAAAGCGTCACCAGTTCAATTGTTTTTTTTTTCACGGCATGGTTTAATATTCGCAGTTTTTAAAATTTTGCCTGCACCGAAGGAAGAAAACCTATTTATTTATAACTTTAACGCAAAAATATGGAGTTTTAATTAGTTAGCAGTGTTCTCAGATGATGACGGAAGAATATAAACCAAAAAAGAGCTGTTAAATAAGAGAAATAATACATAATAATGCCATTTAAAGATGAATTTTGATAGAAAAAAACAGAAAAAATGTGTTTTTACCCCCTAAATCCGGACCAGGATCACCCATTCGGGATTCATTTTAAAGCCTGATTATATCCCCAAGGGATAGCTTTGAAAAAGTTGGAAGAAATTGGATGGGAAAAGATACAGAGTGATTAGAATGTAGAGATGTCATGAAAAAAATGGTTAAAAACCGAAATTTAATTATCGATTGCTCCTTTCCTATTAAGAATTAAGGAACCAAAAAATATGAAAATTACGTAGTTCGGTGAGATCTTTCCGATAAGGTACATGGGATTTCGATTTGAATCCATTTTGACCCCCAAAAAAATTGACAACCGTCAAAAATTTGCATGAAAAATCGTAATTTCCAGTTTTTCCCAAATTTTTCCAATTTCCAGTCGTTTCAGGTATAGGTAAATGTATTGCAAAAAGAAAGTATTTGAGATTCTTTAGAGTTATGTTCAAATCCGTTTTTCTGTCCGACGTTCCGGCGACCGAGTTATTTAGTGCCAAAGAGGGGTCTGCAAACGGCATTTTTCGACATAAAAAACTTCAAAATAATTACTTCCCATTTTCCGAATACCGCCAATTTCAATAGGGTTCGTAAGACCCCGGTCTTCTACAACCTCCGACAATTTAAATCGATTTAATTAACTTTTGCGACCTGTAATCGATATCATAGGAAATCGCGGAAATTTCGACTTTGGCGTTTAATAACTCCGAAACGCGACACCCTGTATAACCGAATTTTTTTTATCGAAGCTAGATGCACTATCCCTCTATTAGCCCAGAAAATTTGAACGTTTCACTAGCAACCATCTCGGAGAAAAAAAATGGAGATTGTCGAAAAACAGAATTGGACAACACACGAACATTTTTCTGAGTGACGGGGCGTTATATAGAGCGCCTTTGGCGCTCTATAACTAGGGTGCATAGAACGCCTAATCGCCCCCCGAGGGTGCTCTATAAGGTAGGTAATATCATCATTGTCATGCCTTGAAAATTTCGTGTTGCTAGAGCATGTATTAAGGAAGATATCACACTCCTTCGGACTGATGATGCAGAATAGACCGCCCTTCGTAACCGTATCGCTATATACATACAAACGCCTACACGTAGAAACTATTTTTGCCAACGAAACGACTTTTCGGACACCCTGTACACATACATACAAACATAAACACATATTAATACAAACATATTCGATTTGCGTGAAATCCGACCTAATAAAGATTATCTAAGTACTAATAGGAGTATTTGCCCATACCAAGACTTTTTGGACACCCTGTATACATTCACATTAACATGTCAATGTCATGAAAAAAATTGTGCATGCATATTATGAACGTCGCTTCTTTCAATCTAAGAAGACGTTCGCGAGTTGTAAGTTGTTAACTTTACCCCTAATCGTTGCTATGGCAATCATCAAAACTGAAAATTGCAAAAAATATTTTTCAATGATTCACCGAATTCTACTTAGATGCGAAATTTCTACTCTGCAACTCAATAAATATCGGAGAAATCAAATTGATCGTCATCATGACTACCAAAATATATAAAATTCCAAACATCGAACAAAGTTCGATATTATGGAACGTATATCAGTTTTGATTTCTCTCTGGCGTCTCATCCCCGGACGCGTTTCGCCGTATCACGGCTCATCAGCGAGGCTAGAGACGACAGAGAGAAATCAAGCTCGAAGGTACTAATAGCTGTACCAGCATAAATAAATGGCAAAACGCTACGGGTAGCGCCATCTCGGCAGATCTAGGCCAAGTAATACACACACCAGCGCCAACACTAAAGACACATGTCACAATTAGTAATGGAAGTCACCTGCAAAGACATCAAGTCACAATTGCAGGGTGACCGCTAGGTGGTGCGCATCTCAAAGACGATCCTCGTCAGTAGTAATGAAATATATAAAATTCCAAACATCGAACAAAGTTCGATATTATGGAACGTATATCAGTTTTGATTTCTCTCTGGCGTCTCATCCCCGGACGCGTTTCGCCGTATCACGGCTCATCAGCGAGGCTAGAGACGACAGAGAGAAATCAAGCTCGAAGGTACTAATAGCTGTACCAGCATAAATAAATGGCAAAACGCTACGGGTAGCGCCATCTCGGCAGATCTAGGCCAAGTAATACACACACCAGCGCCAACACTAAAGACACATGTCACAATTAGTAATGGAAGTCACCTGCAAAGACATCAAGTCACAATTGCAGGGTGACCGCTAGGTGGTGCGCATCTCAAAGACGATCCTCGTCAGTAGTAATGAAATATATAAAATTCCAAACATCGAACAAAGTTCGATATTATGGAACGTATATCAGTTTTGATTTCTCTCTGGCGTCTCATCCCCGGACGCGTTTCGCCGTATCTGATATACGTTCCATAATATCGAACTTTGTTCGATGTTTGGAATTTTATATATTTCATTACTACTGACGAGGATCGTCTTTGAGATGCGCACCACCTAGCGGTCACCCTGCAATTGTGACTTGATGTCTTTGCAGGTGACTTCCATTACTAATTGTGACATGTGTCTTTAGTGTTGGCGCTGGTGTGTGTATTACTTGGCCTAGATCTGCCGAGATGGCGCTACCCGTAGCGTTTTGCCATTTATTTATGCTGGTACAGCTATTAGTACCTTCGAGCTTGATTTCTCTCTGTCGTCTCTAGCCTCGCTGATGAGCCGTGATACGGCGAAACGCGTCCGGGGATGAGACGCCAGAGAGAAATCAAAACTGATATACGTTCCATAATATCGAACTTTGTTCGATGTTTGGAATTTTATATATTTCATTACTACTGACGAGGATCGTCTTTGAGATGCGCACCACCTAGCGGTCACCCTGCAATTGTGACTTGATGTCTTTGCAGGTGACTTCCATTACTAATTGTGACATGTGTCTTTAGTGTTGGCGCTGGTGTGTGTATTACTTGGCCTAGATCTGCCGAGATGGCGCTACCCGTAGCGTTTTGCCATTTATTTATGCTGGTACAGCTATTAGTACCTTCGAGCTTGATTTCTCTCTGTCGTCTCTAGCCTCGCTGATGAGCCGTGATACGGCGAAACGCGTCCGGGGATGAGACGCCAGAGAGAAATCAAAACTGATATACGTTCCATAATATCGAACTTTGTTCGATGTTTGGAATTTTATATATTTCATTACTACTGACGAGGATCGTCTTTGAGATGCGCACCACCTAGCGGTCACCCTGCAATTGTGACTTGATGTCTTTGCAGGTGACTTCCATTACTAATTGTGACATGTGTCTTTAGTGTTGGCGCTGGTGTGTGTATTACTTGGCCTAGATCTGCCGAGATGGCGCTACCCGTAGCGTTTTGCCATTTATTTATGCTGGTACAGCTATTAGTACCTTCGAGCTTGATTTCTCTCTGTCGTCTCTAGCCTCGCTGATGAGCCGTGATACGGCGAAACGCGTCCGGGGATGAGACGCCAGAGAGAAATCAAAACTGATATACGTTCCATAATATCGAACTTTGTTCGATGTTTGGAATTTTATATATTTCATTACTACTGACGAGGATCGTCTTTGAGATGCGCACCACCTAGCGGTCACCCTGCAATTGTGACTTGATGTCTTTGCAGGTGACTTCCATTACTAATTGTGACATGTGTCTTTAGTGTTGGCGCTGGTGTGTGTATTACTTGGCCTAGATCTGCCGAGATGGCGCTACCCGTAGCGTTTTGCCATGACTACCAAAAGTCGAAATTATTTTCAAATAAAAACGTAGTGTACTTACATCCCTTTCGAGAGCCACCCCACTCGTTCCAACCGCAGAAGGCGTCCGCGAGTTATTAATTGTCAACTTTATCCTTAATCGTAGCTATGCCAACCATGGGAATCGATTTTTCCAGATATATTTTTGAATGATTTACCGAATTCTTTCCAGATATCAAATTTCTGCTCTCCAACAACTCAATAAATACCGGGAATAGCAAATTGTTCGTCGCCACGGCAACGAAATATCAAAATTATTTTCAGATAAAAAAGGAGCTTAATTCCTTGCCTTCAATCAGATAAGTCATGCGTGAGTTAGAAATTGTCAGCTTTATCCTTAATCGTTGCTATAGAAACCACGCTAATCAAAATTTTACATATATAATTTTGAATGATTGACCGAGTTCTTCCCATATATCAAAATTTCAACTCTCCGACTCAATAAATAATGAAAATAGCTAGTTGTTCGTCGTCATGCCAACGAAATGTGAAATTATTTTCAAGTAAGAAAATTGCTTACTTCCTCCCCTTTCGATTACCACATCACTATTTTCAATCGACTAAGCCGTTCTCAATTAACAACAAATCTAAGCAAAATTTAAATCAGACCCGTCATTGTGATTTACACCGTGTACTACCTAATGGAATAATACATTTCTATGATGCTTTGCAGCGTCATCGAAAAATCGTTAAATATGGTATTTAATGCGTACTTCTTCAAATTATATGTTCCGGAATAGACACGGGAAGGTCTATAGAGGCGTTGCCCGGTACTTTTCAAGACCAAAACGGTCCAGAAACCCTATAATTCCCGCAAGAAAAACTGGCATTTTGGCGACATTTAGACCCTTCATATTATAACACATTTCTCCGTATAAACTGATTTTTAAATCGATTTGCAGGGTCTCCGAAAGATAAAAAAATTGGTATGTATTGCTTAAATCGTCCAATGAAATGCACCGTAATTAAAAATATAAAGTCCATTCTGTCTTTTCCATGTATATTCCAAGCCGAAATGGGCCCAGGATCTTTCCAAAATCACTACAAATACTGACAATTTTGCATAATTCTGACAGGTCATATTTTTTAATTTCGACGTAAAGATAGGCTGCTTCAACTGATTTTCCAAGGCAGACTATTATAATATGCATTTTTAAAAAAAATTCCTGCAACGATACTAAAAAAGCTTTTTATTTATAACTTTAACGAAAAAATATGGAATTTTAATTAGTTAGGAATGTTCTCAGATGATGGGGGAAGGAAATAATCCAAAAAAGAGCTGTTAAATAAGCGGGATAATATATAATAATGCGATTTAAAGAAGAATTTTGGTTGAAAAATTTAGAAAAAATGAGTTTTTACCCCCTAAATGCGGTCCTGGATCATCCATTCGGGATTCATTTTAAAGCCTGATTATATCCCCAAGGGATAGCGTTGAAAAAGTTGTAAGAAATTAGATAGGAAAAGATACAGAGTGATTCAAATGTAGAGATGTCATGAAAAAAAATGGTTAAAAACCGAAATTTAATTATCGATTGCTCCTTTCCTATTAAGAATTAAGGAACCAAAAAATACGTTTCCAACGTAGTTCAGCGAGGTCTTTCCGATAAGGTACATGAGATTTCGATTTGAATCCGTTTTAACCCCGAAATAATTAAAAACCATCAACAATTTGTACGAAAAAACGTAATTTCCACTTTTTCACAAATTTTTCCAATTTCCAGTCGTTTTAGGTATAGGTAAATGTATTGCAAAAAGAAAGCATTTGAGATTCTTTAATTTTATGTTCAAATACGTTTTTCTGTCCGAGGTTCCGGCTTCACGTTATTTAGGGCCAAAAAGGGGTCTACAAAAGGCATTTTTCGACATAAAAAAATTCAAAAGAATTACTTCCCATTTTCCGAATACCGCCAATTTTAATAGGGTTCGGAAGACCCCGGTCCTCTACATCCTTCGAAAATTTAAATCGATTTAATTAACTTTTGCGACCTGTATCGTGTATCATACGAAATCGCGGAAATTTCGACTTTGACGTTTAATAACTCCGAAACGCGACACCCTGTATAACTGAATTTTTTATCGAAGCTAGATGCACTATCCCTCTATTAACCCAGAAAATTTGATCGCTCCCCCTCTAACCGTCTTCGAGAAAAAAAAATGAGAATGTGAAAATACCGGATTCTACGGCAACCGACACACATTTTTCACGGACGGGGCGGTATAGAGACCGGCCTGAAAGGCGGTCTCTAACTAGTACGGGTAGACCGCCTAATCGCCCCCCGAGGGGGCTCTATAAGGTCGGTAATATCATCATTGTCATGCCCTGAAAATTTCGTGTTTCTAGGCCATGTATTAAGGAAGATATCACACTCCTACGGACTGATGATGCACAATAGACCGCCCTTCGTAACCATGTCGCTACACATATACAAACACCACACATAGAATCTACTTTTGCCAAAAGAAACTTTTCGGACACCCTGTATACATACATACAAACATAAAAACATATTAATACAAATGTATTCGATTTCCGTGAAATCCGACCTAATAAAGTTTATTTAAGTAATAATAGGAGTATTTGCCCATACCAAGACTTTTTGGACACCCTGTATACATTCAAACTAACACCCACACGTTTAAATAGGAATATAGTCGATTTACTTAAAATCCAGATTAAGTAGGTTTATCTCGGAACTAGTACAAGGATTTGCCCATACCGAGACTTTTCGGACACCCTGTATACACACATACAAACATAAACACTTATTAATACAAATATATTCGATTGGCGTGAAATCCGACCTAATATAGTTTATCTAAGTAATAATAGGGGTATTTGCCCATACCAAGACTTTTTGGACACCCTGTATACATTCAAACTAACACCCAAACGTTTAAATAGGAATATAGTCGATTTACTTAAAATCTGAATTAAGTAGGTTTATCTCGGTACTAGTAGAAGTATTTGCCCATACCAAGACTGTTCGGATACCCTGTATACATACATACAAACATAAACACATATTAATACAAATATATTCGATTTGTTTGAAATTCGACCTAAAAAAGTTTATCTAAATAATAATAGGAGTATTTGCTCATACAAGACTTTTTGGACACCCTGTATACATTCAAACTAACACCCACACGTTTAAATAGGAATATAGTCGATTTACTTAAAATCCGAATTAATTAGGTTTATCTCGGTTGTACGTACGTGAGTTAGAAATTGTCTTTATCCGTAATCGTTGCTATAGAAACCATGCGAATCAAAATTTACACATACAATTTTGAATGATTGACCGAATTCTTCCCATATATCAAATTTCAGCTCTCTAACTCAATAAATATCGGAAACAGCAAATTTTTCGTCGTCATGCCAACGAAATTTCGAAATTATTTTCAAATAAAATAGCTTACTTCCTCCCCTTTCGATTGCCACATCACTCTTTTCAATCGAATAATCCGTTCTCAATTAATAACAAATCTAAGCAAAATTTAAATCAGACCAGTCATTGTGATTTACCCCGTATACTACCTCATGGAATAGCCTTTCTATGATGCTTCGCCGCGTCATCGAAAAATTGTTAAAATTGGTATTTAATGACTAATTCTTCAAATTATATGTTCCGAAATCCACACGGGAAGGTCTATAGAGGCCTTGCCCAGTATTTTTCAAGTCGAAAACGGTTCAGAAACCCTAAAACATCGCAAGAAAAACTGATATTTTTGCGACATTTCGACCCTTCATATTTTAATACATTTCTCCGTATGAAACTGATTTTGACATGCATTTGCATGGCAATGTTTTTCCTGAAGGTGTCAAAGCCCGGAGTGTCCCGGAGACCTTCTATGAAGTGAGAAAGCTGGCACGGGCATGTCCAGCCATTTTTTTAAATTTGGGTAGTCGTGACTACCCAAAACTGAGATTTTGCATGGTGGGCAAATTTTGCTTTCTTAGTCTTTGTCAGTTGTTGGAATTTACTTTTATCAAGGAAAGTCTTGTTTTTGTAACGTCATGTCTCCGAGCCCCCTAAATCTAACTATGCACATGCATTGTATTAGGGCTAAAACTTTCTTAGTTCTATGGCCGTAACAAGAGCCGCTACATAAGGTACTTTCCTAAAGTAAATATTTCAACCTAAAAATGCAATGGTATGAATAGAGACGTAAAACTCAGTGTCCATAGTGTTCTGCTAAGTTATTTACTAAATATCTTCGTGCTGGTTTATTTCTAAAAAAATATCTAGTTAGCAAACATGTTAACATAATAAATTGTATGTGATACTTACTGTGCTACAGTTCTTAAAAGCTCGCTTTTAGGCATCGGGGCTGCAAATTCTATGTTATTATTTGTTAACCAGTCTTGAATGGCAGCTTTGGTCCATGAGCCGTTTGGTATTTTGGTTAATAACATGCTATGATAAGGGGCATTGTCAATAATAACACTACTCAACAACGATTTTCCCACCTGGATGGTTTATGTTGCTTTGGTTAGGTATGCTACTTCCTACCTTAAAAATCATAATAAGACTTTTCGTTTAGCTCCCATTTGGAAAAAACGCGATGCTTAAAAAATACCACCTTCCTCTTACCTTTGTACTCAGATAGACCTAAAAGTAAACTAGCTACGATAACAAGGGTAGTCGCGTGTCGAAGGCGAGGAAGTACAGGTCAAAATGCCGCGTACATGTGTACATTCTCCGGATTTGTTTTGTCATGTGTGTGGAAAGTTTACGACAGAAACCCAAAAAAAAGTACTTACGCCGCAGATTAAACAGTGCTATTTAAAGTATTTTGCAATTAAAATTGTACATCTAGATAAATGGTGGGTGTCACATTTCTGCTGTACATCTTGCTACAAAAACCTAACAGATTGGTCTCATAGAAAAATTGTGGCGATGCCCTTTGCGAAACCGGTCATTTGGCGTGAACCAAAGGATCATTTCACCGATTGTTATTTTTGTCTTACCAACATTCAAGGTCAAAACAAGAAAAAGAAACATAGCATTATATACCCTAATGTGAGTTCTGTTACTAAACCGATTCGACATTCCGAGGAGTTTTCAGTGCCTTCCCGATCAAGTGATGACGAAACGTCTTCATCAGATAGCCCGGAAGCCTCGATCACTGATCCAATCTTTGAAGAACCCAGTACCAGCAATGCCCCGTTGTTACTTAACCAGAAGCGACTCGATGACCTGGCAAGAGATTTAAATTTACCAAAAGAAAAGGCCGAACTCCTAGCCTCACGACTAAAACAATGGAATCTGCTAAAACCTGGAGTCAACATTTGTAAGTATCGTAAACGACACAGTTTTGTTATTGACTGTTTTTCTCAAGATGAAGGCCTAGTGTTTTGCTGTGATATTAACGGTCTATTGATTAAGTTAGGTCATGAACATATCCCTACTGACTGGCGACTGTTTATAGATTCCTCTAAGAGAAGTCTTAAAGCCGTGCTTCTAAATAACGGTAACAAGCTACCGTCTATACCTTTACCTTACAGTGCTACTTTAAAAGAATCTTACGATGTACTGAAACTCATTTTAGAGAAAATAAAGTACAAAGACTTTCAGTGGCCTATCTGTGCTGATTTGAAAGTTGTCACTTTACTTCTGGGACTCCAGCTTGGCTATACAAAACATTGTTGTTTCCTGTGCGAATGGGACAGCAGGGCTCGCTTCGAACATTACACTCGCAAATATTGGCCTGAAAGAACAGCCTATGTACTTGGTCAAAAAAATGTGAAAAACGAACCCTTAGTCGATTCGCAAAGCATAATATTGCCACCTTTGCATATCAAGTTATGGTTGATAAAAAATTTTGTTAAGGCAATGGACCAAAATGGACCCGGGTTTAAATAGTTGAAAAACAAGTTTCCTTCTCTGAGCGACGCTAAGATACAAGAAGGGATTTTTGTTGGCCCCGATGTAAGAAAGCTCATGAAAGATCCGGAGTTTGAACATTCTTTGAATGCAGTTGAAAAGGAAGCCTGATTGTCCTTCATACAAGTGACCAACAATTTTCTTGGCAACTATAAATCTCCCGACTATGTAGAAGTCATTACAAGAATGTTGCAAGCTTTTGAAAAAATGAAATGCAATATGTCTATAAAGATACATTTCCTCCACTCACAACTTCACTTTTTTCCCGAACATATGGGAGCAGTAAGTGACGAGCACGGGGAGCGTTTCCATCAAGACATCGCGCCATTCGAAAAACGGTACCAAGGCAAATGGGATCCCTCTATGCTCGCCGATTACTGTTGGTCCATCATTCGAGACACACCAGAGTCATCGTATACCAGAAAAGCTAGAAGATCAAAAAAATCAGAACCGTTTCACCTATCGTAAAAGGTAAATCATGTAACTGTCCTTACATTTTGTTAAAAATCAAAACTCATAAATTTTGAGAAAACTAGAGCTAACTCAGAACTTGTATTGTCCGTTCCTTTATAGGTCGGATATAAGGATTCGAAGTATGTATAGTGGGTTTAGGTGGGAGAAAAAAGTTTTAATTTTGTTGCATAGTGTAATTAAAGACGGTTCAGTCACTTTCTTTAATAATTGATTTTCAAGCCATTTCATGAAATTTTGTTGGTTCATAAAGTACGATGTATCTAAAATGATTCTGATTAAAAACATTTTCATACTACACTACATTTTCACTACTACTATACTACATTTTCATCTATGACTTGTGTGAACACTATTTTTGTGTATTGACATAAATAAAGATATTGAAAATATTGAAATACATTTACGTAACTAACCTTTTACCATCAACTTTAGTAGTTTTTACACTTTCTTATAAATATCTTGCCATGACTGATCTATGGTACAATTGTGAAAAATCCAGGTTTCATCTAAGAAAACAAATTTGTACACAGCTTCTAATTTTTCCTGAATTTTTTATCATTATATAGGTAGATATAATATTAAAATTACCTCTCTAACAGTTAAGGGTAGCAATGGGCCATTATTGTCTCGTTCTTATTCAAAATAGCGTATCACAGATGCTACTAACTGTTGGTAACGGCTGTTTACCTGCTTCGGCATTTCGCAAACAGGACTCTGACAACTATAACACTATGATTGTTCTAAAGGAACAGTTTTTAAACGCAAGATAAAAGTTTAAAGCTCCAAAAAGACACAAAACAAATAAAATCAATGTGAAGCTCGGATAAACTGTCAAACACAGCTGTCAACAAACTAGAAATGTCAAGAAATTAAACGGAACAACTCGGCAACGTCGCATATGCTGCCAACTGCCTAACAACGAATACAGGCGCGAAATTTAAAATTCAATAAAACACTCCATTACAGTTTTCGTTTTATAATAATTATGCGGTGGTATGACTGCGCTCATTTAATAGCGTCATCGGTGACGTGCATCGGTTTTCATTTTGTATGAACTATATTTCCGTACACATAGAAATGCAAATATATCAGTGGCGATCCGTGGTCAGTAAAAGAGGTGAGGCCAAAAGTTATAATATGAAGCATATAGTTTTATTTAAAACACACATCAAAACGTAAAATATCATAAAACGGAAATCAAATGGCAAACTTAAAAACAAACTAAGAAAATTGCAAAATTATGTTTTATAGATTAAGTCTATCTTTCTGTTGCACTTAATCGCAAACGATCCTATTACTAAGTTATAAAATGAGTCAGAAGAATACATTTTAATTATTAAGCCTTTTCTATAGACACTACAGCCAAACCATTTAACATTTCTTGTGCAGTCGAATTTCTCGAATAAGCTTTATGAGTTTTAAAGCTAAAAAAATTCTTTCAACTGAAACCGATGCTCCAGGTAGTGTTGGCTATTGAACATAACAATTTGTACATTTCTGATAAAACCTCGTTTAGACCATTTTTGAACATTTTGTCTCTATAATCTCTGGCAAAGATAAGGAACGGAACTGTTTGTCAGCAAAAAAAAAATTGTAAGCTGGGTTTTGCATCGGTCTTTTTGGAAAATATTTTTATAACTTTGAACTAAATTGTTAAATAACTGATTTAGAAATGATACGTCAAAATCGGCAAAAAGCGTTTGGTTAAATTATGTTCAAAAATAATAACTTATTAATACCGTTAAATCGATCTGTAATTTGATTATTATTAAGCACTTCATAAGATAACGCCTGGTAAGTCAATGTAACATCATTGTTAATTAGGTCCTTATTTTCGGTTCTTGCCTGTATACTTGTATAATAGTGCTTGTGAAGTAGGTCTCCCATTAGTAACAGTTTCATTTTTTTCACGTTGAGAACGCATAGAAAATGACGTTTGCCGCAGCAATAAAACGTCATAAAATACATAGCTCCGTTCTCAAATAAAATATCTAGTAAATCAGGAGGCCAAGCGCTTTACAAGCCTCTCTTCACTATAGATTCGCGCGTGGAAGCAACGAATACGTGTACGCGTGGAAGTGAGTAATATAAACATACTAAATAAAGACAGAACCATTCACACACGTCCAGAGACGAGCTGCTTCGAGAGTCTAGCGCTCACCGGGCCTCTGCTGCATAGGCCGTTCTCTCATAGAAGAACTTACAGCGCGTACTGCGAATATCGCATGTGGTTCTTTTTTAGTCGAATATATGGTCGCAAATATTAGCGCTTCCCTTGTAAATAAAAGTGGCTTTATAGACGTTTGCTAAACCTTTCGACCTTTATAATTGCCAAATTTATATAATAAATTTTAGATTTGAAGTAATGTGCCTCACCTGCCTCATGCTACCGATCGCCACTGAAATATATACGATTTGCTTTAAATCCGACAATTAAGTTTATAGTTGTACAAATATCAAAGGAATTTGTCCATACAAAGACTTTTCGGACATCCTGTACTGTACATACATACAAACACAACAAACACGACACAGTAATTTAAATATTTTATATTTTTATATTTTTGCGATTGAAAACCGGCTCAATTACATTTATATTCGTACTAATTGCAAAGATGTTTGCGCATACAAAGACATTTTGGACATTCTGTATACATACCAACATATAGACAGCCACACAAAGGAATAAAAAATTTACGTTTTCCTTGAAATAAGACTCATTTAAGATTTTCTTCGTTCTAATGACAAAGATATTTGCGCATACAAAGACTTTTTGGACATTCTGTATACATACAAACATAAACAACCACACAAAGGAATAAAAAATTTACGATTTCCTGGAAATAAGGCTCAATTATTCTTCTCTTCTTGCTACTGACAAAGATATTTGCGCATACAAATACTTTTCGGATACCCTGTAGACATATGTACAACCATTCACATGCCCGAAAGGTATAAAATGTGTTTTCGAATCGTTCTGGTTACTTTAAAACGATCCGAATCAAGTCATTTCCCTAAAATTAAATTAAAATGATTCAACAATAATTAATATATTGTCCCAAAGGTATACACGCTCATGGTTAGAAAATAAAATGCATATTTCTTGATTTTTTCGAAGCCACTGAGCTCCATATTAGAATCTTCAATGATGCTTTGTAGCGTCATAGGAAAATCGATTAAAATGGTATTTAATCGGTATATTATGAAATGAAATGTCTTTCTACTGAAAGTATAAGGTCCCTAATTCCCTTGCCCGGTAAATTTCAAGCCGAAGTTGGTCCAGACTGTTTCCAACCTCCCAAGAAAAACTGGCATCTTTGCGACATTTAGACACATATTTTAATACTTTCTTCCGTATAAAACTGATTTTGACATGCATTTGCATGGTCTGAGAAAAATTTAAAAAATTCGTATTTAATGCTTAAATCGTCCAATGAAATGTATTGTAACTAAAAATATAAAGTCCGTTTTACCTTTGCCATGTATATTTCAAGCCGAAATCGGTCCAGGAAGCTTCCAATATCCCTACAAAAACTGTTATTTTCATGACATTTTGACAGGTCATATTTAATTTCGATGTAAAGAGGGTCAGTTTCATTTGTTTTTTCAAGGCACGGCTTTTAATATATGTACTTTTTAAAATTTTTCCTGCACCGATGCAAAAAAAGGTATTTATTTATAACTTTAACGAAAAAATATGGAATTTTAATTAGTTAGAAGTGTTCTCAGATGATAAGGAATGAATATAAACCAAAAAAGAACTGTTAAATCGGAGAAATAATATATAATAATGCCTTTTAAAGATGAATTTTGATGAAAAAAAACAGAAAAAATGAGTTTTTACCCCCTAAATCCGGTCCAGGATCACCCATTCGGGATTTGTTTTAAAGCCTGATTATATCCCCACGGGATAGCGTTGAAAAAGTTGGAAGAAATTAGATAGGAAAAGATACAGAGTGATTCAAACGTAGAGATGTCATGAAAAAAAATCGTAAAAAATCGAAATTTAATTATCGATTGCTCCTCTCCTATTAAGAATGAAGGGACCAAGAAATACGTTTATAACGTAGTTCGGCGAGGTGTTTCCGATAAGGTACATGGGATTTCGATTTGAATCCATTTTGACTCCCAAAAATTGACAACCGCCAAAGATTTGCATGAAAATTCGTAATTTCCAGTTTTTCCCAAATTTTTCCAATTTCCAGTCGTTCTAGGTATAGGTAAATGTATTGCAAAAATAAAGTTTTTGAGATTCTTTAGTTTTATGTTCAAATACGTTTTTCTGTACGACTTTTCGTTTTCGAATTATTCAGTGCCAAAATGGGGTCTGCAAACGGCATTTTTCGACATAAAAAAATTCAAAAGAATTACTTCTCATTTTCCGAATACCGCCAGTTTCAATAGGGTTCTGAAGCTCCCGGTCCTCTACAACCTCCAAAAATTTAAATCGATTTAATTCGTTTTGCGACCTGTATCCGATTTCAACGGAAATCGCGGAAATTTCGAATTTGGCGTTTAATAACTCCGAAACGGAACACCCTGTATTACTGAATTTTTTACCGAAGCTAGTCACACATTAACCCACAAAATTTGGTTGCTGTCCCTCTAACCATTTTCGAGAAAAAAAATTGAAAAAGTGAAAATGTCGAAACGGACGACAACATACGCACGCACGCACGCACATACATACACACACTTTTCTGACCAACGGCTCGGTATATAGACCGCTCAGCGGGCGGTCTATAACTAGCACGCGTAGAGCGCCTAATCGCCCCCCCGAGGGGGCTCTATAAGGTCGGTAATATCATCATTGCCATGCCCTCAAAGTTTCGTGTTTCTAGGCCATATATTAAGGAAGATATCACACTCCTACGGACTGATGATGCAGAATAGAGCGCCCTTCGTAACCGTGTCGCTACACACATACAAACACCACACGTAGAACCTATTTTTGCCAACAAAAATCTTTTCGGACACCCTGTATACATATATACAAACATAAACACACATTAACACAAATGTATTCGATTTGCGTGAAATCCGACCAAATAAAGCTTATCTAAGTAATAATAGGAGTATTTGCTCATACCAAGACTTTTCGGACACCCTGTATACGTTCAAACTAACACCGACACGTTTAAATAGGAATATAGTCGATTTACTTAAAATCCGAATTAAGTAATTTTTTCTCGGTATTAATAGAATCATTTGCCCACACCAAGACTTTTCGGACACCCTGTATACATACATACAAACATAAACACATATTAATACAAATATATTCGATTTGCGTGAAATCCGACCTAATAAAGTTTATCTAAGTAATAATAGTAGTCCCATACCAAGACTTTTCGGACTCCCTGTAAACTAACACCCACACGTTTAAATAGGAATATAGTCGATTTAATTAAAATCCGATGTAATTAGGTTTATCTCGGTACTAGTAGAAGTATTTGCCCATACCAAGTCTTTTCGGACACCCTGTATACATATATACAACACATATAAAAACAAATATAATCGCTTCGCATGAAATCCGGTTTAATTACATTTATCCTGGTACTACAAGGAGTATTTGCTCCAAACAAGACTTTTTGGACAGCCTGTATACAAACATAATATATCTCCGTACACATAGAAATGCAAATATATACGATTTGCTTTAAATACGACAATTCAGTTTATCTTTGTACAAATAGCAAAAGTATTTGTCCATACAAAGACTTTTCGGACACCCTGTACTATACATACATACAAACACAACAAACACGACACATAGTAGTTTAAATATTTTCGATTTTCTTGAAAACCTGCTCAATAAGTTTATATTCGTACGAATGGCAACGATATTTCCGCATACAAAGACTTTTTGGACATTCTGTATACATACATAAAAACAACAACACAAAGTGTAAAATGTAACTACGAATCGTTCTGGTTACTTTAAAACGATCCGAATCAAGTCATTTCCCTAAAATTAAATTCAAATTATTCAATAATAACTAATATATTGCCCCAAAGGTATACATATACACGCTCATGGTTAGAAAATCAAATGCATATTTTTGGATTTTTTCGATGCCACTGAGCTCCATATTAGAATCTTCAATGATGCTGCTTTGTAGCGTCATAGGAAAATCGATTAAAATGGTATTTAATCGGTATATTATGAAATGAAATGTCTCTCTACTGAAAGTATAAGGTCCCTAAGTCCCTTGCCCGGTAAATTTCAAGCCAAACTTGGTCCAGATTGGTCCAGATCTCGCAACAAAATGCTGACATTATAGCCAAATTGTGACATTTCATACATTATAATTAAATTAATACATTTTCCCGTATAGAAATTGATTTTTATAATGCAATGTAGGGTCAACAAAAATTTCAAAAAAATGATATTTAATGCCCATCTCGTGCTACGAAATGGTCAGTAATAGATAAAAAAAACGTCCATTCTATCAATTCCATGTATATTCCAAGCCGAAACTGGCTCAGGATCTTTAAAATATCGCTAGAAAAACTGGATATTTTGACAGCTCATATTTAACTTCGATGTAAAGCGTCACCAGTTCAATTGTTTTTTGTCATGGCATGGTATAAAATTCGCAGTTTTTAAAATTTTTCCTGCACCGAAGGAAGAAAACCAATTTATTTATAACTTTAACGCAAAAATATGGAGTTTTAATTAGTTAGCAGTGTTCTCAGATGATGACGGAAGAAAATAAACCAAAAAAGAGCTGTTAAATAAGAGAAATAATACATAATAATGCCATTTAAAGATGAATTTTGATGGAAAAAACAGAAAAAATGTGTTTTTACCCCCTAAATCCGGCCCAGGATCACCCATTCGGGATTCATTTTAAAGCCTGATTATATCCCCAAGGGATAGCGTTGAAAAAGTTGGAAGAAATTAGATAGGAAAAGATACAGAGTGATTCGAATGTAGAGATGTCATGAAAAAAAAAATGGTTAAAAATCGAAATTTAATTATCGATTGCTCCTTTCCTATTAAGAATGAAGGAACCAAAAATATGTTTATTACGTAGTTCGGCGAGGTCTTTCCGATAAGGTACATGGGATTTCGATTTGAATCCACTTTGACCCCCAAAAAAATTGACAACCGTCAAAAATTTGCAGGAAAAATCGTCATTTCCGGTTTTTCCCAAATTTTTCCAATTTCCAGTCGTTTTAGGTATAGGTAAATGTATTGCAAAAAGAAAGTATTTGAGATTCTTTAGTTTTAAGTTCAAATCTGTTTTTCTGTCCGACGCTACGTTTTCGAGCAATGTAGAATTGAATATGGGTCTGCAAGTGCCATTTTTCGATATAAAAATATTCAAAAGAATTACTTCCCTTTTTCCGAATACCGCCAATTTCAATAGGGTTCTGAAGCTCCTGGTCCTCTACAACCTATAAAAATTTAAATCGATTTAATTAAGTTTTGCGACCTGTACCCGATTTCAACGGACATCGCGGAAATTTCGACTTTGACGTTTAATAACTCCGAAACGGAACACCCTGTATAACTGAATTTTTTACCGAAGCTAGACGCACTATCCCTCTATTAACCCAGAAAATTTTATTGTCCCACCTCTAACCGTTTTCGAGAAAAAAAATCGAAAATGAGCAAATGTCAAAACCAACGAAAACGAACACACATTTCTGAGTGACCGGGCGTTATATAGAGCGCCTTTGGCGCTCTATAATAACTAGGGTACATAGACCGCCTAATCGCCCCCCGAGGGGGCTCTATAATGTCGGTAATATCATCATTGTCATGCCCTGAAAGGGGGCTCCATAATGTCGGTAATATCACCATTGTCATGCCCTGAAAGTTTCGTGTTTCTAGAGCATGTATTAAGGAAGATATCACACTCCTTCGAACTGATGATGTAGAATAGACCGCCCTTCGTAACCGTGTAGCTACACACATACAAACACCACACGTAGAAACTATTTTTGCCAACAAAAGCTTTTCGGACACCCTGTATACATACATACAAACATAAACACATATTAATACAAATGTATTCGATTTGCGTGAAATCCGACCTAATAAAGTTTATCTAAGTAATAATAGGAGTATTTGCCCATTCCAAGACTTTTTGGACACCCTGTATACATTCACACTAACACTAACACGTTTAAATAGGAATATAGTCGATGTACTTAAAATCTTAATTAGTTAAGTTTATCTTGGTACTAGTAGAAGTATTTGCCCATACTAAGACTTTTAGGACACCCTGTGTACAAACATATAAATCCGTACACATATAAATGCAAATATGTACCTACGATTTGCTTTAAATCCCACAATTGAGTTACTATTTGTACAAAAGCCAAAGGTATTTGCCCATTCAAAGACTTTTCGGACACCCTGTATACATATATAAAAACACAACAGAACACGACACATAGTAATTTAAATATTTTCGATTTTCTAGAAAACCGGCTCAACTAATTTTATCTTCGTACTAATGGCAAAGATATTTCCGCATACAAAGACTTTTTGGACACCCTGTAGACATATATACAATCATGCACATGCCGCAAGGTATAAAATGTATTTTCGAATCGTTCTGACTACTTTAAAACGATCCGAATCAAGTCATTTCCCTAAAATTAAATTAAAATTATTCAATAATAATTAATATATTGCCCCAAAGGTATACACGCTCATGGTTAGAAAATAAAATGCATATTTTTGGATTTTTTCAATGCCACTGAGCGCAATATTAGAATGATGTCTTGTAGCGTCATCGGAAAGTCGATAAAATTGGTTTTTAAAGCCAAATTTCTCAAATGAAATGTCTTTCTACCGAAAGTATAAGGTCCCTAAATACCTTGCCCGGTAAATTTGAAGCCGAAGTTGGTCTAGAGTCGTTCCTATTTCGCATCAAAATGCTGACGTTTTAGCCAAATTGTGATATTTCATACATTATAATAATTAAATTAATACATTTTCCCGTATAGAAATTGATTTTTATAATGCAATGTAGGGTCAACAAAAATTTCAAAAAATGATATTTAATGCCCATCTCGTGCTACGAAATAGTCAGGAATAGATAAAAAACGTCCATTCTATCAATTCCATGTATATTCCAAGCCGAAACTGGCTCAGGATCTTTAAAATGTCATATCACACTCCTTCGAACTGATGATGTAGAATAGACCGCCCTTCGTAACCGTGTAGCTACACACATACAAACACCACACGTAGAAACTATTTTTGCCAACAAAAGCTTTTCGGACACCCTGTATACATACATACAAACATAAACACATATTAATACAAATGTATTCGATTTGCGTTAAATCCGACCTAATAAAGTTTATCTAAGTAATAATAGGAGTATTTGCCCATACCAAGACTTTTCGGACACCCTGTATACATTCAAACTAACACCCACACGTTTAAATAGGAATATAGCCGATTTACTTAAAATCCGAATTAAGTAGGTTTATCTCGGTACTACTAGAAGTATTTGCCTATACCAAGACTTTTCGTACACCCTGTATACATACATACAAAGATAAACACATATTAATACAAATATATTCGATTTGCGTGAAATCCGACCTAATAAAGTTTATCTAAGTAATAATAGGAGTATTTGCCCATAGCAAGACATTTTGGACACCCACACGTTTAAATAGGAATATAGTCGATTTACTTAAAATCCGAATTAAGTAGGTTTATCTCGGTACTAGTAGAAGTATTTGCCCATACCAAGACTTTTCGGGCACCCTGTAGACATGCATACACACATAAACACATATTAATACAAATATATTCGATTTGCGTGAAATCCGACCTAATAAAGTTTATCCAAGTAATAATAGGAGTATTTGCCCATACCAAGTCTTTTTGGACACCCTGTGTACATTCAAACTAACACCCACACGTTTAAATAGGAATATAGTCGATTTACTTAAAATCCGAATTAAGTAGGTTTATCTCGGTACTAGGAGACGTATTTGCTCATACCAAGACTTTTCGGACACCCTGTATACATTCAAACTAACACCCACACGTTTAAATAGGAATATAGTCGATTTAATTAATATCCGAATTAATTAAATTTATCTTGGTACTAGTAGAAGTATTTGCCCATACTAACACTTTTCGGACACCCATATACGTATATACAACACATATAAAAACAAATATAATCGATTTGCATGAAATTCGGTTTAATTACATTTATCCTGGTATTACTAGGAGTTTTTGCTCCAACCAAGACTTTTTGGACAGCCTGTATACAGACATATATCTCCGTACACATAGAAATGCAAATATATACAATTTGCTTTAAATCCGACAATTAAGTTTATATTTGTACAAATAGCAAATGTATTTGTCCATATAAAGACTTTTCGGACACCCTGTATACATACATACAAACACAACACAACACGACACATAGTAATTTCAATATTTTCGATTTTCTTGAAAACTCAGTTAAGTTTATCTTCGTACGAATGGCAAAGATACAGAGCATACAAAGACTTTTTGGATAATCTGTGTACATACAAAAACAACCACACAAATGACGGAAGAAAATAAACCAAAAAAGAGCTGTTAAATAAGAGAAATAATACATAATAAAGCCATTTAAAGATGAATTTTGATGAAAAAAAAACAGAAAAAATGTGTTTTTACCCCCTAAATCCGGCCCAGGATCACCCATTCGGGATTCATTTTAAAGCCTGATTATATCCCCAAGGGATAGAGTTGAAAAAGTTGGAAGAAATTGGATAGGAAAAGATACAGAGTGATTCGAATGTAGAGATGTCATGAAAAAAATGGTTAAAAACCGAAATTTAATTATCGATTGCTCCGTTCCTACTAAGAATTAAGAAACCAAAAAATATGGAAACTACGTATTTCGGCGAGCTCTTTCCGATAAGGCACATGAGATTTCGATTTGAATCCATTTTGACCCCCCAAAAATTCAAAACCGTCAAAGATTTGCATCAAAAATTGTAATTTCCAGTTTTCCCAAATTTTTCCAATTTCCAGTTGTATTAGGTATATGTAACTGTATTGCAAAAGGAAAGTATTTGAGATTCTTTAGTTTTATGTTCAAATACGTTTTTCTGTCCTATGTTCCGGCTTCGACTTAATAAGCGCCAAAGAGGGGTCTACAAAGGGCATTTTTCGACATAAAAAAATTCAAAAAGAATTACTTCCCATTTTCCGAATACCGCCAATTTCAATAGGGTTCGGAACACCCCGGTCTTCTATAACCTCTGAAAATTTAAATCGATTTAATTCACTTTTGCGACCTGTATCCGATTTCAACGGAAATCGCTGAAATTTGGAATTTGACGTTTAATAACTCCGAAACGGAGCACCCTGTATAACTGAATTTTTTACCGAAGCTAGTCGCACTATCCCTCTATTAACCCAGAAAATTTGATTGCACACCTCCAACCGTTTTCGACAAAAAAAATTGAAAAGGTGAAAATATCGAAACGGACGACAACACACATACGGCTGTACATACACACACACACATTTTCTGACCAACGGCTCGGTATATAGACCGGCCCAGAACGGGCGGTCTATAAAGATTGCGTAGACCGCCTAATCGCCCCCGAGGGGGCTCTATATAGTCGGTAATATCATCATTGTCATGCACTGAAAGGGGGCTCCATAATGTCGGTAATATCATCATTGTCATGCCATGAAAGTTTCGTGTTCCTAGAGGATGTATTAAGGAAGATATCACACTCCTTCGGACTGATGATGCAGAATAGACCGCCCTTCGTAACCGTGTCGCTACACACATACAAACACCACACGTAGAAATTATTTTTGTCAACAAAAAACTTTTCGGACACCCTGTATACATACATACAAACATAAACACATATTAATACAAATGTATTCGATTTGCGTGAAATCCGACCTAATAAAGTTTATCTAAGTAATAATAGGAGTATTTGCCCATACCAAGACTTTTCGGACACCCTGTATACATTCAAACTAACACCCACACGTTTAAATAGGAATATAGCCGATTTACTTAAAATCCGAATTAAGTAGGTTTATCTCGGTACTACTAGAAGTATTTGCCTATACCAAGACTTTTCGGACACCCTGTATACATACATACAAAGATAAACACATATTAATACAAATATATTCGATTTGCGTGAAATCCGACCTAATAAAGTTTATCTAAGTAATAATAGGAGTACTTGCCCATACCAAGACATTTTGGACACCCTGTATACATTCAAACTAGCAACCACACGTTTAAATAGGAATATAGTCGATTTACTTAAAATCCGAATTAAGTAGGTTTATCTCGGTACTAGTAGAAGTATTTGCCCATACCAAGACTTTTCGGGCACCCTGTAGACATGCATACAAACATAAACACATATTAATACAAATATATTCGATTTGCGTGAAATCCGACCTAATAAAGTTTATCCAAGTAATAATAGGAGTATTTGCCCATACCAAGTCTTTTTGGACACCCTGTATACATTCAAACTAACATCCACACGTTTAAATAGGAATATAGTCGATTTACTTAAAATCCGAATTAAGTAGGTTTATCTCGGTACTAGTAGACATATTTCCTCATACCAAGACTTTTCGGACACCCTGTATACATTCAAACTAACACCCATACGTTTAAATAGGAATATAGTCGATTTAATTAATATCCGAATTAATTAAATTTATCTTGGTACTAGTAGAAGTATTTGCCCATACTAAGACTTTTCGGACACCCTGTATACGTATATACAACACATATAAAAACAAATATAATCGATTTGCATGAAATCCGGTTTAATTACATTTATCCTGGTATTACTAGGAGTTTTTGCTCCAACCAAGACTTTTTGGACAGCCTGTATACAGACATATATCTCCGTACACATAGAAATGCAAATATATACGATTAGCTTTAAATCCGACAATTAAGTTTAGATTTGTACAAATAGCAAAGGTATTTGTCCATATAAAGACTTTTCGGACACCCTGTATACATACTACATACAAACACAACACAACACGACACATAGTAATTTAAATATTTTCGATTTTCTTGAAAACTCAGTTAAGTTTATCTTCGTACGAATGGCAAAGATACAGAGCATACAAAGACTTTTTGGACAATCTGTGTACATACAAAAACAACCACACAAAGGAATAAAAAAGTTACGATTTCCTTGAAATAAGACTTATTTATGTTTTTCTTCGTGTTAATGACAAAGATATTTACGCATACAAAGACTTTTCGGACACCCTGTAGACATATATACAATCACGCACTTGTCGAAGGGTATAAAATTTATTTTCGAATCGTTCTCTTTACTTTAAAACGATCCGAATCAATTCATTTCCCTAAAATTAAAATACAATTATTTAATAATAATTAATATTTTGGCCCAAAGGTATACACGCTCATGCTTAGGAAATAAAATGCATATTTTTGGATAATATAACAAATTTGTCGATGCCACTGAGCGCAATATTAGAATCTTCAATGAAGTCTTGCAGCGTCATCGGAAAATCGATAAAATTGGTTTTTAAAGCCAAATTTATCAAATGAAATGTCTTTCTACCGAAAGTATAAGGTCCCTAATTCCCTTGCCCGGTAAATTTCAAGCCAGAATCGGTTCAGGAAGCTTCCAATATCGCTACAAAAACTGGTATTTTCATGACATTTTGACAGGTCATATTTTAATTTCGATGTAAAGAGGGTCCGTTTCATTTGTTTCTCCAAGGCAAACCATTTAAAATATGTACTTTTTTAAATTTTTCCTGCACCGGTGCAAACAAAGCTCTTTATTTATAACTTTAACGAAAAAATGTTGAATTTTAATTAGTTACAAGTGTTCTCAGATGATAAGGGATGAAAATAAACCAAAAAAGAATCGTTAAATAAGAGAAATAATATACAGGGTGGCGCAATGGGTATTGACGGTTTGTAGAGTGCTATTATCGATCTACTAATGAAACGACCAAGGTGAAAAACATATATTTTTATTACACATATAATGCAGTTTTACAACAAAAATTATTTTCTGAAAATAATGTCTTTTAAATGGCCACCACGTTTTTCTAAACATTCATGAAGTCGTGATTGAAAATTCTCTGAAATCTTATTGCTCTGATTTCTCGAGTAATGTTGTCGTTTAAAGCTTGTAGCGTTTGAGGTCCATTTTCGAAAACGATAACCTTCAACTATCCCCATAAGAGAAAATCAGGGCTGGTCAAATCTGGTGATCTCGGCGACCAATTAAAATCGCCATAACGGGATATAAGCAATAACTACTTGAATACAAGGACACAATGCTTATGACTTAACGTTATGTGACGTCATCACCCGAAGTCATTACATATACGGATATCTATGCAACAACTCCTAATCTATGGCCATACGCAAAAACTCCTTTCAGGTCCAGCCGCCCGACCCGAATTCGATTGACAAAAATTTGGACCGATCCGGATCACTTTCCGACACATTTCATCTCTTTCTACTACCCTTCCTGATTCAATTACGTATTCCTCTAACTTAATGTTTGTAACCTGATCCGGATCGATTAGATTTTGTCAATCGAATACGCTTTACGTCCAGCATAGTCAGCTGTGCGTCCAGACATGTGCTTGAAACAATATTGTCAGATTATCTATAATTCTTAATTAGGATAAGCTTAGAAATAACTTTTCTTTGTGTAATGTGTTTATAACTACGTTAACTTAGTTATTAACACAGGCCTAATATAATTTTACAGCAGTATTTTATTGGGAGTATTTTAAAGTTAAATAAAAAAATAACAATAATAATAAGTTTTAGTAAACGTGCAGTCAGCAGACAAAACGCTACCGTCGATCTGGCAACGTTGCACCATATGACATGCAGTTTTCCTTTTCGTGTTAACAATCTACAAGTGTTTTGTGTATTTAGTGAAAAAACAAAGTGTATTACCGGTTTCAATAGTGTTTTAAATAATTATTAAAATGCCTTATAGATGTTGTGTAGTCGGTTGTAAGGGTAATTACCCAAACGGACCAACAGTACGAGTATTTCGTTTTCCTAAGAGTGTGGAAGGGCAAGTGAAATGGCAGAAGGCCGTACATCGTGAAAATTTTATTCCAAATGCTAGTAGCCGAGTATGTGAGCTTCATTTTACAGAAGATGATTTTATCAGGCAGTATAGTCAGCAAGACACGAGAACCGGTGAGGTCGTTTCTGTAAAGTTAAATATACCAAGATTAAAAGAGCACAGCGTACCTAGTAAATTTCCCAATTGTCCAAAATACTTATCAAAAACTTTAACGCATCGAAAAAGCAGAGAAGAAAAACTTAAAGAACTAGACGAATTACGATTTCAAAAAGGTATTGAAGAAAGCAAGCGTGAAATTTTAATACATAAAGAACTTACAAATTATAAAACTTTTGAAGAATTTAATAATTTGTTTAAAACATTTAGTTTAAATGAAGGGTGGTTTATTATTAATGAAAAAACTTCAAAGACTCTCTTTAAGATTAAGCATATTCCGGGGCCTTCAATTACGTGGGCTGTTAAAATAAATAATAATTTAGAAATAAGTACATACTTGTACGGACAACCAGTAAGTATACAAATTGATAAACTAAAAACGCCCTTTTTGTCAAGTAGTTTGGATGAATTGCGAAATTTACTTGATACCATTGATTGTTCGATGAATATTCTTCCTTTAGATTCCGAACAAGACAATAATAACTCTGAAAATAACTCGAATCCTGACCGCGATCCCGAATATGACTACAGAAAAAATAACATGGATATGTCAAAAATTAATGAAATTTTGAACTTTGTTTCAGATTTGCTAAAAAACTTAAAAGTAGACAATGATATTTTAGCACAAGCTTTGCAATTTATCTCCGAACAAATAAAATTAAGAACTTTGCCAAAAGAACGATACAGATATTCCACTACAACTATGGTATTTTGTTCAATTGTATATACAATCAGTCCTCATGCGTACAGATATTTAAGAAATCACTGGCCAATAATTTTACCCCATCCTGAAACTATCAAAGGCGTCTGTAATAATTTTTTAACTGATCCCCATATTGATGAGAAAAAAAATTTTTTGACTTACGCACAAAATATTTTTAAATATTTAAATGATCAAGACAAAAATGTTTGTCTGCTAATGGATGAAATTCATATTAACCCTTATTTAGACTATAAAGGGGGAAACCTGGTGGGGGCATCAGTAAATAATAACAAATTGTTAGCAACATCTGCATATACTTTCATGATTACAAGTATTTGTTCAGATTTGGAAGAAGTTGTTCACATTGCCCCTATATCTAAAATTAACCATGAATTGCTTTTTCATTTTATCAAAACAATAATAGCTCATTTAGAGGCTATCGGTTATATAGTTTTTTGTGTACTCAGTGACAACAATGCCATTAATGGAAAAGCTATGTCAAATTTTTCACCAAAAAAAGAACTTAATATAGTGTTCCCACACCCTGTCGATGCTAAAAGACCTTTATTTTACTTGTTTGATTCTGTCCATCTCTTAAAATGTATATTCAATGCCTGGCTAAACTCAAAACCTGATCAGACATTTACATATCCCGACTTTTTTACTGGCGAAGAAAAAGTTGCATGTTTTGCATCTCTTAAAAAATTGCATGACTTGGAACACAACATGTTACTAAAATTTGGCTTCTCTTTAAATTTAAAAGCTCTGTATCCGTCTAGCATGGAAAGACAAAATGTAAAACTGGCATTAAAAGTTTTTAATCCTTTTGTAATTGAGGGCTTACAAAATTTTGACAAAGATATCCCCAATGCTCAGGACACAGCCGAGTTTTTGAAAATAATAGTAAAGTGGTGGAATATAATAAACGTCAAAACACCATTAAAAGGAAAGCGTTTGCGTGATATTTTCCAGGAACCTATTGTAAAAGGTAAAATAGTAAACGACCCAAAACTTGACTTTTTGAAACAAATGTTGATTTGGTTAGATAACTGGAAATCAGAAATTTTTTTAAAAAAATTAACACGCCAAACTCACACAGCTTTGTCCCATACAATTTATGGTGTGCTGGAAATTGTGAAATATTGTTTTGAGGAATTAAATTTAAATTATATTTTGTTAGGAAAATTGCAAACTGATCCCTTAGAAAATCGCTTTGGAAAGTATAGACAGTTAGCGGGTGGACATTATCACATCTCAATTCGACAACTTTATGAATCTGAAAAACGACTACGAATTCAATCAATATTGACACTAAAATCCCATAATTTTGGAGAGTTAAGAATTGAAAAATTCTACGAATCACCTGATTGTGACGAACAGGACAGTGCTGAAGACTGTTCTAAAGAAATTGACGAAATTCTTAAAAATATTATTATTCAAAAATCTGATATGGACAACTTTAAACCAGAAATGCCTGTGATTACGTATCTGGGGGGATATTGCAGCCATATTGCTTTAAAGAAGCTGAAATGCAATTATTGCAAAAATTCTTTGATATGCAATAAAGAACTTATTGTTGAAGATAATTTTAATCTCATAACTAACTTAAGCAGAGGTGCCCTGCAATATCCTAGAGATCATGTAATTGAAATAGTTATTGTTTCATATATTTTATTCCAGAAAATACTTAGTGACCATGAGAATACATTCTTAAACATTTTTTCTCAAAAATCATTTCTGACTAATCTCGTATTTAAATATATCCTTAAACAAGAATTTTTAATATACTTTGATGGCTGCAATACACACTCAGCAAAAACAATTATTGATATTTTACTTAGCAGTATTACCAACACTCTGCTCAAAAATTACTGTGCCAAGAAAAATAACCGATTAGGTAAAGGTCATAAAAGGAAATTAAATACATATACAAAATAATTGGACATACATTAACTTTAACTTTAAAGTGGCTAGGTAATCCAATAATGATTTTCAGTAAATTTTTCTCAGTACTTAGTTACTCGTAAATCCTCGAGTACCTAAATTTTTGGAAAATTTTGCTATCTGAGGATACACAATATCTGAGGCAAAATCTTTAGGATCTCTTAGTTTAATAGAAGATATTATTTTTTATAATTGGTATTAATACTCACCTTAAAATATGTACCTAAAAAAACTACAGTAAAACATTTTACACAAAGTAGTTCTTTTTAAAATCATTATAGTTTTTATCACTTATACATATTTTAGATCTTATTAACGCATAATTTGCCCAAATGCAAGTTTAAATATTTAAATAATGATGGTCTAAAGTGCAAATTTATAAGTCACACAAAAACATAAATCCAAAAAAAGCATATAATATAATATTGTATTCATTTATTCATATGACCACGGCTGATGACGTCACAGATAAGCATTGTGTCCTTGTATTCAAGTAGTTATTGATATAAGTCGTCCAGGGAACATGTTTCTTAGAGCAGCCATGCAATTTCGCGCAGTATGGCTTGTTGTTCCATTTTGCTGGAACCATAAGACGTTATTTTCTACCCCCAGTCGTTGGTTCAGCACGTAACACGTCTTGGAGTGTTATATTCACGCCGAAACTGTCGTTGCACCTCAATAACACACTCCGATCGGTGATATGCACAAACGCAAAAGCTGCGTTGATTGACTGGCCACATACCCATGGCTACTAAACTGCATTCTATGAGGAGTATTTTAAGCGGTTGAATGTCCCCTCCACTTTACTCATAATCGGACAGTGGCGTCTCAAAAATCGTCAATACCCATTGCGCCACCCTGTATAATAATGCCTTTTAAAGATGAATTTTGATGGAAAAAACCAGAAAAAATGAGTTTTTGCCCCCTAAATCCGGCCCTGGATCACCCATTTGGGATTCATTTTAAAGCCTGATTATATCCCCAAGGAATAGCGTTGAAAAAGTTGAAAGAAAGTAGATAGGAAAAGATACAGAGTGATTCGAATGTAGAGATGTCATGAAAAAAAATGGTCAAAAACCGAAATTTAATTATCAATTGCTCCTTTCCTATTAGGAATAAAGGCACTAAAAAATTCGTTTGTAACGTATTTCGGCGAGCTTTTTCCGATAGGCCACATGGAATTTCGATTTGAATCCATTTTGTCCCCCAAAAAATTAAATTCCGTCAAAAAATTTCATGAAAAAACGTAACTTCCAGATTTTCCCAAATTTTTCCAATTTCCAGTCGTTTTAGGTATAGGTAAATGTATTGCAAAAAGAAGGTATTTGAGATTCTCTAGTTTTATGTTCAAATACGTTTTTCTGTCCGAAGCTCCGGCTTAGACTTATTCAGTGCCAAAGGGGGGTCTACAAACAGCATTTTTCGACATAAAAAAATTCAAAACAATTACTTCCCATTTTCTGAATACCGCCTGTTTCAATAGGGTTCTGAAGCTGCCGGTCTTCTACAACCACAAAAAATTTAAATCGATTTAGTTAAGTTTTGCGACCTATAATCGATTTCATAGGAATTCGCGGAAATTTCGACTTTGACGTTTAATAACTCCGAAACGGAACATCCTGTATAACTGAATTTTCTAGCGAAGCTAGTCACACCATCCCTCTATTAACCCAGAAAATTTGATCGTTCTACTTGCAACCATCTCGGAGAAAAAAAATTGAGATTGTGGAAAAACCCGATTCCCCAACCAACGAACATTTTTCTGACCAAGGGCTCGGTATAGAGACCGGCCTGAAAGGCGGTCTCTAACTAGTACGGATAGACCGCCTAATCTCCCCCCGAGGGGGCTCTATAAGGTCGGTAATATCATCATTGTCACGCCCTGAAAATTTCGTGTTGCTAGAGCATGTATTAAGGAATATATCACACTCCTTCGGACTAATGATGCAGAATAGACCGCCCTTCGTAACCGTGTCGCTACACACATACAAACACCACACGTAAAAACTATTGTTGCCAACAAAAAACTTTTCGGACACCCTGTATACATACATACAAACATAAACACATATTAATACAAATGTATTCGATTTGCGTGAAATCCGACCTAATAAAGTTTATCTAAGCAATAATAGGAGTATTTGCCCATACCAAGACTTTTTGAACACCCTGTATTCATTCACACTAACACCCACACGTTTAAATAGGAATATAGTCGATTGACTTAAAATCCGGATTAAGTAGGTTTATTTCGGTACTAGTACAAGGATTTGCCCATACCAAGACTTTTCGGACACCCTGTATACACAAATACAAACATAAACACATACTAATACAAATATATTCGATTGGCGTGAAATCCGACCTAATAAAGTTCATCTAAGTAATAATAGGAGTATTTGCCCATACCAAGACTTTTTGGACACCCTGTATACATTCAAACTAACACCCAAACGTTTAAATAGGAATATAGTCGATTTACGTAAAATCTGAATTAAGTAGGTTTATCTCGGTACTAGTAGAAGTATTTGCCCATACCAAGACTTTTCGGATACCCTGTATACATACATACAAACATAAACACATATTAATACAAATATATTCGATTTGTTTGAAATTCGACCTAATAAAGTTTATCTAAATAATAATAGGAGTATTTGCTCATACAAGACTTTTTGGACACCCTGTATACATTCAAACTAACACCCACACGTTTAAATAGGAATATAGTCGATTTACTTAAAATCCGAATTAATTAGGTTTATCTCGGTTGTAGTAGAAGTATTTCCCCATACCAAG
This sequence comes from Philopedon plagiatum, assembly GCA_963971165.1. Taxonomy (NCBI): domain Eukaryota; kingdom Metazoa; phylum Arthropoda; class Insecta; order Coleoptera; family Curculionidae; genus Philopedon; species Philopedon plagiatum. The sequence goes on from OZ020190.1 coordinate 61,464,898, forward strand.
ACTTTTCGGACACCCTGTATACGTATATACAACACATATAAAAACAAATATAACCGATTTGCATTAAATCCGGTTTAATTACATTTATCCAGGTACTACTAGGAGTATTTGCTCAAACCAACACTTATTGGACAGCCTGTATACAGACATATATTTCCGTACACATAGAAATGCAAATATATACGATTTGCTTTAAATCCGACAATTAAGTTTATAGTTGTACAAATAGCAAAGGAATTTGTCCATACAAAGACTTTTCGGACATCCTGTACTGTACATACATACAAACACAACAAACACGACACAGTAATTTAAATATTTTATATTTTTATATTTTTGCGATTGAAAACCGGCTCAATTATGTTTATATTCGTACTAATTGCAAAGATGTTTGCGCATACAAAGACATTTTGGACATTCTGTATACATACCAACATATAAACAGCCACACAAAGGAATAAAAAATTTACGTTTTCCTTGAAATAAGACTCATTTACGTTTTTCTTCGTTCTAATGACAAAGATATTTGCGCATACAAAGACTTTTTGGACATTCTGTATACATACAAACATAAACAACCACACAAAGGAATAAAAAATTTACGATTTCCTTGAAATAAGGCTCAATTATTCTTCTCTTCTTGCTAATGACAAAGATATTTGCGCATACAAATACTTTTCGGACACCCTGTAGACATATGTACAATGTACACTTTAAAACGATCCGAATCAAGTCATTTCCCTAAAATTAAATTAAAATGATTCAATAATAATTAATATATTGTCCCAAAGGTATACACGAGTAGGCTCTGGGGTAATTGACCATGGGAAAATTTTAAAAGGACCTCCCACGATGCCGCCTTTGATAAAATGCCGCCTTTGATAGATGCCGCCTTTGATTAAAATGCCCGCCTTTGATAGATGCCGCCCTTGATAAAAAAAAGCCGCCTTTGATAGATGCCGCCTTTGATAATGGCGCCTGGACCCCCCAAGGTGCCGCCTTTGACAAATGCCGCCTGGACCCCCAGGTGCTTATTGCCGACGCGTGCCGTCAGGTATGATTAATTGATTACTTCCGGGTAATTGTGATTAGTCGCGGGTGGTCCCTCCACGTGGACGAATATTTTTTTTTTATTAAGGTGTTAATTGCTGTCTCCGACAAAAAGGGCACGTGCCCGATAAACCATTTTAATGGGTTGGTTGGTATGGCAAAAGGGATTGTGTAAAGATTTATGACCTGGCATACATAAACAGCCACCTGAGCGGTAGTTAAACAGGTGTTAAAAAGGTCTTGAGTGGTTCAACTGGAAATTTATGAGTCGGTATTAGTGTCGGTTGCTACTTTAGACATAATTAGTTTTTATTATATAGAATAATATATGAAGCGTGTCTGTGTGTGTGGCTGATTATCGTAGGACGACTGTTATTAAGGCGTTTTAATTAATTAAGAGATAAACAGGTGCCTGCCCAAATAATCTTAAAAAATATTGATGTACCCATTAAGACCTTATTTTAGTGTATAAAAGTAGATACGCTGAGCTAGAAAGATCTTCAGGTGAATTGATTTTACAACGTTGGGTTGCTGACGCGTAGTGGTTTCGTCCCCGTTGGGTAGCTCACGCGATGTACTTCCGTCCCGTTCAGATTGAATTACGTATTATTTTTCACCCCTATCTTGGTAAAAAGTACGGGGCATTTTATAGTACTTCTAGATAGCTGTGAAAATTTCTTAAAATTTCTTCGGACATGCCAAGTAGATGTTATTTGACTGAAATATTTAAATTTTTTAATGGTACAGTACTATGGTATTTTAGTTGAATACTATCTATCAAATCATATTAGTATTTAAGATAAACTTAAGATAAATTTAATATTTTGTTATTTTTGCTGATATTTATAAGATATTTTTGTTTTATGTGAAATTTTATATCAACTTACGTTTCTTATGCAGAATTTATGTAAACTTTATGAAGACTTAGGAAACACTGAGGACGACTTTATGTTAACTTTACGTAAAATCTTATCGACTTCAGATAATTTAGAACTTTCCTTGTCATTTTTATTTAAATACAACAAAATAAAAAATAGACGAAGTTTTAATATTATTTTATTAAAAAAATATATTTGTGTGTGTGTACAATTTTAAACCTTAACTCATACATAAGTTAATACTACATTAAACTGAAAAACAGCGTGGGATTAAGGTAGAGCTTAATAGCAAAACATTTGAAGCCTATCACATTAGCAAAAAGGTAAGAAAAAAGAGCGCTACTTACATATTTGTTCTAAAATCCGAATCTACTTTTTAACACAACAGTTGTCTTTTTACCATTACAACACATTAAATGAATCAGTTTATAACGTTAAGCCATTGTAATAAAACCTGATACAGTAATTTAAGAGATTAATATCAAAATAATTAAATGTTTTGAAACATTTGTCGCATACTTTAAACATATCTATATATTTTTTTAGTAGCGCCTAAAATTGATAATATAAATTTTAAAAATTATTAGTTTATTAAAAAATACCCTGTTAGAGACATCAAGATGCTAACATTTTACAGTGTCCTTATATATTAAAAGCACCACAAAATGTATTTAAATGTTCTAATTGTTTTTTGTAGTTTTTCACCTTTTTCTTAGATGAGACCAGTTTTTCTTGCAGTAACTGAATTCGTAGACTGTGTTTTTCCATTTCTTTCTCTTCGTCTTTTAAATTCGTCAATAACTGACAACGAATTTTAAAAACACTCATCACTTCATCCCTTTGGCTGATAGGAAAATCTTCCAGCCAGGCACATTTGGAGGTACTGCCTTTGTTTTCCTCATAGGCTATTTCTTCTTCTTCCTGACTATCCCACTGCATTTGATCAGAGTTTGGATTACTGTTCTTCAAAATGTTTTGAGAAACTGTTCTTTTAATTTTTTTCTCAATATTTGTTTGTAAAATGGTATCGAAACTTGTAGACTGGCGATATTCTTTATTTTTTTTATATTTTCCCATAAAAATTGTTTTCACTTTTAAGCATGCTCGACGGCTGTGTAAGTAGGTTTCGCAGCAGCGATTCCTGCGGCTTTTGAACGGGGTCCATTTCTTTGACTACAATGTTCTGAATTATGTTAATTTTAGAGGCCTCTTCTTCTTCTTTTTTCAAGCCTTCTCAATTTTGCTCTAGGTCATCTAATAAATTTGAGCAAGTCAAGTCAAGTAAGGCATCCATTCCATCATGCAAATTTAGTTCTTCTTCTTCAGTCCAGCTATTGTTAAGTATGTTTTGGGTAAAAAACGGCAAATTCTCACCTGGTAGGTTATTTGGGGCTATATTTCCCCCTGAAATAACATCTATTTCGGAACTACAATACACACCACTCACTAAGCTCATTTTGAAAATAAATGTTCTAAAACTTTTTATTAACAACTTTAACTACAAACTACAGACTGCATAGCGATACTCAAAACCCTTTTCCAATAAATTTGAACAAATCAAGTCAAGTTAAGCATCCATTCCATCATACAAATTTAGTTTTTCTTCACCCTTCATTGTTAAACGTGTTTTTGGTAAAAATAGCAAGTTCTCATCTGGTAGGAGATTTGGAGTTATATTTTCCACTGAAATAACATCCGTAACGGCTATTTCGGGATTACACTTCACTAAGCTCATTTTAAAAATTAATGTTCTTAAACCATTTTTTAGTAGCAGCTCTAGCTACAAAACTACAGAGTGGACAGCGAACATTTCCCCCTGCAACATGTGGTGTGTTGACAGCCTGCTCAGGTTCAGCTTAATCCACCCTGTAAATTACAGTCATATACGGCCCATCGTCGACGACGTCCTCATAATTAATTATTACCTGGAAACAATAACACAATTAAAATTTTGATATTTTTTTTATACACGCACACATACCATCACACACACACACATGCACACAAGATCGAATATAATATATTATATTATTATAAGAATATTTTTGTCGTTTTCAAAAGAAACCTAGTATTTGAAAATAAAAAGCCCAGTAGGAAGTTTCGAGTATAGTTACATTTTCGCTAGCAAAGCAAATTTTCGGTCGTACACCGACCGTATTAATTGTCATATACATTTTTAATTAACCTTATCACGGTAATCATTTCCTTTTTGCTTGCAAATAAGAAAAAATAAAAATTTTTACCATTTCCCCTGCAACATGCATGACCGGCTGCTCGGGCTCAACGTAAGCCGCCCTGTAAATTTCAGGCATATACGGGTCGTTGCCGACAATGTCCTCATGATTAATCATTACCTGAAAACAATAATAGAATTAAAATTTTTATATATTTTATACACACACCATCACACATGCACACAAGATCGTCTAAAATCATGTACTCAGAGAGAGAATATTTTTGTCGTTTTCAAAAGAAACTTAGTAGGTATTTGAAAATAAAAGCCCAGTAGGAAGTTTCGGGTATAATTACATTTTCGCTAGCAAAGCAAATTTTCGGTCGTACACCGACTGTATTAATTGTCATATACATTTTTTAATTAACCTTATCACGGTAATCATTTCCTTTTTGCTTGCAAATAAGAAAAAATAAAAATTCTTACCATTTCCCCTGCAACATGCATGACCGGCTGCTCGGGCTCAACGTAAATTTCAGGCATATACGGGTCGTTGCCGACAATGTCCTCATGATTAGTCATTACCTGAAAACAATAATAGAATTAAAATTTTTATATATTTTATACACACACCATCACACATGCACACAAGATCGTCTAAAATCATGTACTCAGAGAGAGAATATTTTTGTCGTTTTCAAAAGAAACTTAGTATTTGAAAATAAAAGCCCAGTAGGAAGTTTCGGGTATAATTACATTTTCGCTAGCAAAGCAAATTTTCGGTCGTACACCGACCGTATTAATTGTCATATACACTTTTTAATTAACCTTATCACGGTAATCATTTCCTTTTTGCCTGCAAATAAGAAAAAATAAAAATTCTTACCATTTCCCCTGCAACATGCATGGCCGGCTGCTCGGGCTCAACGTAAGCCGCCCTGTAAATTTCAGGCATATACGGGCCGTTGCCGACAATGTCCTCATGATTAATCATTACCTGAAAACAATAATAGAATTAAAATTTTTATATATTTTATACACACACCATCACACATGCACACAAGATCGTCTAAAATCATGTACTCAGAGAGAGAATATTTTTGTCGTTTTCAAAAGAAACTTAGTATTTGAAAATAAAAGCCCAGTAGGAAGTTTCGGGTATAATTACATTTTCGCTAGCAAAGCAAATTTTCGGTCGTACACCGACCGTATTAATTGTCATATACATTTTTTAATTAACCTTATCACGGTAATCATTTCCTTTTTGCTTGCAAATATGAAAAAGTAAAAAATTCTTACGTTTTCCCCTGCAAAATGCAGTGTGTTGGCCTCTTGCTCGGGTTCAACGTAATCTGCCAACACAGCCTCACCCCCGTCAAATTCATCATCACCATCATCACCATCATCATCATCATCACTTATCTCTATCTAAAAAATAATACCGATAATAAGTTTAAATACCGCCTTGTGAAATTGTGCTAGTTTCATAATAATTCAATACTAAACGGGCATATAGTACCACATAAAATATCTGTAGGTTTATGTTAAGCAGCAATAATATTAATGTTATATATTCTTATTAAAAATCTTTTTGGAAAAACCTAAAAATAACGGGTCACAACTACTGTCATTACGTAAAATACCCATCATAGTAAATTTTTCTTTTCTTTTTTATTGTTTTTAAAATACCAATGTATTTATTGGTACCCGGTCGACACTTTAAAATTAAAAACCAACCTATTTTTTGGAATTTTACAGGTATGATTAAAAACTACAATTAATTAAATACATATTAAATAAATACTTACTATTTGATCGTGTACTTCGGCTATCAATCTTATCGGTGGCCTCTGTAGTATGTGTTGGTTTCCAACTACTACATTATGGACACCGACAAGTTCGTTTCGTAGCCATTCCGCCACACCATTTCGTGTGTATGGCGTGAGGCAATTACTACAGGCGGGATAACGCCGCTGTCTTCCCGCCAAATAGTCCATGCACGCTCTGCATATACAGAACCCACAGTTGCAGGAAAATATATAAAGTAGTCCTACCCTACATAAAACGCATTGAACAAAGGATTCCCTGAAACAATAAAACTTCTCATAAGTTAAAATATATATACAACAGCGTGGGTTTTCTTAGAACTTAATTTTGTACTACCCAGCTTTATTACCTTGCCTGAATAGCATAACATTTTGAAGCTAAGCTAAGCATATCAACAAGAGGTAAGAAAACGAGCGATCCTTACGTATTTATTCTAAAACCACGTTTTTAACCGGTTATTTATTGTTATTAAAAATAAAGGTAAAAACTAAGAGCTTCCGGTCGGTTATGTTTAATAAAATGTTAAACACAAAAGAAGTTTTGCGTAAAACAATTAGTAGACATAATCTTAACGAGGCTGCCAGAATCGTGAACTGAGCTCTTAAGCGCACCCCATTTTCGGTTTTTTTGTGGGTAAAAACGAAATTTTAAAGCAAAAACCAGTAAAACAAAATATTCGGTAAATTCTTTTTATTACATCAAATAAATAATATATTTTTGTGAGCGGAGAATACATATTTTATTCAATTCTTGTTGCTTTTTTGTATCCGTAAGGTACAGAGCTTCCATCTGTTAAAAATTTTCTTTTTGTAGAATTTGGTCTATACAGTTTAACTTCGGTTCGTGTGGTTACTTCATGTTCCTTTGTTCTTCGAATATTCTTCGATATAATTGGTATTGGCGCCGACTCTTTAAGAACCATATCCTTAATGGTGTTGAAATTAACAAGCTGCGATGCTGCATAGTTTAGGGAAATACCCTTAACTTTACAAATGACTTCCTCTTTTTGCTTTTTAGTGGAATATGCACTAAAGAGTAATTTTTTGGACCGCCAGAGACAAAGGATGTGATGTAGGAATTAGATCCGTAACATTCTAATTCATCAGTCATATCTCCAATAAACTTGCCTGTTGGTAAATCAAGTTCGTCACCTCTTGAGAGATATATTACAGAGTCTGTATCGTAATACAAAACTCTATTACCAAGAGGTTCAAGATATGAATATAGCTTAAGACGGGCCTGTGCTGTGACGTAAGCGGCAATCGCCACATTCACAGCAGGAAGAGGATTAAAAGTTTCTTCTGTGTATTCATAATTTACTACCAACGTCTTGTCGTTAATAGCAAGGACAGCGTTTATATAAATAGCTGGATTACTAAACATAGCAAAGAATTCCGAAGGTTGGTTTACAATTTTAGTCTTTGGTTGATTTTCTCGTTGACCAAATTTTCCCCAGAAGCTGTTTAAAACTAATTTAGCCTGAGATCTTAAACCGGGGTTTCCGACGATATTATTGTATTCTAATTTAACATCCTCCCTTTCAAAAAATTCTTCAACATATTTTGCCTTTTGTTCTTCTGTTTGACATTCAGCAGGCCACCCACTTGCTTCTTGTTTAATTTTAATAAATTTATCCATCATGGCTGTGAATAAACCCTCCTGTCCAGAATGTTTGTTAAACCTCTGAACTTGATATTTCCAGACTTCATAAACTTCCAAAATTTTGTAACCCTTTTCTACCGACTTCACTACTTCATCAATAACCCATGTACCATTAAGAGCACGGTCTTCATCATCACTGTGGCCACATTCATTGTTATTATCCATACTTTCACCACACGTGCGACAAAGTACAAACATTAATTTGTTGTTCAGTTTTTGAGGAAGCACAGGATGAAAAAGATCCTTCGGCGGTAGTATTTTACACTTTATCAAACCATCGGTTTTTAATAAATCCAAAGTCTTACACTCTTCTCCAATAATTATTTCAGGATGACCAATAGGAAACTTTCCATATTTGCATAGAAAAGGATAGAGGGAGCAAACGTCAGCGTACTTTATTTGTTCTCCGTCTTTAGCTTCATAATATTTCCAAGTGTTACCCGTTCTTCCACCGTAAAAACCATCTCGAGGATTTAGAGGAGTGGAAGTTAGCAAAGGATGACTCCTGGTGTAATATTGGATTTTAGGATTTTCTTGCATTTCATTTTTAAAGTCGCATTCCCATTTCTCAATTACTTCAAAATCGAAACTTCTAAGTTTTTCAATTTTTGCTTGAGTGGCTTCATAACGTAAATTTAAAGTACTTGTGGGATCATCATGAAGAGGGGCGTTTCTTTCAAACTTGTAACACCTAGGACATCCATGAAAATAACAACCATGGAATTCAAAAATTTCATTTGTTGCTTCGCAAAATCCGTCAACTTTAATCCCATATAAAGCCATTTCTGGACCTTTACCAGCATGCAAAATGTTTATCTGTTTCTGTTTTTCAATCCAAAGTAGCCATTTAATACCAATTTTGCTTTGATTGTCCCTCCACCTATAGCCATTTTTAGGTATGATCCCGATAGTGCCTGGTTTTAGGAAATTCCTTCTAAATACTTTGTTACAGGCTGATGCGATAGTGGAAGCCTCCATGAAAGGACAGACATTCGTAGTGGACATGAGCTGCTCCCTAAATTTTAAACAAGCCTGAGTAAGAATTTCAACATCTGAAACACAGTAGTCAACCAGATCCCTCTGCATTTCAAATTGGTCGTTTTTATGTTCTTCGTACCACTGAATAAACGTTTTTCGGTCATTCTCTTTCATTGTATCAGGACTGTAATATCCTATTGGAGGTAAAGTTCCAACGTAATTTTCATTGGCCTTGATATTAAAGAGGTGTGGGAAATAGCCTTTTTTAAATTTATCTCCTAAACCAAAAGCTTCTGGTAATTTGCTAAGTGCCATAGGGAAGTAGTTTAGGCTGTCAATAAACCTGACATTTCCCATCTGCAGCAGGATTATTTTTGAGCCTCTCATTATTAGTTCAGGAGTTAAATCAGTTTCTGTCAATATATGATTCAATATAAATTGGTGATCAAAAGCTTGACCGTTATGGGCAATGACCACTAATTCTTTGAATTTCTTTCTGATTGTCAAAAGATGATTAACAAATGTCTTAATTACGTCTTCCTTTATTATTTTTGTTCGAAAACCACATTTTTGACAAAAATATAAATTTATCTCGTTAATACACACATCACAACATTGTTTAAAACACCAAGGTTAGGCTGGTGGAGAAGAGAACCATTTTCTAAAACTTCTTCTTGTCGGGTTTCCAAATCATAAAAAACAAATAACAGATCCTTTGTTTTAGGTTTTCCAGTATCTTTCTGTATGTAACACAAATGATTTTCAGGGACATGGGTATAGCAATTTTTACAAAAGATCTCCCCGCACATATGTTTCCTCTTACTCTTTACTGTCTTGAAGCAGCTTGCACACGTTTTAACTTCTTTACAAACCGTGCTTTTTTCCCATGATCCAGTTTTCAAGTGATTCTCGTAGCATATTTGTCCTCGGAAATATCGAAGACAAGAATCACACTTTATCTTAATTTGATCATATGCACACTTTGGAGATTGTTGACATCCAGGACATGTTCCTCCACATCTATGATCGTTTTTGTTATTAAATGGAACATGACATTCCTGGCAATAATAACTACACGCAAAGGCAGCAGTCAACGAGGAAATTACATTAAAATGTCCTTCGTAAAATAATAAATTAAGACGTTTGTTGCTCTCGCTGGATCCTTCAAAAATTACATCTCTTCCTTTTGACCCATAACTGTAGACTACAATCTTATATTCTTTTAAAAACCCCTGGAATTTTTGCAATTCAGGAATGCCTGCTCCCTCTTGACCTATATCAACGCTGGCATCACTCATCAGCTGAAGAGCTTGTGTTTTCTGTACCTTTCCAATATCTGCTCTTATTTTACTAAATTGCAGATCTTTGTTAATATTAGCCATGGCAACAACCAAGGCACGAGGCAAACATAAATTGTCTTTATTATTAACAGTTATAATTCCTCTTCTCATTCTACATTCCTCTCCAAAGGCGTTGTATTTGCTTCCTCTCCCTTGGCCAGTTGGCAAACGAACACTTGTTACACTAAGACAGAATGATTCGGTGTTTAGACCAGCTGAGTTAGATTGATAAACGTTGCTGATGACATCCCACACATCTTCGTAATTTATTTCGTCTGCAGGTCTAAAGCGGATCCAACCTTCACCACGAGCAAAGTCTTTGCTACAGAATCTGAAACCCACATGATCTGATGGTTCCAGATTCTCTGTTGCTTTCGTAATGACTTGATTGATGGCTTCTTTTATCCATCCAGCAGGTTCAGCACCTTCAGGCACAGGCTTCAGCTTAAATTCAAGCTTGCGCCCCGTAATACCGTATTTGCGTACCTTCTTAAGAGCATCTTTAATAATGATAAACTTTTCCATTTTTTTTTTGCTAGCACGTCTTAACTCTTTGACAAACCAAATAGAAATGATCGGGCGTGTGTTCTGTACTTCTATTAATAACCGCGATGAACAAAGCACAGCTGATTGAAATTAGGAATAGAAGTATGATCAGGAAATTATAATAAGTATTCTAATAAGAATTGGGTTGTTCAACTAATCAAATTTGAGTTCTTACTTACCAACCTATTTCGACAAAATTCTGAAAATAAAAACTTTACATTTATGTCAATGTTTTAAATAGGCCTTAAAAGATATTTTATTAATTTATATTAACTAGATGACAGCAAGAACAAAAATCAAAATTAAAATATTTTCGCTATTATTTTCATTATGTTTTTTAAATGTAATTTGTACTCATCACACGGCTGTAATAACAAATTCTGAAACCAAAAATCTTTATGTCAACACTTTAATAGTATTTTTTATTAATTTATGCTCACCGTATGGTAGTAATAAAACGATATGAAAACTCTTAACACTAAAGCCAAGATTATAATCAGAATTTTAACCAAAAAAAGTAAGCATATCTTAGTTAAAAATACATGCATTAATTTGTAGGTATTGTTTCTTATGATATGTGGTGTATCCCTTTTTTTTTTTTTTTTTGTTTAATCGACCCTATTTTATTTGTGATATTCCATGTTCTAAGTCATTATCAGAATTTTTGTACATTATAAAGATAGGAGCTTCGTTTTTCTCATAAGTAGAACGGCTTACATATGAAGACCACAGGGTATAAACAATCTAAGTCCAAAAATTTTAAAAATTTATATTTTTCACCGTTTTGATACCTTTAAATCCATTAAAATCAGCGATAAAAATTTGATATACTTTGGAATAACTATCTAAGTCCGCTCGCATTCAGTAAAGAACAATCCACTCGCGCGCTAAAATGTTTGGAATTCGTTTAGCATCTTAGTTATCAATTAGTCGTCCTAAGGGAATCATTGTTCGTTGTTTGTTTTTATTGTTATTTATTTTCAAAACCTATGTATAAAAAACTTCTTCATTTCCAACAAGGCCAATAAAAGAGCTAAAAATAAGTCATCAACATCCTCGAACTTTAGAAGCGAGAGAAAGTTACAATGGCGCTTTGTCAACATTTGGTTTTCGAGCTAAAAAGTCCTGTCACAGGAAAGCTGAACACTTGATAAAATTTACACTGACCTATTCCCAATTTAAAGTATGACCAGTTGCACGAACTTAAGAAGTTTGTGGATAAAACTTCATAACCCTACTATATACTTATTTGCCTTGTGCTTCTAACAATGCCCATGTGTATAATATAGATATGGCAAGCGATATCAGTCAAACTATATCATTCTTAGTAACTATAAAGCGATTTCTTTTTAACACGAGTAAATACCGTTAACAATGTCCATAATGCCTATGTATTTAATGCAAACATAGTAAGCGATAACGATAACGATAAAAATTCAAAGCCTTTTAGTAATGCCGAATTTTGTTACAACCGCGTTAATAACCTACTTACTGCGGATTGGATCGTTTTTCGGTACATCGGAGAGGAGATTTTTACATTTTTTTTCTAACATTGTTTATTTTTAAATCTAATATTGGATAAATATTGCCTATGCTTATGACTTCCAATAAAAAAAAATATTGCAAGTCATATTTCTTCTTGCCTCCCATGTAAGTCTTGAAACGTTCAAGTTCGTATAGTATAAAAATGTGACTTAGCGGTTATATATACAGTCAGGAGGCCTAAAAAGCGATTTTTCAAGAATTTTTCCTGAGAAGACTTCTAAATTTATTAATTTGAAAATTTGTACACATATTATGGTAACTTTTTAACTGTATTTTTAGGATTTTTGTATTTGTAAAAATAATAATTTTGAAAGCTGCTATAGCTGATCTCCAACGGATTTCATTAAAGTAATGTATAGTCTTCTAATTAGTCGAGGGAATAAGCAAAATTTTTTGACAAAAATGGCGGCTTCTCAGAAAAAATCGATATTTGGTCAAAATTTTTGGCCTTAAATTGTTTATATAAAAAAAATATTTATTGGTGAGAAAAAACCTTCGATTAATTACTAAAAATATACTTAAGAAGCTTGTGTTAAAATTTGAGACTGATAGGTTCAGCCGTTTCCGCGAAATCGTCGTCACCGACTTTTAAAAATACAGTTTTGAGAAAAACGTGTTTAAAGTTTCAAAAGCACGTTACATAGTGTACAATCGCTCTGACACGTCTTTACAATATGCGAGTAACTTCGAAAATAATCTCGGATTGCCTTGAAATTTTCTGTGTGTGTGTACTGGAATATATGTACGTTACGAAAATGAACCTAAAAAATCGATTTTTTTTTGAAAATTCTAACTCTATATAACCCCTTAGATCACTCTTCCCCTGTGGTCTTCATATATTAGCTGTAACGTAGTAAATAAAATAAACATTTAAGATACTACATATAGTGTGTCCATGGATGGAGTCGGAAAAAAAATGTATTAACGATTTGCGAAAAAGTCATTCTTTTGAGATTATCATGTAAAAAGTTTAGATTAAATATACAGAAAAAATTAGAAAAAACATGAAAATGCTTTAAGAGAGAAGTAGCATTATTTATTATTTTATACGAAATTTTTATAAAACAAAGCTGTTTATAACCTAAAATACAATGAAGATTTAGTGTCAACTGTACCAAAAATTTTAAAGGGCACAAATATCCATTGCCACCATTGTAATATAACACCTAACAATCAAACAATGTTTTTAAAACCTGTTACTCCTGAAGAAATTTGTGACCTAGCAAATGAGATTAAAAATAATCACAGCAGTGGTATCGATGCAGTACCAACAAGTGTTATTAAAAACTCTATAAGTGAATTAAAAAAGTTATAAAAGTATCATTAATTAAACCATTGTATAAAAAGGAGCCCCCAAACAAATGCAGCAAATTGCTTGGATTTTCTAAACTATTTGAGCTTGCCTTGTGTAAAAGATTAGTTAATTTTGTAACCAGGTGTAATTAGATTTAACTATGGCCTACAAATGTCTAAATAGAGAGTTACTAATAAAAACTGGAAATGTACGGGATAAGGGGCCATGCTCTAAAATGACTAAAATCCCATCTCAATGAAAGAACGCAGATAGTAAGGCTTCACTAAGGAAGGAGAGTTTTGTAAATCACAATAACGAGTATGGATTTGCTCAAGGTAGCATTCTGGGGCCATTTTTTGTTCGTAATATTCATTAATGACTTGTATTCTGAAACAGATCAACCCCTTTCGGACAATAATTAATTATGCAGATGACACAAACTTAATAACTGGCAGTAAAAACATGCTTCAGCTATTAACAGTCAGTGATAACTTTTTACCAAGGTAAGAAAATGGTTTACGGAAAATAAATTAATTCTTAATTCAGATAAAACAAACATGGTGCTTTTCAAGCCAGAAAAGATCCAAATTAGAAAATATTATACACATAGAAACCGTAGACAGTATGTTAAATATCGCTGAAAATACAAAGTTTCTCTGTGTTTACATTAAGAAAAATTTAGACTGGTCTCTTCATATTAGCAATTAAAAAAAGGTTAATCTCAATCTGCTACGGAGTGCGGGTTGTTGGTTGGTGGATATATAAACGATAAACCTTAAAAATACTATATTTTGCAAACTTTGAGGCTGTTCTTAAATACGGAATAATATTTTGGGGTCGGCATACCCATATACAGAATATTTTTGTTTCACAAAAGGACTCTAAGGGTTATTAAGAAAAGCTAGTTTACTCAATCCTGTCGAAATGTCTTTAAGGCAGCAGGTATTATGACTGTGTATGCCTTATACATTTATGAATGTCTAATGTTTTTACGTAGAAACCAATATTTGTTTAACTCGCACAATATCAATCGGTTAATAAGTGCAGACCATTTAAGCTATCCCATACCGTCGCCTTCATATCGTCGAAACAGGTCCAGAATGGATGTTAAACTGTTTTAATAATTTACCACTATGCATTAAACGTATTGATATTCAAAGCTTGTTCAAAATGAAAATTAAAAATTGTTAATTGAGCCGGAACCCTATTATCTAGATGATTATTTAAATGTGTAGTGGATTGGTATGATAGTTATATGACACCTCTGATTTTTCTAATTGGCTATTTGACGTCATTTCATTTTGTTATTGTAACAAATTTGAAATAAAGAGTATTATTATTATTATTAAAACAAAGACTAAACACAAAATTTGACATACAAAATTTTAAGATGTAAATTTGGAATAATAATGGCGGTTTTATGTAATTACATTGGATTTCACAAAAAAAAATCAAGATAGTTGATTTAATTAACGTCAATGTTACGTCATAAAACAGAGACTAAATACAAAATTTTACATACAAATTTTAAGATTTAAATGTGGAATAATAATAGCTGTTTTATTTAATTACACTGGATTTCACAAAAAAAAAAATAAAGGTAGTTGATTTAATTAACGTGAATGTTACGCCAGCATCTTATTTAGCCTGTCAGTATTCTGATTTTGTGGCGATATTTTCAAAAATATCCTCCCAAGAAGCTATGTAGAATAATTAGATTTAACTCTATGCACCAAGTTAATTACAATAATATAAGCTGATCAAGTTACACGTAAAGTTGTGGGAGAGTCTGCATTTATACGTAATATACGGTGAAATCCGCCTTAAAGGACATGTATACTTTAAAATAGGTAAAATTGAGGCGCGTTTTACAAAAACAGCATAATATGTACAAAATAAACAATCTGAATCGAGGTATAATAATAATTTATAAATTCTTGGTTATTTAATTGTGTGTAATATGTAGATACTGATGTATTTTGGAAAGAAAGATATGTATGTACGCGCACGTTCTACATAAATAAAAAAATAATTGACCAGTTTTTGCAAAGAAAAGAAGCGTTGTTTTAAAATTATTTAAACGAAGATCTGCTATTTAGAAAATTTGGCAGATAAAATAATATAAAAATTACTTTTTTTGATTTTTCATAAGTGCTGTTATTGCTTATCAATAATATAACGCAAATTTCCATTTATAACAAGTATAATAATTTATCTAGGCGGTTTTAAGAAGTCTAAACTATTATAAATTTCAAATTGAACACGGTAATTTATGGATTGTGTTACTTACATATTAGCTGAAAAGTAGTAAATAAAATAAACTTTTAAGACACTACACTTTTACCAACACACACACACACACTAGTATTTTAGATTAAAACACTAGTTCGAAGTCTTGCAACTAATAAGAATTTTACTGTTGAATTAATTTCTTATATAGGCCCCCAAACAATTAAAGTCTAAAAATTTTGGAGGGGGTTTATTACTTTTTAAAAAATAGTTAATTCAGAGAAATGACATTCTCATAAAGAACCGTTTTTTAAAAGGGCTATAGAATTATTTCGAAGAAGCATAACTATTATTTCAGACATGACGTAATAAAACAAAATCTTTATCAAACTGTATCTCAGCCTGCTTTTTCCATGTGCTTAATAAAAATAGGATAATAAAATATCCTATTTAAAAGGTATCCCGTAGTATCCGCCGATTAATTTTAAAAACTATTCTTTTTATGTAAATAACAAGAAATAATTTCCCTACACAAAGAAAGTTATTCACAAACGTGTTTAAGTTTTCAAATGCAAAATATTTTACCATATATATATATATATATATATATATTTCCTAGACGGGTAAATAAAGTGAAATAAAAAAAGGTTTTTATGTGAATTATTTAAGAACTTAATTCTTTTCAGTTTTAGAAAGGAAACAATAAAAGTGTCCTGTGGTTTAATAATATTCTCCCTTTTAAAAGCAGTTCTTATTAAACAGAGGGAATTTTTAAATGTAATAAATTCGTTTTGTAACCCGTCAACCTGTTACTTTTAAAACTAACATTTTTTATGTAGATATACGAAATAAATTTCATACAAAGAATGAATATTTAAAACTTAAACGTAATCCAGGAAATAATAAAAACCAACCCTACTGAGAACAGCGTTAATACTTTAACTTGAATTCAGCCTAAAAAGGTATAATAAATCTGTGGGTTTTTTGTATAATGCGGATAAATTTCAAGAAATTCTCTGAGAAGGCAGGATATTGGTTATTTATTGGCGGTTTGTAGTGACAGTTGAATTCGTTTTGTAAGCCATCAAGCTGTTAATTTTAAAAACCAACATTTTTTTATGTAGATATACGAAATAAATTTCATACAAAGAATGAATATTTAAAACTTAAACGCAATCCAGGAAATAATAAAAACCACCATACTGAGAACAGCTTTAATACTTTAACTTGCATTCAGCCTAAAAAGGTATAATAAATATGTGGGTTTTTGTATAATGCGGATAAATTTCAAAAAAAAAAATCTCTGACAAGTATGAGAAAGCAGGATATTGGTTATTTATTGGCGGTTAGTAGTGACAGTTTGAATTCGTTTTGTAAGCCATCAAGCTGTTAATTTTAAAAACCAACATTTTTATGTAGATATACGAAATAAATTTCATACAAAGAATGAATATTTAAAACTTAAACGCAATCCAGGAAATAATAAAAACCACCATACTGAGAACAGCTTTAATACTTTAACTTGCATTCAGCCTAAAAAGGTATAATAAATCTGTGGGTTTTTTTTGTATAATGCGGATAAATTTCAAAAAAAAATCTCTGACAAGTATGAGAAAGCAGGATATTGGTTATTTATTGGCGGATAGTAGTGACATTTTGAATTCGTTTTGTAAGCCATCAAGCCGGTTGATTATTCATAAGATTGATAAATATCATAGTCGTGTGACATAAGCCATGAGAAAAACAGGATATTGGTTATTTATTGGCGGTTAGTAGTGACAGCTGAAAAATTAGGGTTAAAAAGTTTCCTTGGATTGGCCAGTTTTTAAGTTAATCTAAAATAACAGAATTAATAAAAATATGAGTGGAGTATTTTCCCACGTCTCCGAGTATATAAGAAAAGGGGGTTTTTGAGTATCGTTCAGTCTGTAGTTTGTGGTTAAAGCCGTTAATAAAAAAGTTTTAGAACATTTATTTTCAAAATGAGCTTAGTGAGTGGTGTGTATTGTAGTTCCGAAATAGATGTTATTTCAGGGGGAAATATAGCCCCAAATAACCTACCAGGTGAGAATTTGCCGTTTTTTACCCAAAACATACTTAACAATAGCTGGACTGAAGAAGAAGAACTAAATTTGCATGATGGAATGGATGCCTTACTTGACCTGACTTGCTCAAATTTATTAGATGACCTAGAGCAAAATCGAGAAGGCTTGAAAAAAGAAGAAGAAGAGGCCTCTAAAATTAACATAATTCAGAACATTGTAGTCAAAGAAATGGACCCCGTTCAAAAGCCGCAGGAATCGCTGCTGCGAAACCTACTTACACAGCCGTCGAGCATGCTTAAAAGTGAAAACAATTTTTATGGGAAAATAAAAAAAAATAAAGAATATCGCCAGTCTACAAGTTTCGATACCATTTTACAAACAAATATTGAGAAAAAAATTAAAAGAACAGTTTCTCAAAACATTTTGAAGAACAGTAATCCAAACTCTGATCAAATGCAGTGGGATAGTCAGGAAGAAGAAGAAATGGCCTATGAGGAAAACAAAGGCAGTACCTCCAAATGTGCCTGGCTGGAAGATTTTCCTATCAGCCAAAGGGATGAAGTGATGAGTGTTTTTAAAATTCGTTGTCAGTTATTGACGAATTTAAAAGACGAAGAGAAAGAAATGGAAAAACACAGTCTACGAATTCAGTTACTGCAAGAAAAACTGGTCTCATCTAAGAAAAAGGTGAAAAACTACAAAAAACAATTAGAACATTTAAATACATTTTGTGGTGCTTTTAATATATAAGGACACTGTAAAATGTTAGCATCTTGATGTCTCTAACAGGGTATTTTTTAATAAACTAATAATTTTTAAAATTTATATTATCAATTTTAGGCGCTACTAAAAAAATATATAGATATGTTTAAAGTATGCGACAAATGTTTCAAAACATTTAATTATTTTGATATTAATCTCTTAAATTACTGTATCAGGTTTTATTACAATGGCTTAACGTTATAAACTGATTCATTTAATGTGTTGTAATGGTAAAAAGACAACTGTTGTGTTAAAAAGTAGATTCGGATTTTAGAACAAATATGTAAGTAGCGCTCTTTTTTCTTACCTTTTTGCTAATGTGATAGGCTTCAAATGTTTTGCTATTAAGCTCTACCTTAATCCCACGCTGTTTTTCAGTTTAATGTAGTATTAACTTATGTATGAGTTAAGGTTTAAAATTGTACACACACATAAATATATTTTTTTAATAAAATAATATTAAAACTTCGTCTATTTCTTATTTTGTTGTATTTAAATAAAAATGACAAGGAAAGTTCTAAATTATCTGAAGTCGATAAGATTTTACGTAAAGTTAACATAAAGTCGTCCTAAGTGTTTCCTAAGTCTTCATAAAGTTTACATAAATTCTACATAAGAAACGTAAGTTGATATAAAATTTCACATAAAACAAAAATATCTTATAAATATCAGCAAAAATAACAAAATATTAAATTTATCTTAAGTTTATCTTAAATACTAATATGATTTGATAGATAGTATTCAACTAAAATACCATAGTACTGTACCATTAAAAAATTTAAATATTTCAGTCAAATAACATCTACTCGGCATGTCCGAAGAAATTTTAAGAAATTTTCACAGCTATCTAGAAGTACTATAAAATGCCCCGTACTTTTTACCAAGATAGGGGTGAAAAATAATACGTAATTCAATCTGAACGGGACGGAAGTACATCGCGTGAGCTACCCAACGGGGACGAAACCACTACGCGTCAGCAACCCAACGTTGTAAAATCAATTCACCTGAAGATCTTTCTAGCTCAGCGTATCTACTTTTATACACTAAAATAAGGTCTTAATGGGTACATCAATATTTTTTAAGATTATTTGGGCAGGCACCTGTTTATCTCTTAATTAAAACGCCTTAATAACAGTCGTCCTACGATAATCAGCCACACACACAGACACGCTTCATATATTATTCTATATAATAAAAACTAATTATGTCTAAAGTAGCAACCGACACTAATACCGACTCATAAATTTCCAGTTGAACCACTCAAGACCTTTTTAACACCTGTTTAACTACCGCTCAGGTGGCTGTTTATGTATGCCAGGTCATAAATCTTTACACAATCCCTTTTGCCATACCAACCAACCCATTAAAATGGTTTATCGGGCACGTGCCCTTTTTGTCGGAGACAGCAATTAACACCTTAATAAAAAAAATATTCGTCCACGTGGAGGGACCACCCGCGACTAATCACAATTACCCGGAAGTAATCAATTAATCATACCTGACGGCACGCGTCGGCAATAAACACCTGGGGGTCCAGGCGGCATTTGTCAAAGGCGGCATCTTGGGGGGTCCAGGCGCCATTATCAAAGGCGGCATCTATCAAAGGCGGCTTTTTTTATCAAAGGCGGCATCTATCAAAGGCGGGCATTTTAATCAAAGGCGGCATCTATCAAAGGCGGCATTTTATCAAAGGCGGCATCGTGGGAGGTCCTTTAAAATTTTCCCATGGTCAATTACCCCAGAGCCTACTTACACGCTCATGGTTAGAAAATAAAAATGCATATTTCTGGATTTTTTCGAAGCCACTGAGCTCCATATTAGAATCTTCAATGATGCTTTGTAGCGTCATAGGAAAATCGATTAAAATGGTATTTAATCGGTATATTATGAAATGAAATGTCTTTCTACTGAAAGTATAAGGTCCCTAATTCCCTTGCCCGGACAATTTCAAGCCGAAGTTGGTCGAGACTGTTTCCAATCTCCCAAGAAAAACTGGCATTTTTGCGACATTTAGACACATATTTTAATACGTTTTTCCGTATAAAACTGATTTTGACATGCATTTGCATGGTCTGAGAAAAATTAAAAAAATTCGTATTTAATGCTTAAATCGTCCAATGAAATGTATTGTAAATAAAAATATAAATTCCGTTTTACCTTTGCCATGTATATTTCAAGCCGAAATCGGTCCAGGATTGACCGAATTCTTCCCATATATCAAATTTCAGCTCTCTAACCCAATAAATATCGGAAATAGCAAATTTTTCGTCGTCATGCCAACGAAACGTCGAAATTATTTTCAAATAAAATAGCTTACTTCCTCCCCTTTAGATTGCCACATCACTCTTTTCAATCGAATAATCCGTTCTCAATTAATAACAAATCTAAGCAAAATTTAAATCAGACCCGTCATTGTGATTTACCTCGTATACTACCTCATGGAATAGCCTTTCTATGATGCTTCGCCGCGTCATCGAAAAATTGTTAAAATTGGTATTTAATGACTAATTCTTCAAATTATATGTTCCGAAATCCACACGGGAAGGTCTATAGAGGCATTGCCGAGTATTTTTCAAGTCGAAAACGGCTCAGAAACCCTAAAATCTCGCAAGGAAAACTGACATTTTTGCGACATTTCGACCCTTCATATTTTAATACATTTCTCCGTATGAAACTGATTTTGACATGCATTTGCATGGTCTGAGAAAAATTAAAAAAATTCGTATTTAATACTTAAATCGTAAAATGAAATGTATTGTAAATAAAAATATAAAGACCGTTTTACCTTTGCCATGTATATTTCAAGCCGAAATCGGTCCAGGAAGCTTCCAATATCGCTACAAAAACTGTTATTTTCATGACATTTTGACAGGTCATATTTTAATTTCGATGTAAAGAGGGTCAGTTTCATTTGTTTTGTCAAGGCACGGCTTTTAATATATGCACTTTTTAAAAAATTTCCTGCGCCGATGCAAAAAAAGGTATTTATATATAACTTTAACGAAAAAATATGTAATTTTAATTAGTGTGGAGTGTTCTCAGATGATGTAGGAAGAAAATAAACCAAAAAAGAGCTGTTAAATAAGAGAAATAATACATAATAATGCCATTTAAAGATGAATTTTGATGAAAAAAAAAACAGAAAAAATGGGTTTTTACCCCCTAAATCTGGCCCAGGATCACCCATTCGGGATTCGCTTTAAAGCCTGATTATATCCCCAAGGGATAGCGTTGAAAAAGTTAGAAGAAATTAGATAGGAAAAAATACAGAGTGATTCGAATGTAGAGATGTCATAAAAAAAATCGTAAAAAATCTTGCTCCTTTCCTATTAAGAATGAAGGAACCAAAAAAAACGTTTATAACGTAGCTCGGCGAGGTCTTTCCGATAAGGTACATGGGATTTCGATTTGAATCCATTTTGGCCCCCAAAAAAATTGACAACCGTCAAAAATTTGCATGAAAAATCGTAATTTCCGCTTTTTCCCAAATTTTTCCAATTTCCAGTCGTTTTAGGTATAGGTAAATGTATTGCAAAAAGAAAGTATTTGAGATTCTTTAGTTTTAAGTTCAAATACGTTTTTCTGTCCGAGGTTCCGGCGACCGAGTTATTTGGTGCCAAATCGGGGTCTGCAAACGGCATTTTTCGACATAAAGAAATTCAAAAAAATTACTTCCCATTTTCCGAATACCGCCAGTTTCAATAGGGTTCTGAAGCTCCCGGTCCTCTACAACCTCTGAAAATTTAAATCGATTTAATTAAGTTTTGCGACCTGTAATCGATTTCATACGAACTCGCGGACGTTTAATAACTCCGAAACGGAACACCCTGTGTAACTGAATTTTTTACCGAAGCTAGACGCACTATCCCTCTATTAACCCAGAAAATTTGAATGTTCCACCTGCAACCATCTCGGAGAAAAAAAATTGAGATTGTGGAAAAACCCGATTCCCCAACCCACGAACATTTTCCTGAGTGGCAAGTCGGTATATAGAGCGACCTGAAAGGCGCTCTATAACTAGTACGGATAGACCGCCTAATCGCCCCCCGAGGGGGCTCTATAAGGTCGGTAATATCATCATTGTCATGCCCTGAAAAGTTCGTGTTTCTAGGCCATGTATTAAGGAAGATATCACACTCCTTCGGACTGATGATGGAGAATAGACCGCCCTTCGTAACCGCATCGCTACATACATACAAACACCTACACGTAGAAACTATTTTTGCCAACAAAATACTTTTCGGACACCCTGTATACATACATAAAACATAAACACATATTAATACAAAAATATTCGATTTGCTTGAAATACGACCTAATTAAGTTTATCTAAGTACTAATAGGAGTATTTGCCCATTCCAAGACTTTTTGGAGACCCTGTATACAAACAGCGGTCCCATTCAGACAAGAAGGGCTACAAAAAATTCACTGTCTTTTAGGTGACATTTCTAGCCAACAGCTAGTTGGACAAAGGAAGTCAATGCCAGTGTTGTCGGATATAGTTTTCATATGTCGCCAAATCGACTCTCAAATATCGCCAAAACGAACTAGATGTCACAAACGGGTAAATAGTGGCACTCTGTACGAAAAGTAGCGATAGCGATCGGGCTCTCTTCGAAACATACCGAAAGGTGATACAAACTAAGAATTTGCTGCCCGGTCGCTATCGCTATTTTTCATACAGAGTGCCACTGCTGGTCGCATTCTTTTTGTTGTTTCATGTCCGGTTCACACCAAATCCGTGTGCGAATTAAAGAACAACTCTAATACATCACAACTTCGATCTCTGCGACATCCACGCGTTTGTCTCAGAGTTGCATACAATAACAAACTTTCAGGGCTGTTCGCATAAACCAGCGAGATCGGCCAATGAATTCACTAATCAGTAAAATATGAACCATCGCCCAATTGCGATTTTAAAACATCGGTAAAATCGCCCAATTTGCGACTTGCGACTTTCTGACATACTTTGTCGCAAAACATTCTTTAAAGTAGCCCAATTTGTGATAAATCGCCCAATTTGGCCACACTGGTGAATGCCACGTTTTAACTCAATTTAACCTCTCTTCTCGGAAGAGCTTTTTTGTTGAACAGCTACAGTGGCACTCTGTATGAAAAAAAAAACGATAGCGATCGGGCTCTCTTCGAAACATACCAAAAGGTGATATAAAGTAAGAATTTGCAAAGAGAGCCCGATCGCTATCGCTATTTTTCATACAGAGTGCCACTGCTGATCGCATTCTTTTTGTTGTTTCATGTCCGGTTCACACCAAATCCGTGCGCGAATTAAAGCACAACTCACATACTTCGATCTCTGCGACACCATGGAGGAGTTCGAGTTGAACGCTCGGGGTGTCTCCGAGCGCAAATCTCAGACAGACGTTCTTAACATGTCTTGTATAGATGACAAAGTAAGAAGTAATATACAATGTCGAATTTTTGTGCTCGGAGCGTTCCAAGCGTCAACTGGAACTCCCCACATAATGTTAATTTAAGTCGAGTAAATAGAACAAATGTGCGAACATTCTCTTAACGTTGTCACAACATGCTGGTTGACAGCCAAAACAATTTTGATCTCATTTAGAATTTAATACCTACTTTCCTACTTAAAAGAAAATTTTACAAGATTTAAATCCATCCATGCCAAACGTATTGTTAGCAATAAAAAATAGACTGTACACAATTAAAGTCGAATCACCAGGTATTTTTCTCGTTTTAGTTTAAACATGAATATTTTATTATATATTTTTTTAGGTGAACAGAAAAGGCTCTTTTTCTTTAAATGTACAAGCAGTTTGTAGCGCCAAATTGCAATTTATAAATATTGTAGCAGGTGGCCAGGGTCTACACATGACTCCCGTATATTTGCCAAGGATATTTGGATAAGGGAAAAATTTTAAAATGGAGATTTATAATAATAATAATAGTATTCTAGTAGTGACCCCACCAACAGGTACTGCTTAACACCTCTTGAGAATCCCTTGAGAGGGAGGGAGGAAGATTTCCTGTGCTATTTTTAGGCATAATGCTCTGCCCTCTTTAGAGAAAGTGCAGTGTATTGTTGTAGTCGCTGCAATTTTACATAATATAGCTGTCCATTTTACTGAAGATGCACTGTCACCATTGCCAGAAAATCTCGAGCGAGCTATTGTGGATGTGCACCATGCATTATTCCTTACTTAAATTATTTTGAAACCTGTAACTGTATTGTTTGTTGATTTAAATAAATGCTGGAATGTATATTTTGTGTTTTTTACCGTTATCTAAAAGCTTACCCTTATGGTATAATAGTTTTTTTTTATTTCTTATGCATAGTATACCCTATAGGCAGGGCTTGTGAGCCATAAGCACCCAAGGCCTGCGAGTCCAACCTAGCTTTGCATAAGGGTTACCTAAACTAAAAAAAGTACACGACTTCAATTACCTCTAAGGATACCCTTCGTATAAAGAATTTTCTTACAGTAATCTATCTCTATAATACATAGGACTGATATCTTTCACTTAAGAAAGAATATGGCTTTTTAAAAAAGCTCTTATACTGTCACAGAATTTGACAAAACTAATGTGAACTTTTATTTGAAAATTTTTATTGTTTTTGAATCTGAAATTATACAGATTTCATGACAGTGTTGAAGTGTCTTTTTAAATAAGCATGGCAGCCAAAATCATAAAGATAATATCTTGAATAAGGATTATTATTAACAATAGGAAAATTTAGAGCTCTAATTTCCTGCAAAATGTGGGTTCGCAAGAAATAAAACACAATTATTCTGATATCTATGTTTTATTTATTTTCTCTTTCAATTTGTAATTGAAGTAATTTATTTTTCAGTTTTTGCTTTTGCCACAAGCTTCTTGTAGTCTGCCAATAATTGACACCATGCTTTACTAGTTACTGTACCAATGTGAGGTCCTGTCCTCTCCAGAAGCGACCATCTAAGAGGGTTATCTTTCTCAGGTTCATCTTTTTCATTTTTTGGGGGAACACGAACTACCAGGTCTGTTTCTCTGTTTAAAAGAAAAAAAATAACTTAATGCATTAAAAACCATACTAGTTTTAAGATAAAAAATATTACAATAGCAATATTATGTACACGTACCTCAAGCTGTGGAGCACGTGATGTCCTTAAAAGAGATGGGCTATAGGTAGACCAACTTGGACATTCTAGCAGTGATGGTGACACCTCTGGAATTTCTACTGACAATATGCCACTATTTTCAATTTCAGGGAAGTCAGGAACGATAAAATTAGTGAAATCTTCCACAGTGATTTCTAAATCTGCAGTGTGTGAATTAACTGAAAAAAAAATTAGGTACCTACATAAATTTTCTGATTTTACATTACAGCGTTAGACTGTACAACTTTCTTATAACATTTCTAAATAAAATAGAACATTAATTTAAGAAAAAATAGGTCTTACTGTTTTATGACATTTTTATTTGCCGAAAAGACAATATTATTAATGGAAACATTGTAAGTTATGGACAAATTACAGCAATGAGGCCTAGCAAATTTTAACTATGTACCTGTAAATATCTTATAAGCAAGAAAGAGTACCTGTATCTTGATCTTGATCCGAATCAAAAGATGATTTGATGCCAGTTACTGGTAGCTGAATAATGTCAAATATTTCTTTTTCATAATCATTCAGCTTTGGGGAAGGTAAGGGTGGTCCTCCCCCTGTTCCTAATGCATATTTTCTTTGTCCTGTCATTTTATCCTTTAATATGGTTGTTTTTACATTGTCCTTTTTTTTCTTAATGTGTCATCTAACACAATACACAATATAACCTTTTCTATTTTTGGCCCAATCCATCTCAGTAAATTCTGAAATGTATTACTTAACATTCGTAAATAATTTAAAGAATTTTTCCTGGTCAGTCAGTCCCATTTCTTTTAAAATGTTTCCCATCCAAAATCTTCTTGGTTTTCGCTTTTTTCTAGCGAGTTTATGTTTATTTCTTTGGTAAATTAACAAAAGCGAAAAAAGTAGTACATTAGTGGCACTAAAAATGTATTTTTTTACAATGTCTTAGATATAATTCATTATTAAATATTCAGAAAGCACCCAAACCCAATCAAAATAACAACAAAATGTCAAAAAATGCAGACAGCAGGCAGAGTGACAGATAAGTGAGGTAAAAATCATCCGGACACAAGTTAAAAACTAAATTTAAACTCGTACGACGTGGATTGTTAAAAAATATCAATTAATAACAAATCCAAGCAAAATTTAAATCAAACCCGTCATTGTGATTTACCCCCGTATACTTACTACCTAATGGAATAATATGTGTCTATGATGCATTGCCGCGTCATCGAAAAATTGTTAAAATTGGTATTTAATGACTAATTCTTCAAATTATATGTTCCGTAATCCACACGTAAATGTCTATAGAGGGGCTGCCCGGTATTTGTCAAGCCGAAAACGGTTCAGAAACCCTAAAATCCCGCAAGGAAAACTGACATTTTTGCGACATTTCGACCCTTCATATTTTAATACATTTCCTCCGTATGAAACTGATTTTGACATGCATTTGCATGGTCTGAGAAAAATTTTAAAAATTCGTATTTAATGCTTAAATCGTCCAATGAAATGTATTGTAAATAAAAATATAAAGACCATTTTACCTTTGCCATGTATATTTCAAGCCGAAATCGGTTCAGGAAGCTTCCAATATCGCTACAAAAACTGTTATTTTCATGACATTTTGACAGGTCATATTTTAATTTCGATGTAAAGAGGGTCCGTTCAATTGTTTTGTCAAGGCACGGCATTTATATATGCACTTTTTAAATTTTTCCTGCAGCGATGCAAAAAAAGGTATTTATTTATAACTTTAACGAAAAATATGGGAGTTTTAATTAGTTAGGAGTGTTCTTAGATGATCAGGGAAGACAAATAAACCAAAAAAGAATCGTTAAATAAAAGAGAAATAATATATAATAATGCCTTTTAAATATGAATTTTGATGGAAAAAAGCAGAAAAATTGAGTTTTTACCCCCTAAATTCGGTCCTGAATCACCCATTCGGGATTCATTTTAAAGCCTGATTATATCCCCAAGGAATAGCGTGAAAAAGTTAGAAGAAATTAGATAGGAAAAAATACAGAGTGATTCGAATGTAGAGATGTCATGAAAAAAAATCGTCAAAAATCGAAATTTAATTATCAATTGCTCCTTTCCTATTACGAATGAAGTAACCAAAAAATACGTTTATAACGTAGTTCGGCGAGGTCTTTCCGATAAGGTACATGGGATTTCGATTTGAATCATTTTGACCCCCAAAAAAATTGACAACCGTCAAAAATTTGCATGAAAATTCGTAATTTCCACTTTTTCCCCAAATTTTTCCAATTTCCAGTCGTTTTAGGTATAGGTAAATGTATTGCAAAAATAAAGTATTTGAGATTCCTTAGTTTCAAGTTCAAATACGTTTTTCTGTCCGATGTTCCGGTTTCGACTTATTCGGTGCCAAATTGGGGTCTACAAAGGGCATTTTTCGACATAAAAAAAATCAAAAAATTACTTCCCATTTTCCGAATACCGCCAGTTTCAATAGGGTTCGGAACCCCCCGGTCTTCTACAACCTCTGAAAATTTAAATCGATTTAATTCACTTTTGCGACCTGTAATCGATTTCAACGGAAATCGCTGAAATTTCGAATTTGACGTTTAATAACTCCCAAACGGAACACCCTGTATAACTGAATTTTTTACCGAAGCTAGCCGCACTATCCCTCTATTAACCCAGAAAATTTGGTTGCCGCCTCTATAACCGTTTTCGAGAAAAAAAATTGAAAAGGTGAAAATGTCGAAACGGACGACAACATACATACGGCCCATACACACACACATTTTTCTGACCAAGGGCTCGGTATATAGACCGAGCCTGAAAGGCGGTCTATAACTAGTACGGATAGACCGCCTAATCGCCCCCCGAGGGGGCTCTATAAGGTCGGTAATATCATCATTGTCATGCCCTGAAAATTTCGTGTTTCTAGCCAAGTATTAAGGAAGATATCACACTCCTTCGGACTGATGATGGAGAATAGACCGCCCTTCGTGACCCCATCGCTACATACATACAAACACCTACACGTAGAAACTATTTTTGCCAACAAAAATACTTTTCGGACACCCTGTATACATACATACAAACATAAACACATATTAATACAAATATATTTGATTTGCTTGAAATTCGACCTAATAAAGTTTATCTAAGTACTAATAGGAGTATTTGCCCATTCCAAGAATTTTTGGACACCCTGTATACATTCAATCTAACACTCACACGTTTAAATAGGAATATAGACGATTTTCTTGAAATCCGCCTTAATTACGTTTATTTTGGTCGTATTAAAATGAGTTGCAAATACTAAGACTTTTCGGACACCCTGTATACACACGTACAAGCATAAACACATAGTAATACAAATATAGACGATTTTCTTGAAATCCGCCTTAATTAAGTTTATTTAGGTCCTAATAAAAGGAGTTGCACCCTGTATACACACGTACAATCATAAACACATAGTAATACAAATATAGACGATTTTCTTGAAATCCGCCTAATTAAGTTTATTTTGGTCCTAATAAAAGGAGTTGCAAATAATAAGACTTTTCGGACACCCTGTATACACACGCACAAGCATAAACACATAGTAATACAAATATAGACAATTTTCTTGAAATCCGCCTTAATTAAGTTTATTTTGGTCCTAATAAAAGGAGTTGCAAATAATAAGACTTTTCGGACACCCTGTATACACACGTACAAGCATAAACACATATTAATACAAATATATTCGATTTACTTGAAATTCGACCTAATAATGCTAAGTACTAATAGGAGTACTTGCCCATTCCAAACTAAGACTTTTCCAACACCCTGTATACAAACATATAAATCCGTACACATAGAAATGCAAATATATACCTACGATTTGCTTTAAATCCGACCATCGAGTTACTATTTGTACGAAAGGCAAAGGTATTTGCCCATTCAAAGACTTTTCGGACACCCTGTATACATACATAAAAACACAACACAACACGACACATGGTAATTTAAATATTTTCGATTTTCTTGAAAACCGACCCTATTAATTTTATCTTCGTACTTATGACAAAGTTATTTGCGCATATAAAGACTTTTCGGACACCCTGTAGGCATATACAGAATCACCCACATGCCGAAAGGTATAAAATGTACTTTCGAATCGTTCAGGTTACTTTAAAAGGGAGTCAATTCATTTCCCTAAAATTAAATTTGGCAAAGATATTTCCCCATACAAAGACTTTTTGGACATTCTGTTGTGTGTACCAACATATAAACAACCACACAAAGGAATGAAAAATTTACGATTTCCTTGAAATAAGACTCATTTAAGTTTTTCTTCGCTCTAATGACAAAGATATTTGCGCATACAAAGACTTTTCGGACACCCTGTAGACATATATACAATCATGCACATGCCGGAAGGTATAAAATGTATTTTAGAATCGTTCTGGTTACTTTAAAATGATCCGAATCAAGTCATTTCCCTAAAATTAAATTAAAATTATTCAATAATATTAATATATTGCCCCAAAAGTATACACGCTCATGGTTAGAAAATAAAATGCATATTTTGGGATTTTTTCGATGCCACTGAGCTTCATATTAGAATCTTCAATGATGCTTTGTAGCGTCATAGGAAAATCGATTAAAATGGTATTTAATCGGTATAATATGAAATGAAATGTCTTTCTACCGAAAGTATAAGGTCCCTAAATGCATTGCCCGGTAAATTCGAGGCCGAAGTTGGTCCGGACTCCTTCCAATCTCGCATCAAAATGCTACATTTTAGCCAAATTGTGACATTTCATACATTATAATTAAATGAATAAATTTCCCCGTATAGAAATTGATTTTTAAATGCCTTTGCAGGACCTCAGCAAAATTAATGAAATTGGTATTTAATGCTCAAATCGTCCAATGAAATGTACCGCTATTAAAAATATAAAGACCATTTTACCTTTGCCATGTATATTTCAAGCCGAAATCGGTTCAGGAAGCTTCCAATATCGCTACAAAAACTGTTATTTTCATGACATTTTGACAGGTCATATTTTAATTTCGATGTAAAGAGGGTCCGTTCAATTGTTTTGTCAAGGCACGGCTTTTATATATGCACTTTTTAAAATTTTTCCTGCAGCGATGCAAAAAAAGGTATTTATTTATAACTTTTACGAAAAAATATGGAGTTTTAATTAGTTAGGAGTGTTCTTAGATGATCAGGGAAGAAAATAAACCAAAAAAGAATCGTTAAATAAGAGAAATAATATATAATAATGCCTTTTAAAGATGACTTTTGGTTGAAAAAAACCGAAAAAATGAGTTTTTACCCCCTAAATGCGGCCCTGGATCACCCATTCGGGATTTGTTTTAAAGCCTGATTATATCCCCAATGGATAGCGTTGAAAAAGTTAGAAGAAATTAGATAGGAAAAGATACAGAGTGATTCAAATGTAGAGATGTCATGAAAAAAAATCGTAAAAAATCGAAATTTAATTATCAATTGCTCCTTTCCTATTAGAAATAAAAGAACTAAAAAATACGTTTCTAACGTATTTCGGCGAGCTCTTTCCGATAGGGCACATGGAATTTCGATTTGGATCCATTTTGACCCCCCAAAAAATTCAAAACCGTCAAAAATTTGCATGAAAAATCGTAATTTCCACTTTTTCCCAAATTTTTCCAATTTCCAGTCGTTTTAGGTATAGGTAAATGTATTGCAAAAAGAAAGTATTTGAGATTCTTTAGTTTTAAGTTCAAATACGTTTTTCTGTCCGATGTTCCGGTTTCGACTTATTCGGTGCCAAATTGGGGTCTACAAAGGGCATTTTTCGACATAAAAAAATTCAAAAAAATTACTTCCCATTTTCCGAATACCGCCAGTTTCAATAGGGTTCGGAACACCCCGGTCCTCCACAACCTCCAAAAATCCAAAAATTTAAATCGATTTAATTCACTTTTGCGACCTGTAATCGATGTCAACGGAAATCGCTGAAATTTCGACTTTGGCGTTTAATAACTCCGAAACGGAACACCCTGTATAACTGAATTTTTTACCGAAGCTAGCCGCACTATCCCTCTATTAACCCAGAAAATTTGGTTGCCGCCTCTATAACCGTTTTCGAGAAAAAAAATTGAAAAGGTGAAAATGTCGAAACGGACGACAACACACGGCCATACACACACACATTTTTCTGACCAAGGGCTTAGTATATAGACCGAGCCTGAAAGGCGGTCTATAACTAGTACGGATAGACCGCCTAATCGCCCCCCGAGGGGGCTCTATAAGGTCGGTAATATCATCATTGTCATGCCCTGAAAATTTCGTGTTTCTAGGCCAAGTATTAAGGAAGATATCACACTCCTTCGGACTGATGATGGAGAATAGACCGCCCTTCGTGACCCCATCGCTACATACATACAAACACCTACACGTAGAAACTATTTTTGCCAACAAAAATACTTTTCGGACACCCTGTATACATACAAACATAAACACATATTAATACAAATATATTTGATTTGCTTGAAATTCGACCTAATAAAGTTTATCTAAGTAGTACTAATAGGAGTATTTGCCCATTCCAAGAATTTTTGGACACCCTGTATACATTCAATCTAACACTCACACGTTTAAATAGGAATATAGACGATTTTCTTGAAATCCGCCTTAATTACGTTTATTTTGGTCGTATTAAAATGAGTTGCAAATACTAAGACTTTTCGGACACCCTGTATACACACGTACAAGCATAAACACATAGTAATACAAATATAGACGATTTTCTTGAAATCCGCCTTAATTAAGTTTATTTAGGTCCTAATAAAAGGAGTTGCACCCTGTATACACACGTACAATCATAAACACATAGTAATACAAATATAGACGATTTTCTTGAAATCCGCCTTAATTAAGTTTATTTTGGTCCTAATAAAAGGAGTTGCAAATAATATAACTTTTCGGACACCCTGTATACACACGCACAAGCATAAACACATAGTAATACAAATATAGACAATTTTCTTGAAATCCGCCTTAATTAAGTTTATTTTGGTCCTAATAAAAGGAGTTGCAAATAATAAGACTTTTCGGACACCCTGTATACACACGTACAAGCATAAACACATATTAATACAAATATATTCGATTTACTTGAAAATCGACCTAATAATGCTAAGTACTAATAGGAGTATTTGCCCATTCCAAACTAAGACTTTTCCAACACCCTGTATACAAACATATAAATCCGTACACATAGAAATGCAAATATATACCTACGATTTGCTTTAAATCCGACCATCGAGTTACTATTTGTACGAAAGGCAAAGGTATTTGCCCATTCAAAGACTTTTCGGACACCCTGTATACATACATAAAAACACAACACAACACGACACATGGTAATTTAAATATTTTCGATTTTCTTGAAAACCGACCCTATTAATTTTATCTTCGTACTTATGACAAAGTTATTTGCGCATATAAAGACTTTTCGGACACCCTGTAGGCATATACAGAATCACCCACATGCCGAAAGGTATAAAATGTACTTTCGAATCGTTCAGGTTACTTTAAAAGGGAGTCAATTCATTTCCCTAAAATTAAATTTGGCAAAGATATTTCCCCATACAAAGACTTTTTGGACATTCTGTTGTGTACCAACATATAAACAACCACACAAAGGAATGAAAAATTTACGATTTCCTTGAAATAAGACTCATTTAAGTTTTTCTTCGCTCTAATGACAAAGATATTTGCGCATACAAAGACTTTTCGGACACCCTGTAGACATATAGACAATCATGCACATGCCGGAAGGTGTAAAATGTATTTTAGAATCGTTCTGGTTACTTTAAAACGATCCGAATCAAGTCATTTCCCTAAAATTAAATTAAAATTATTCAATAATAATTAATATATTGCCCCAAAAGTATACACGCTCATGGATAGAAAATAAAATGCATATTTTGGGATTTTTTCGATGCCACTGAGCTTCATATTAGAATCTTCAATGATGCGTTGTAGCGTCATAGGAAAATCGATTAAAATGGTATTTAATCGGTATAATATGAAATGAAATGTCTTTCTACCGAAAGTATAAGGTCCCTAAATGCATTGCCCGGTAAATTCGAGGCCGAGGTTGGTCCGGACTCCTTCCAATCTCGCATCAAAATGCTGACATTTTAGCCAAATTGTGACATTTCATACATTAAAATTAAATGAATAAATTTCCCCGTATAGAAATTGATTTTTAAATGCCTTTGCAGGACCTCAGCAAAATTAATGAAATTGGTATTTAATGCTCAAATCGTCCAATGAAATGTACCGCTATTAAAAATATAAAGTCCATTTTACCTTTGCCATGTATATTTCAAGCCGAAATCGGTCCAGGAAGCTTCCAATATCGCTACAAAAACTGTTATTTTCATGACATTTTGACAGGTCATATTTTAATTTCGATGTAAAGAGGGTCCGTTCAATTGTTTTGTCAAGGCACGGCTTTTATATATGCACTTTTTAAAATTTTTCCTGCAGCGATGCAAAAAAAGGTATTTATTTATAACGTTAACGAAAAAATATGGAGTTTTAATTAGTTAGGAGTGTTCTTAGATGATCAGGGAAGAAAATAAACCAAAAAAGAATCGTTAAATAAGAGAAATAATATATAATAATGCCTTTTAAATATGAATTTTGATGGAAAAAAACAGAAAAAATGAGTTTTTACCCCCTAAATCAGACCCTGGATCACCCATTCGGGATTCATTTTAAAGCCTGATTATATCCCCAACGGATAGCGTTGAAAAAGTTAGAAGAAATTAGATAGGAAAAGATACAGAGTGATTCAAATGTAGAGATGTCATGAAAAAAAATCGTAAAAAATCGAAATTTAATTATCGATTTCTCCTTTCCTATTAGAAATAAAAGAACTAAAAAATACGTTTCTAACGTATTTCGGCGAGCTCTTTCCGATAGGGCACATGGAATTTCGATTTGGATCCATTTTGACCCCCCAAAAAATTCAAAACCGTCAAAAATTTGCATGAAAATTCGTAATTTCCACTTTTTCCCAAATTTTTCCAATTTCCAGTCGTTTTAGGTATAGGTAAATGTATTGCAAAAAGAAAGTATTTGAGATTATTTAGTTTTAAGTTCAAATACGTTTTTCTGTCCGATGTTCCGGTTTCGACTTATTCGGTGCCAAATTGGGGTCTACAAAGGGCATTTTTCGACATAAAAAAATTCAAAAAAATTACTTCCCATTTTCCGAATACCGCCAGTTTCAATAGGGTTCGGAACACCCCGGTCTTCTACAACCTCTGAAAATTTAAATCGATTTAATTCACTTTTGCGACCTGTAATCGATGTCAACGGAAATCGCTGAAATTTCGACTTTGGCGTTTAATAACTCCGAAACGGAACACCCTGTATAACTGAATTTTTTACCGAAGCTAGCCGCACTATCCCTCTATTAACCCAGAAAATTTGGTTGCCGCCTCTATAACCGTTTTCGAGAAAAAAAATTGAAAAAGTGAAAATGTCGAAACGGACGACAACATACGGCCATACACACACACATTTTTCTGACCAAGGGCTCGGTATATAGACCGAGCCTGAAAGGCGGTCTATAACTAGATTGCATAGACCGCCTAATCGCCCCCCGAGGGGGATGTATAAGGTCGGTAATATCATCATTGTCATGCCCTGAAAATTTCGTGTTTCTAGGCCAAGTATTAAGGAAGATATCACACTCCTTCGGACTGATGATGGAGAATAGACCGCCCTTCGTGACCCCATCGCTACATACATACAAACACCTACACGTGGAAACTATTTTTGCCAACAAAAATACTTTTCGGACACCCTGTATACATACATACAAACATAAACACATATTAATACAAATATATTTGATTTGCTTGAAATTCGACCTAATAAAGTTTATCTAAGTACTAATAGGAGTATTTGCCCATTCCAAGAATTTTTGGACACCCTGTATACATTCAATCTAACACTCACACGTTTAAATAGGAATATAGACGATTTTCTTGAAATCCGCCTTAATTACGTTTATTTTGGTCGTATTAAAATGAGTTGCAAATACTAAGACTTTTCGGACACCCTGTATACACACGTACAAGCATAAACACATAGTAATACAAATATAGACGGTTTTCTTGAAATCCGCCTTAATTAAGTTTATTTAGGTCCTAATAAAAGGAGTTGCACCCTGTATACACACGTACAATCATAAACACATAGTAATACAAATATAGACGATTTTCTTGAAATCCGCCTTAATTAAGTTTATTTTGGTCCTAATAAAAGGAGTTGCAAATAATAAGACTTTTCGGACACCCTGTATACACACGCACAAGCATAAACACATAGTAATACAAATATAGACAATTTTCTTGAAATCCGCCTTAATTAAGTTTATTTTGGTCCTAATAAAAGGAGTTGCAAATAATAAGACTTTTCGGACACCCTGTATACACACGTACAAGCATAAACACATATTAATACAAATATATTCGATTTACTTGAAATTCGACCTAATAATGCTAAGTACTAATAGGAGTACTTGCCCATTCCAAACTAAGACTTTTCCAACACCCTGTATACAAACATATAAATCCGTACACATAGAAATGCAAATATATACCTACGATTTGCTTTAAATCCGACCATCGAGTTACTATTTGTACGAAAGGCAAAGGTATTTGCCCATTCAAAGACTTTTCGGACACCCTGTATACATACATAAAAACACAACACAACACGACACATGGTAATTTAAATATTTTCGATTTTCTTGAAAACCGACCCTATTAATTTTATCTTCGTACTTATGACAAAGTTATTTGCGCATATAAAGACTTTTCGGACACCCTGTAGGCATATACAGAATCACCCACATGCCGAAAGGTATAAAATGTACTTTCGAATCGTTCAGGTTACTTTAAAAGGGAGTCAATTCATTTCCCTAAAATTAAATTTGGCAAAGATATTTCCCCATACCAAGACTTTTTGGACATTCTGTATACATACAAACATATAAACAACCACACAAAGCAATACACAATTTACGATTTCCTTGAAATAAGTCTCAATTAAGTTTATCTTCGTTCTAATGGCGAAGATATTTGCGCATACAAAGACTTTTCGGTCAAGCCGTAGACATATATACAATCACCCACATCATGCCGAAAGGTGTAAAATGTATTTTCGAATCGTTCTAGTTACTTTAAAACATTAATAACAAATGTAAGCAAAATTTAAATCAGACCCGTCATTGTGATGTACCCCGTATATTACCTAATGGAATAACCTTTCTTTGATGCTTTGCCGCGTCATCGAAAAATTGTTAAAATTTGTATTTAATTACTAATTCTTCAAAATTTATCTTCCGCAATCCACACGGGAAGGTCTATGAGAGGCATTACCACTGATATCTCAATGAAAAAAATTGTGCATACATATTGTGAACGTAGCTTCTTTCAATCTAAGAAGCCGTTCGCGAGTTTTAAGTTGTTAACTTTATCCCTAATCGTTGCTATGGAAATCATCAAAATTGAAAACTGCAAAAATATTTTTCAATGATTGACCGAATTCTACTTAGATGCGAAATTTCTACTCTGCAACTCAATAGATGTCGGAGAAATCAAATTGATCGTCGTCATGACTACCAAAAATTGAAATTATTTTCAAATCAAAACGTAGTGTACTTACATCCCTTTCGATAGCCACCTCACTCGTTAAAACCGCAGAAGGCGTCCGCGAGTTATTAATTGTCCATTTTATCCTTAATCGTAGCTATCCCAACCATGGGAATCGATTTTTCCAGGTATATTTTTGAATGATTGACCGAATTCTTCCCATATATCAAATTTCAACTCTCCAACTCAATAAATACCGGGAATAGCAAATTGTTCGTCGTCACGGCAACGAAATATCAAAATTATTTTCACATAACAAAGTAGCTTACTCCATTCCCTTTCGATTGCCACTTCAGTCGCTTCAATCAGATAAGCCGAGCGTGAGTTAGAAATTGTCAACTTTATCCTTAATCGTTGCTATGCCAACCATGGGAATCGATTTTTACAGATATATGTATTTTGAATGATTGACCGAATTATTCCCAGATATCAAATTTCAGCTCTCCAACTCAATAAATACCGGGAATAGCAAATTGTTCGTCGCCACGGCAACGAAATATCAAAATTATTTTCACATAAAAAAGGAGCTTAATTCCTTGCCTTTCGATTGCCACCTCACTCGTTACAATCAGATAAGTCATGCGTGAGTTAGAAATTGTCAACATTATCCTAAATCGTTGCTATAGAAACCACGCGAATCAAAATTTTACATATATAATTTTGAATGATTGACCGAATTCTTCCCATATATCAAATTTCAACTCTCCAACTCAATAAATAATGAAAATAGCTAGTTGTTCGTCGTCATGCCAACGAAATATGAAATTATTTTCAAATAAGAAAATTGCTTACTTCCTCCCCTTTCGATTGCCACATCGCTATTTTCAATCGACTAAGCCGTTCTCAATTAACAACAAATCTAAGCAAAATTTAAATCAGACCCGTCATTGTGATTTACACCGTATACTACCTAATGGAATAATACATTTCTATGATGCTTTGCAGCGTCATCGAAAAATCGTTAAATATGGTATTTAATGCGTACTTCCTCAAATTATATGTTCCGGAATAGACACGGGAAGGTCTATAGAGGCGTTGTCCGGTACTCTCAAGCCCAAGACGGTCCAGAAACCCTAAAATTCTCGCAAGAAAAACTGGCATTTTGGCGACATTTAGACCCTTCATATTATAATACATTTCTCCGTATAAACTGATTTTTAAATCCATTTGCAGGGTCTCAGAAAGATAAAAAAAATTGGTATTTAGTGCTTAAATCGCCCAATGAAATGCACCATAATTAAAAATATAAAGTCCATTCTGTCTTTTCCATGTATATTCCAAGCCGAAATGGGCCCAGGATCTCTCCAAAATCACTAAAAATACTGACATTTTTGCATAATTCTGACAGGTCATATTTTTTAATTTCGACGTAAAGATAGGCTGCTTCAACTGATTTTCCAAGGCAGACTATTAATATATGCATTTTTTAAAATTTTTCCTGCAGCGAAGCAAAAAAACCTTTTTATTTATAACTTCAACGAAAAAATATGTAATTTTAATTAGTGTGGAGTATTCTCAGATGATGGGGGAAGGAAATAATCCAAAAAAGAACTGTTAAATAAAAGAAATAATATATAATAATGCCATTTAAAGATGAATTTTGTTTGAAAAAAATAGAAAAAATGAGTTTTTACCTCCTAGATCCGGTCCAGGATCACCCGTTCGGGATTTATTTTAGATCCTGATTATATCCCCAAGGGATGGCGTTGAAAAAGTTGGAAGAAATTAGATAGGAAAAGATACAGAGTGTTTCGAATGTAGCTATGTCATGAAAAAAAATCGTAAAAAATCTAAATTTAATTATCGATTGCTCCTTTCCTATTAAGAATGAAGGAACCAAAAAATACGTTGATAACGTAGTTCGGCGAGGTCTTTCCGATAAGGTACATGGGATTTCGATTTGAATCCATTTGACCCCCAAAAAAATTGACAACCGTCAAAAATTTGCATGAAAATTCGTAATTTCCAGTTTTTCCCAAATTTTTCCAATTTCCAGTCATTTTAGGTATAGGTAAATGTATTGCAAAAAGAAAGTATTTGAGATTCTTTAGCTTTATGTTCAAATCCGTTTTTCTGTCCGACGTTCCGGCGACCGAGTTATTTGGTGCCAAAGAGGGGTCTGCAAACTGCATTTTTCGACCTAAAAAAATTCAAAAGAATGACTTCCCATTTTCCGAATACCGCCAGTTTCAATAGGGTTCTGAAGCTCCCGGTCCTCTACAACCTCCGAAAATCTAAATCGATTTAATTAAGTTTTGCGACCTGTAATCGATCCCATACGAATTCGCGGAAATTTCGAATTTGACGTTTAATAACTCCGAAACGGAACACCCTGTATAGCTGAATTTTTTGTCGAAGCTAGTCGCACTATCCCTTTATTAACCCAGAAAATTTGACTGCCCCCTCTCTAACCGTTTTCGAGGAAAAAAATTGAGAAGGTGAAAATGTCGAGAATGACGGCTACCAACGAACATTTTTCACTCACAGGGCGATATAGAGACCGGCCTGAAAGGCGGTCTCTACCTAGCATGCGTAGAGTGCCTAATCGCCCCCCGAGGGGGCTCTATAAAGTCGGTAATATCATCATTGTCATGCCCTGAAATTTTCGTGTTTCTAGGCCATGTATTAAGGAAGATATCACACTCCTTCGGACTGATGATGCAGAATAGAGCACCCTTCGTAACCGTATCGCTACATACATGCAAACACCTACACGTAGAAACTATTTTTGCCAACAAAAAGACTTTTCGGACACCCTGTATACATATATACAAACATAAACACGTATTAATACAAATATATTCGATTTGCGTGAAATCCGACCTAATAAAGTTTATCTAAGTAATAATAGGAGAATTTGCCCATACCAAGACTTTTTGGACACCCTGTATACATTCAAACTAACACCCACACGTTTAAGTAGGAATATAGTCGATATAATTAAAATCCGAGTTAATTAGGTTTATCTCGGTACTAGTAGAACTATTTGCCCATACCAAGACTTTTCGGACAAGCTGTATACATATATACAAACATAAACACATATTAATACAAATATATTCGATTTCCATGAAATCCGACCTAATAAAGTTTATCTAAGTTATAATAGGAGTATTTGCCCATACCAAGACATTTTGGACACCCTGTATACATTCACACTAATACCCACACGTTTAAATAGGAATATAGTCGATTTACTTCAAATCCGAATTAATTAGGTTTATCTCGGTACTAGTAGAAGTATTTGCCCATACCAAGACTTTTCGGACACCCTGTATACGTATATACAACACATTTAAAAACAAATATAATCAATTTGCACGAAATCCGGTTTAATTACATTTATCCTGGTACTACTAGGAGTATTTTCTCCAACCAAGACTTTGTGGACAGCCTGTATACAGACATATATCTCCGTACACATAGAAATGCAAATATATAGTATTTGCTTTAAATCCGACAATTAAGTTTATATTTGTGCAAATAGCAAAGGTATTTGCCCATACAAAGACTTTTCGGACACCCTGTATACATACATACCAACACAACACAACACGACACATAGTACTTAATTTAAATATTTTCCATTTTCTTGAAAACCCAGTTAAATTTATCTTCGTACTAATGGCAAAGATACAGAGCATACAAAGACTTTTTGGACAATCTGTATACATACAAACATATAAACAACAACACAAAGGAATAAAATATTTACGATTTTAAAATAAGCCTTATTTAAGTTTTTCTTCGTGTTAATGACAAAGATATTTGCGCATACAAAGACTTTTCGGACACCCTGTAGACATATATACAATCACGCACTTGCCGAAGGGTATAAAATGTATTTTCGAATCGTTCTCTTTACTTTAAAACGATCCGAATCAATTCTTTTCCCTAAAATTAAATAACAATTATTTAATAATAATTAATATATTGTCCCAAAGGTATACACGCTCATGCTTAGGAAATAAAATGCATATTTTTGGATATTATAGCAAATTTGTCGATGCCACTGAGCGCAATATTAGAATCTTCAATGATGTCTTGTAGCGTCATCGGAAAATCGATAAAATTGGTTTTTAAAGCCAAATTTATCAAATGAAATGTCTTTCTACGGAAAGTATAAGGTCCCTAAATCCCTTGCCCGGTAAATTTGAAACCGAAGTTGGTCCACACTCCTTCCAATCTTGTATCGAAATGCTGACATTCTAGTCAAATTGTGACATTTCATACATTATAATTAAATTAATACATTTTCCCGTATAGAAGTTGATTTTTATAATGCAATGTAGGGTCAACAAAAATTTCAAAAAAATGATATTTAAAGCCCATCTCGTGCTACGAAATGGCCAGTAATAGATAAAAACGTCCATTCTATCAA
Source organism: Philopedon plagiatum (assembly GCA_963971165.1). Classification (NCBI taxonomy): domain Eukaryota; kingdom Metazoa; phylum Arthropoda; class Insecta; order Coleoptera; family Curculionidae; genus Philopedon; species Philopedon plagiatum. Next base: position 61,506,390 of record OZ020190.1, read on the forward strand.
TTCCATGTATATTCCAAGCCGAAACTGGCTCAGGACCTTTAAAATATCGCTAGAAAATCTGGATATTTTGACAGCTCATATTCAACTTCGATATAAAGCGTCACCAGTTCAATTGTTTAAATCATGGCATGATTTAAAATTCGCAGTTTTTAAATTTTTTCCTGCACCGAAGGAAGAAAACCTATTTATTTATAACTTTAACGCAAAAATATGGAGTTTTAATTGGTTAGCAGTGTTCTCAGATGATGAGGGAAGAAAATAAACCAAAAAAGAGCTGTTAAATAAGAGAAGTAATACATAATAATGCCATTTAAAGACGAATTTTGATGGAAAAAAACAGAAAAAATGAGTTTTTACCCCCTAAATCCGGCCCTAGATCATCCATTCGGGATTCATTTTAAAGCCTGATTATATCCCCAAGGGATAGCGTTGAAAAAGTTGGAAGAAATTAGATAGGAAAAGATACAGAGTGATTCAAATGTAGAGATGTCATGAAAAAAAATGGTAAAAAACCGAAATTGAATTATCGATTGCTCCTTTCCTATTAAGAATGAAGGAACCACAAAAATTTGAAAACAACTTATTTTGGCGAGCTCTTTCCGATAAGGCACATGGGATTTCGATTTGAATCTATTTTGACCCTGAAAACATTTAAAAACCGTCAAAGATTTGCATCAAAAATTGTAATTTTCAGTTTTTCCCAAATTTTTCCAATTTCCAGTCATTTTAGTTATAGGTAAATGTATTGCAAAAAGAAAGTATTTGAGATTCTTTAGTTTTATGTTCAAATACGTTTTTCTGTCCGATGCTTCGTTTTCGGGCAATGTAGAATTGAAAATGGGTCTGCAAGTGGCCTTTTTCGACCTAAAAACATTCAAAAGAATTACTTTCCATTTTCCGAATACCGCCAGTTTCAATATGGTTCTGAAGCTCCCGATCCTCTACAACCTATAAAAATTTAAATCGATTTAATTAAGTTTTGCGACCTGTAATCGATCCCATACGAAATCGCGGAAATTTCGAATTTGACGTTTAATAACTCCGAAACGGAACACCCTGTATAACTGAATTTTTTATCGAAGCTAGGTGCACTATCACTCTATTAATTCAAAAATTTTGAGTGCTCCCACTCTAACAGTTTTCGAGAAAAAAATTTGAGAATGGGAAAATAGCGGATTCCACGGCAACCAACGAACATTTTCTGAGTGACGGGGCGTTATATAGAGCGGCCTGAAAGGCGCTCTATAACTAGCATATGTAGAGCGCCTAATCGCCCCCCGAGGGGGCTCTATAAGGTCGGTAATATCATCATTTTCATGCCCTGAAAGTTTCGTGTTTCTAGGCCATGTATTAAGGAAGGTATCACACTCCTACGGACTGATGATGCAGAATAGAGCGCCCTTCGTAACCGTATCGCTACATACATACAAACACCTATTACATATAAATACTAGCATACATAGAGCGCCTAATCGCCCCCCGAGGGGGCTCTATAAGGTCGGTAATATCATCATTGTCATGCCCTGAAAGTTTCGTGTTTCTAGGCCATGTATTAAGGAAGATATCACACTCCTACGGACCGATGATGCAGAATAGAGCGCCCTTCGTAACCGTATCGCTACATACATACAAACACCTATTACATATAAATACAATATATACGATTTCGCTGAAACCCTACTAAATTAAGCTTGTCATCATTCGATCGGCTTGGAACCATACATTTGATAACATCATCTTCCTGAAATGGTCGAGCTGGATGAAGATTGGTGGCGAGCCCTTCGGGCACGCCACTGATGTCTCAATGGTCCGTTTTACCTTTGCCATGTATATTTCAAGCCGAAATCGGTCCAGGAACCTTCCAATATCGCTACAAAAACTGGTATTTTCATGACATTTTGACAGCTCATATTTAACTTCGATGTAAAGCGTCATCAGTTCAATTGTTTTTTTCCATGGCATGGTTTAAACTTCGCAGTTTTTAAAATTTTTCCTGCACCGAAGAAAAAAAAATATTTATTTATAACTTTAACGCAAAAATATGGAGTTTTAATTAGTTAGGAGGGTTCTTAGATGATGAGGGAAGAAAATAAACCAAAAAAGAGCTGTTAAATAAGCTAAATAATATATAATAATGCCATTTAAAGATTAATTTTGGTTGAAAAAAATAGAAAAAATGAGTTTTTACCTCCTAAATTCGGTCCTGGATCACCCGTTCGGGATTTATTTTAAAGCCTGATTATATCCCCAAGGGATAGCGTTGAAAAAGTTGGAAGGAATTAGATAGGAAAAGATACAGAGTGATTCGAATGTAGAGATGTCATGAAAAAAAATGGTTAAAAACTGAAATTTAATTATCGATTTCTCCTTTCCTATTAAGAATGAAGGAACCAAAAAATATGTTTATAACGTAGTTCGGCGAGGTCTTTCCGATAAGGTACATGGGATTTCGATTTGAATCCATTTTGACCCCGAAAAAATTCACAACCGTCAAAAATTTGCATGAAAATTCGTAATTCCCAGTTTTTCCCAAATGTTTCCGATTTCCAGTCGTTTTAGGTATAGGTAAATGTATTGCAAAAAGAAAGTATTTCAGATTCTTTAGTTTTATGTTCAAATCCGTTTTTCTGTCCGACGCTTCGTTTTCGAGCAATGTAGAATTGAATATGGGTCTGCAAGTGCCATTTTTCGACTTAAAAAAATTCAAAAGAATTACTTCCCATTTTCCGAATACCACCAATTTCAATAGGGTTCGGAAGACCCCGGTCTTCTACAACCTCCGAAAATTTAAATCGATTTAATTAACTTTTGCGACCTGTATCGTGTATCATACGAAATCGCGGAAATTTCGACTTTTGCGTTTAATAACTCCGAAACGGTACACCCTGTATAACTGAATTTTTTATCGAAGCTAGATGCACTATCCCTCTATTAACTCAGAAAATTGGGTTGCTCTCCCTCTAACCGTTTTCTAGAAAAAAAATTGAGAATGGGAAAAAACCGAATCTGACAACAACCAACGAACATTTTCTGAGTGACGGCTCGTTATATAGAGCGCTGTTGGTGCTCTATGACTAGTACGGGTAGACCGCCTAATCGCCCCCCGAGGGGGCTCTATAAGGTCGATAATATCATCATTGTCACGCCCTGAAAATTTCGTGTTGCTAGGCCATGTATTAAGGAAGATATCACACTCCTGCGGACTGATGATGGAGAATAGACCGCCCTTCGTAACCGTATCGCTACATACATACAAACACCTACACGTAGAAACTATTTTTGCCAACAAACATACTTTTCGGACATAAACACATATTAATTCAAATATATTCGATATGCGTGAAATCCGACCTAATAAATTTCATCTAAGTAATAATAGGAGTATTTACCAATACCAAGACTTTTTGGACACCTGTATACATTCAAACTAACACTCGCACTTTTAAATAGGAATATAGTCGATTTACTTAAAATCCGAATGGATTGATTGGGTATTTGCCCATACCAAGACTTTTCGGACACCCTGTATACGTATATACAACACATGTAAAAAAAATATGAAATCCGGTTTAATTACATTTATCCTGGCACTACTAAGAGTATTTGAGTATTTGCTCCAATCAAGACTTTTTGGACAGCCTGTATACAGACATATAAGGTCGGTAATATCATCATTGTCATGCCCTGAAAATTTCGTGTTTGCTAGAGCATGTATTAAGGAAGATATCACACTCCTTCGGACTGATGATGCAGAATAGACCGCCCTTCGTAACCGTATCGCTACTTACATACAAACACCTATTACATATAAATACAATATATACGATTTCGCTGACACCCTACTAAATTAAGCTTGTCGTCTTTCGATCGGCTTGGAACCATACATTTGATAACATCGTCTTCCTGAAATGGTCGAACTGGATGAAGATTGGTGGCGAGCCCTTCGGGCACGCCACTGATATATCAATGAAAAAAATTGTGCATGTATTTTATGGCCGTCGCTTCTTTCAATCTAAGAAGACGTTCGCGAGTTGTAAGTTGTTAACTTTACCCCTAATCGTTGTTATGGCAATCATCAAAATTGAAAATTGCAAAAATATTTTTCAATGATTGACCGGATTCTACTTAGATGCGAAATTTCTACTCTGCAACTCAATAAATAACGGAGAAATCAGATCGATCGTCGTCATGACTACCAAAAATCGAAATTATTTTCAAATAAAAACGTAGTGTATTTACATCCCTTTTGATAGCCACCTCACTCGTTCCAACCGCAGAAGGCGTCCGCGAGATATTGATTGTCAACTTTATCCTTAATCGCAGCTATGCCAACCATGGGAATCGATTTTTCCAGATCTATTTTTGAATGATTTACCGAATTCTTTCCGGATATGAAATTTCAGCTCTCCAACTCAATAAATACCGGGAATAGCAAATTGTTCGTCGTCACGGCAACGAAATTCAAAATTATTTTCACATAAATAAGGAGCTTACTTCCTTGCCTTTCGATTGCCACCTAACTCGTTTCAATCAGATACGTCGTTCGCGAGTTAAAAATTATCAACTTTATACTCAATCGTTGCTATGGTAATCATCGGAATCAAAATTTATAAAAATATTTTCGGATGATTGAGAGAATTCTGCCCAGATATCAAATTTCAACCTCTTCAACTCAATAAATAATGGAAATAGCAAACTGTTCGTCGTCATGGCAACGAAATGCCAAAATTATTTTCACATAAAAAAGTAGCTTACTTCGTTCCCTTTCGATTGCCACCTCACTCGTTTCAATCAGATCAGCCGTGCGTGAGTTAGAAATTGTCAACTTTATCCTTAATCGTTGCTATAGAAACCATGCGAATCAAAATTTTACATATATAATTTTGAATGATTGACCGAATTTTTCCCATATATCAAATTTCAACTCTCAAACTCAATAAATATCGGAAATAGCAAATTTTTCGTCGTCATGCCAACGAAATATCGAAATTATTTTCAAATAAGAAAATAGCTTACTTCCTCCCCTTTCGATTGCCACATCACTCTTTTCAATCGAATAAGCCGTTCTCAATTAATAACAAATCTAAGCAAAATTTAAATCAGACCCGTCATTGTGATTTACCCCGTATACTACCCAATGGAATAATACCTTTCTACGATGCTTTGCAGCGTCATCGAAAAATCTTTAAATATGGTATTTAATGGGTACTTCTTCAAATTATATATTCCGGAATTGACGCTGGAAGGTCTATAGAGGCGTTGCCCGTTTTTTTCCCCACGAAAATGTTTCAGAAACCCTATAATCTCTCAAGAAAACTGGCATTTTTGCGACATTTAGACCCTTCATATTATAATACATTTCTCCGTATAAACTGATTTTTAAATCCATTTGCAGGGTCTCAGAAAGATTAAAAAAATTGGTATTTAGTGCTTAAATCGCCCAATGAAATGCACCATAATTAAAAATATAAAGTCCATTCTGTCTTTTCCATGTATATTCCAAGCCGAAATGGGCCCAGGATCTCTCCAAAATCACTAAAAATACTGACATTTTTGCATAATTCTGACAGGTCATATTTTTTTATTTCGACGTAAAGGTAGGCTGCTTCAACTGATTTTCCAAGGCAGACTATTAATATATGCATTTTTTAAAATTTCTCCTGCAGCGAAGCAAAAAAAACCTTTTTATTTATAACTGTAACGAAAAAATATGTAATTTTAATTAGTGTGGAGTATTCTCAGATGATGGGGGAAGGAAATAATCCAAAAAAGAGCTGTTAAATAAGCGAGATAATATATAATAATGCCATTTAAAGATGAATTTTGGTTGAAAAAAATAGAAAAAATGAGTTTTTACCTCCTAAATCCGGTCCAGGATCATCCATTCTGGGTTCATTTTAAAGCCTGATTATATCCCCAAGGGATAGCGTTGAAAAAGTTGGGAGAAATTAGATAGGAAAAGATACAGAGTGATTCGAATGTAGAGATGTCATGAAAAAAAATGTTTAAAAAACGAAATTTAATTATCGATTGCTCCTTTCCTATTAAGAATGAAGGAACTAAAAAATATGTTCGTAACGTAGTTCGGCGAGCTCCTTCCGATAAGGTATATGGGATTTCGATTTGGATCCATTTTGACCCCCAAAAAATTCAAAACCGTCAAAGATTTGCATGAAAATTCGTAATTTCCAGTTTTTCCCAAATTTTTCCAATTTCCAGTCGTTTTAGGTATAGGTAAATGTATTGCAAAAAGAAAGTATTTGAGATTCTTTAGTTTTCTGTTCAAATACGTTTTTCTGTCCGATGTTCCGGAGACCGAGTTATTTGGTGCCAAAAAGGGGTCTGCAAAGTGCATTTTTCGATCTAAAAAAATTCAAAAGAATTACTTCCCATTTTCCGAATACCGCCAGTTTCAATAGGGTTCTGAAGCTCCCGGTCCTCTACAACCTCTGAAAATTTAAATCGATTTAATTAAGTTTTGCGACCTGTAATCGATCCCATAGGAATTCGCGGATATTTCGACTTTGACGTTTAATAACTCCGAAACGGAACACCTTGTATAACTGAATTTTTTATCGAAGCTAGTCGCACTATCCCTCTATTAACCCAGAAAATTTGATTGCCCCCCTTCTAACCGTTTTCGAGGAAAAAAATTGAGAATGTGAAAATGTCGAAAATGACGGCAACCAACGAACTTGTTTCACTCACAGGGCGGTATAGATACCGGCCTGAAAGGCGGTCTCTAACTAGTACGGATAGACCGCCTAATCGCCCCCCGAGGGGGCTCTATAAGGTCGGTAATATCATCATTTTCATGCCCTGAAAATTTCGTGTTTCTAGGCCAAGTATTAAGGAAGATATCACACTCCTTCGGACTGATGATAGAGAATAGACCGCCCTTCGTGACCCCATCGCTACATACATACAAACACCTACACGTAGAAACTATTTTTGCCAACAAAAATACTTTTCGGACACCCTGTATACATACATACAAACATAAACACATATTAATACAAATATATTTGATTTGCTTGAAATTCGACCTAATAAAGTTTATCTAAGTACTAATGGGAGTATTTGCCCATTCCAAGAATTTTTGGACACCCTGTATACATTCAATCTAACACTCACACGTTTAAATAGGAATATAGACGATTTTCTTGAAATCCGCCTTAATTACGTTTATTTTGGTCGTATTAAAATGAGTTGCAAATACTAAGACTTTTCGGACACCCTGTATACACACGTACAAGCATAAACACATAGTAATACAAATATAGACGATTTTCTTGAAATCCGCCTTAATTAAGTTTATTTAGGTCCTAATAAAAGGAGTTGCACCCTGTATACACACGTACAATCATAAACACATAGTAATACAAATATAGACGATTTTCTTGAAATCCGCCTTAATTAAGTTTATTTTGGTCCTAATAAAAGGAGTTGCAAATAATAAGACTTTTCGGACACCCTGTATACACACGCACAGGCATAAACACATAGTAATACAAATATAGACAATTATCTTGAAATCCGCCTTAATTAAGTTTATTTTGGTCCTAATAAAAGGAGTTGCAAATAATAAGACTTTTCGGACACCCTGTATACACACGTACAAGCATAAACACATATTAATACAAATATATTCGATTTACTTGAAAATCGACCTAATAATGCTAAGTACTAATAGGAGTATTTGCCCATTCCAAACTAAGACTTTTCCAACACCCTGTATACAAACATATAAATCCGTACACATAGAAATGCAAATATATACCTACGATTTGCTTTAAATCCGACCATCGAGTTACTATTTGTACGAAAGGCAAAGGTATTTGCCCATTCAAAGACTTTTCGGACACCCTGTATACATACATAAAAACACAACACAACACGACACATGGTAATTTAAATATTTTCGATTTTCTTGAAAACCGACCCTATTAATTTTATCTTCGTACTTATGACAAAGTTATTTGCGCATATAAAGACTTTTCGGACACCCTGTAGGCATATACAGAATCACCCACATGCCGAAAGGTCTAAAATGTACTTTCGAATCGTTCAGGTTACTTTAAAAGGATCCGAGTCAATTCATTTCCCTAAAATTAAATTTGGCAAAGATATTTCCGCATACAAAGACTTTTTGGACATTCTGTATAAATACCAACATAATAATATAAACAACCACACAACGGAATAAAAACTTTACGATTTCCTTGAAATAAAACTCGTTTAAGTTTTTCTTCGTGCCAATGACAAATATGTTTGCGCATACAAAGTTTTCGGACACCCTGTACTATACATACATACAAACACAACAACCACGACACAGTAATTTAAATATTTTCGATGTTCTTGAAAACCGGCTCAATTAATTTTATCTTCGTACTAACGGCAAAATATTTCCGCATACAAAGACTTTTTGGACATTCTGTATACATACCAACATATAAACAACCACACAAAGGAATGAAAAATTTACGATTTCGTTGAAATAAGACTCATTAAGTTTTTCTTCGTGCCAATGACAAAGATATTTGCGCATACAAAGACTTTTCGGACACCCTGTAGACATATATACAATCATGCACATGCCGGAAGGTATAAAATGTATTTTCGAATCGTTCTGGTTACTTTAAAACGATCCGAATCAAGTCATTTCCCTAAAATTAAATTAAAATTATTCAATAATAATTAATATATTGCCCCAAAGGTATACACGCTCATGGTTAGAAAATAAAATGCATATTTTGAATTTTTTCGATGCCACTGAGCTTCATATTAGAATCTTCAATGATGCTTTGTAGCGTCATAGGAAAATCGATTAAAATGGTATTTAATCTGTATAATATGAAATGAAATGTCTTTCTACCGAAAGTATAAGGTCCCTAAATCCCTTGCCTGGTAAATTTGAAGCCGAAGTTGGTCCACACTCCTTCCAATCTCGCATCAAAATGCTGACATTTAAGCCAAATTGTGACATTTTATACATTATAATTAAATTAATACATTTCCCCGTATAGAAATTGATTTTTATAATGCAATGCAGGGCCTCAGCAAAACCAATAAAATATGTATTTAATGCTTACATCGTCCAATGAAATGTACCGTAATTAAAAATATAAACTCCGTTTTACCTTTGCCATGTATATTTCAAGCCGAAATCGGTCCAGGAAGCTTCCAATATCGCTACAAAAACTGTTATTTTCATGACATTTTGACAGGTCATATTTTAATTTCGATGTAAAGCGTCACAGTTCAATTGTTTTTTTTCATGGCATGGTTTAACATTCGCGGTTTTTAAAATTTTTCCTGCGCCGAAGGAAGAAAACCTATTTATTTATAACTTTAACACAAAAATATGGAGTTTTAATTAGTTAGCAGTGTTCTCAGATGATGACGGAAGAAAATAAACCAAAAAAGAGCTGTTAAATAAGAGAAACAATACATAATAACGCCATTTAAAGATGAATTTTGGTGGAAAAAAACAGAAAAAATGTGTTTTTACCCCCTAAATCAGGCCCTGGATCACCCATTCGGGATTCATTTTAAAGCCTGATTATATCCCCAAGGGATAGCGTTGAAAAAGTTGAAAGAAATTAGATAGGAAAAGATACAGAGTGATTCGAATGTAGAGATGTCATGAAAAAAAATTGTCAAAAACCGAAATTTAATTATCAATTCCTCCTTTCCTATTAGGAATAAAGGAACCAAAAAATACGTTTGTAACGTATTTCGGCGAGCTCTTTCCGATAGGGTACATGGAATTTCAATTTGAATCCATTTTGACCCCCAAAAAAATTAAAAACTGTCATAAAATTGCACGAAAAATGGTAATTTCCAGTTTTTCCCAAATTTTTACAATTTCCAGTCGTTTTAGGTATAGGTAAATGTATTGGAAAAAGAAAGTATTTGAGATTCTTTAGTTTTATGTTCAAATACGTTTTTCTGTCCGATGCTCCGGCTTCGACTTATTAAGCGCCAAAGAGGGGTCTACAAAGGGCATTTTTCGACATAAAAAAATTCAAAAAAATTACTTCCCATTTTAGGAATACCGCCAGTTTCAATAGGGTTCTGAAGCTCCCTGACCTCCACAACCTCCGAAAATTTAAATCGATTTAATTAAGTTTTGCGACCTGTAATCGATCCCATAGGAAATCGCTGAAATTTCGACTTTAACGTTTTATATCTCCGAAACGGAACACCCGGTATAACTGAATTTTTTTCCCGAAGCTAGCCGCACTATCCCTCTATTAACCCAGAAAATTTGGTTGCCCTCATTCTAACCGTTTTCGAGAAAAAAAATTGAAAAGGTGAAAATGTCGAAACGGACAACATACGGCCATACATACACACATTTTTCTGACCAAGGGCTCGGTATATAGACCGAGCCTGAAAGGCGGTCTATAACTAGTATGCGTAGACCGCCTAATCGCCCCCGAGGGGGCTCTATAAGGTCGGTAATATCATCATTGTCACGCCCTGAAAATTTCGTGTTGCTAGAGCATGTATTAAGGAAGATATCACACTCCTTCGGACTGATGATGCAGAATAGACCGCCCTTCGTAACCGTGTCGCTACACACATACAAACACCACACGTAAAAACTATTGTTGCCAACAAAAAACTTTTCGGACACCCTGTATACATACATACAAACATAAACACATATTGATACAAATGTATTCGATTTGCGTGAAATCCGACCTAATAAAATCTATCTAAGCAATAATAGGAGTATTTGCCCATACCAAGACTTTTTGAACACCCTGTATACATTCACACTAACACCCACACGTTTAAATAGGAATATAGTCGATTTATTTAAAATCCGGATTAAGTAGGTTTATCTCGGTACTAGTACAAGGATTTGCCCATACGAAGACTTTTCGGACACCCTCTATACACACATACAAACATAAACACATATTAATACAAATATATTCGATTTCTTTGAAATTCGACCTAATAAAGTTTATCTAAATAATAATAGGAGTATTTGCTCATACAAGACTTTTTGGACACCCTGTATATATTCAAACTAACACCCACACGTTTAAATAGGAATATAGTCGATTTACTTAAAATCTGAATTAAGTAGGTTTATCTCGGTACAAGTAGAAGTATTTGCCCATACCAAGACTTTTCGGATACCCTGTATACATACATACAAACATAAACACTTATTAATACAAATATATTCGATTTGTTTGAAATTCGACCTAATAAAGTTTATCTAAATAATAATAGGAGTATTGGCTCATACAAGGCTTTTTGGACACCCTGTATACATTCAAACTAACACCCACACGTTTAAATAGGAATATAGTCGATTTACTTAAAACCCGAATTAATTAGGTTTATCTCGGTTGTAGTAGAAGTATTTGCCCATACCAAGACTTTTCGGACACCCTGTATACGTATATACAACACATATAAAAACAAATATAATCGATTTGCATGAAATCCGGTTTAATTACATTTATCCAGGTACTACTAGGAGTATTTGCTCAAACCAACACTTATTGGACAGCCTGTATACAGACATATATTTCCGTACACATAGAAATGCAAATATATACGATTTGCTTTAAATCCGACAATTAAGTTTATAGTTGTACAAATAGCAAAGGAATTTGTCCATACAAAGACTTTTCGGACATCCTGTACTGTACATACATACAAACACAACAAACACGACACAGTAATTTAGATATTTTATATTTTTATATTTTTGCGATTGAAAACCGGCTCAATTACGTTTATAATCGTACTAATTGCAAAGATGTTTGCGCATACAAAGACATTTTGGACATTCTGTATACATACCAACATATAAACAGCCACACAAAGGAATAAAAAATTTACGTTTTCCTTGAAATAAGACTCATTTAAGTTTTTCTTCGTTCTAATGACAAAGATATTTGCGCATACAAAGACTTTTTGGACATTCTGTATACATACAAACATAAACAACCACACAAAGGAATAAAAAATTTACGATTTCCTTGAAATAAGGCTCAATTATTCTTCTGTTCTTGCTAATGACAAAGATATTTGCGCATACAAATACTTTTCGGACACCCTGTAGACATATGTACAACCATTCAGATGCCCGAAAGGTATAAAATGTGTTTTCGAATCGTTCAGTTCACTTTAAAACGATCCGAATCAAGTCATTTCCCTAAAATTAAATTAAAATGATTCAATAATAATTAATATATTATTGTCCCAAAGGTATACACGCTCATGGTTAGAAAATAAAATGCATATTTCTGGATTTTTTTGAAGCCACTGAGCTCCATATTAGAATCTTCAATAATGCTTTGTAGCGTCATAGGAAAATCGATTAAAATGGTATTTTATCGTTGCTATAGAAACCATGCGAATCAAAATTTACACATATAATTTTGAATGATTGACCGAATTCTTCCCATATATCAAATTTCAGCTCTCTAACCCAATAAATATCTGAAATAGCAAATTTTTCGTCGTCATGCCAACGAAACGTCGAAATTATTTTCAAATAAAATAGCTTACTTCCTCCCCTTTAGATTGCCACATCACTCTTTTCAATCGAATAATCCGTTCTCAATTAATAACAAATCTAAGCAAAATTTAAATCAGACCCGCCATTGTGATTTACCTCGTATACTACCTCATGGAATAGCCTTTCTATGATGCTTCGCCGCGTCATCGAAAAATTGTTAAAATTGGTATTTAATGACTAATTCTTCAAATTATATGTTCCGAAATCCACACGGGAAGGTCTATAGAGGCATTTCCGAGTATTTTTCAAGTCGAAAACGGTTCAGAAACCCTAAAATCTCGCAAGGAAAACTGACATTTTTGCGACATTTCGACCCTTCATATTTTAATACATTTCTCCGTATGAAACTGATTTTGACATGCATTTGCATGGTCTGAGAAAAATTTAAAAAATTCGTATTTAATACTTAAATCGTAAAATGAAATGTATTGTAAATAAAAATATAAAGACCGTTTTACCTTTGCCATGTATATTTCAAGCCGAAATCGGTCCAGGAAGCTTCCAATATCGCTACAAAAACTGTTATTTTCATGACATTTTGACAGGTCATATTTTAATTTCGATGTAAAGAGGGTCAGTTTCATTTGTTTCTCCAAGGCACGGCTTTTATTATATGCACGTTTTAAAATTTTTCCTGCACCGATGCAAAAAAAGGTATTTATTTATAACTTTAACGAAAAAATATGGAATTTTAATTAGTGTGGAGTGTTCTCAGATGATGTAGGAAGAAAATAAACCAAAAAAGAGCTGTTAAATAAGAGAAATAATACATAATAATGCCATTTAAAGATGAATTTTGATGGAAAAAAACAGAAAAAATTAGTTCTTACCCCCTAAATCAGGCCCTGGATCACCCATTCGGGATTCATCTTAAAGCCTGATTATATCCCCAAGGGATAGCGTTGAAAAAGTTGGAAGAAATTAGATAGGAAAAGATACAGAATGTTTCGAATGTAGAGATGTCATGAAAAAAATGGTCAAAAATCGAAATTTAATTATCAATTGCTCCTTTCCTATTAGGAATAAAAGAACTAAAAAATACGTTTGTAACGTATTTCGGCGAGCTCTTTCCGATAAGGCTCATGGGATTTCGATTTGGATCCATTTTGACCCCCCAAAAAATTCAAAACTGTCAAAGATTTGCATGAAAATTCGTAATTTCCAGTTTTTCCCAAATTTTTCCAATTTCCAGTCGTTTTAGGTATAGGTAAATGTATTGCAAAAAGAAAGTATTTGAGATTCTTTAGTTTTAAGTTCAAATACGTTTTTCTGTCCGATGTTCCGGTTTCGACTTATTCAGTGCCAAAGTGGGGTCTACAAAGGGCATTTTTCGACATAAAAAAATTCAAAACAATTACTTCCCATTTTCCGAATACCGCCAGTTTTAATAGGGTTCTGAAGCTCCCGGTCCTCAACAACCTCTGAAAATTTAAATCGATTTAATTAAGTTTTGCGACCTCTAATCGATCCCATAGGAATTCGCGGAAATTTCGACTTTGGCGTTTTATAACTCCGAAACGGAACACCCTGTATAGCTGAATCTTTTATCGAAGCTAGATGCACTATCCCTCTATTAACCCAGAAAATTTGGTTGCCCCCCCTCCAACCATTTTCGAGAAAAAAAATTAAAAATTGAAAATGTCAAAACGGACAACTTTCATACACACACACATTTTTCTGACCAACGGCTCGGTATATAGACCGCTTCGCGGTCTATAAATAGTACGGGTAGACCGCCTAATCGCCCCCGAGGGGGCTCTATAAGGTCGGTAATATCATCATTGTCATGCCCTGAAAATTTCGTGTTGCTAGGCCATATATTAAGCACGATATCACACTCCTTCGGACTGATGATGGAGAATAGACCGCCCTTCGTAACCGCATCGCTACATACATACAAACACCACACGTAGAAACTATGTTTGCCAACACAAGCTTTTCGGACACCCTGTATACATACATACAAACATAAACACATATTAATACAAATGTATTCGATTTGCGTGAAATCCGACCTAATACAGTTTATCTAAGCATTAATAGGAGTATTTGCCCATACCAAGACTTTTTGAACACCCTGTATACATTCACACTAACACCCACACGTTTAAATAGGAATATAGTCGATTTACCTAAAATCCGGATTAAGTAGGTTTATCTCGGTACTAGTACAAGGATTTGCACATACCAAGACTTTTCGGACACCCTGTATACACATATACAAACATAAACACATATTAATACAAATATATTCGATTGGCGTGAAATCCGACCTAATAAAGTTCATCTAAGTAATAATAGGAGTATTTGCCCTTACCAAGACTTTTTGGACACCCTGTATACATTCAAACTAACACCCAAACGTTTAAATAGGAATATAGTCGATTTACTTAAAATCTGAATTAAGTAGGTTTATCTCGGTACTAGTAGAAGTATTTGCCCATACCAAGACTTTTCGGACACTGTGTATACATACATACAAACATAAACACATATTAATACAAATGTATTCGATTTGCGTGAAATCCGACCTAATAAAGTTCATCTAAGTAATAATAGGAGTATTTGCCCATACCAAGACTTTTTGGACACCCTGTATACACACATACAAACATAAACACATATTCATACAAATATATTCGATTGGCGTGAAATCCGACCTAATAAAGTTCATCTAAGTAATAATAGGAGTATTTGCCCATGCCAAGATATTTTGGACACCCTGTATACATTCAAACTAACACCCACACGCTTAAATAGGAATATAGTCGACTTACTTAAAATCCGAATTAATTAGGTTTATCTCGGTTGTAGTAGAAGTATTTGCCCATACCAAGACTTTTCGGACACCCTGTATACGTATATACAACACATATAAAAACAAATATAACCGATTTGCATGAAATCCGGTTTAATTACATTTATCCAGGTACTACTAGGAGTATTTGCTCAAACCAACACTTATTGGACAGCCTGTATACAGACATATATTTCCGTACACATAGAAATGCAAATATATACGATTTGCTTTAAATCCGACAATTAAGTTTATAGTTGTACAAATAGCAAAGGAATTTGTCCATACAAAAACTTTTCGGACATCCTGTACTGTACATACATACAAACACAACAAACACGACACAGTAATTTAAATATTTTATATTTTTATATTCTTGCGATTGAAAACCGGCTCAATTACGTTTATATTCGTACTAATTGCAAAGATGTTTGCGCATACAAAGACATTTTGGACATTCTGTATACATACCAACATATAAACAGCCACACAAAGTAATAAAAAATTTACGTTTTCCTTGAAATAAGACTCATTTAAGTTTTTCTTCGTTCTAATGACAAAGATATTTGCGCATACAAAGACTTTTTGGACATTCTGTATACATACAAACATAAACAACCACACACAGGAATAAAAAATTTACGATTTCCTTGAAATAAGGCTCAATTATTCTTCTCTTCTTGCTAATGACAAAGATATTTGCGCATACAAATACTTTTCGGACACCCTGTAGACATATGTACACTTTAAAACGATCCGAATCAAGTCATTTCCCTAAAATTAAATTAAAATGATTCAATAATAATTAATATATTGTCCCAAAGGTATACACGCTCATGGTTAGAAAATAAAAATGCATATTTCTGGATTTTTTCGAAGCCACTGAGCTCCATATTAGAATCTTCAATGATGCTTTGTAGCGTCATAGGAAAATCGATTAAAATGGTATTTAATCGGTATATTATGAACTGAAATGTCTTTCTACTGAAAGTATAAGGTCCCTAATTCCCTTGCCCGGACAATTTCAAGCCCAAGTTGGTCGAGACTGTTTCCAATCTCCCAAGAAAAACTGGCATTTTTGCGACATTTAGACACATATTTTAATACGTTTTTCCGTATAAAACTGATTTTGACATGCATTTGCATGGTCTGAGAAAAATTAAAAAAATTCGTATTTAATGCTTAAATCGTCCAATGAAATGTATTGTAAATAAAAATGTAAATTCCGTTTTACCTTTGCCATGTATATTTCAAGCCGAAATCGGTCCAGGAAGCTTCCAATATCGCTACAAAAACTGTTATTTTCATGACATTTTGACAGGCCATATTTTAATTTCGATGTAAAGAGGGTCAGTTTCATTTGTTTTGTCAAGGCACGGCTTTTAATATATGCACTTTTTAAAATTTTTCCTGCGCCGATGCAAAAAAAGGTATTTATTTATAACTTTAACGAAAAAATATGTAATTTTAATTAGTGTGGAGTGTTCTCAGATGATGTAGGAAGAAAATAAACCAAAAAAGAGCTGTTAAATAAGAGAAATAATACATAATAATGCCATTTAAAGATGAATTTTGATGAAAAAAAAACAGAAAAAATGAGTTTTTACCCCCTAAATCAGGCCCTGGATCACCCATTCGGGATTCATTTTAAAGCCTGATTATATCCCCAAGGGATAGCGTTGAAAAAGTTGGAAGAAATTAGATAGGAAAAGATACAGAGTCTTTCGAATGTAGAGATGTCATGAAAAAAAATGGTCAAAAATCGAAATTTAATTATCAACTGCTCCTTTCCTATTAGGAATAAAAAAACTAACAAATACGTTTGGAACGTATTTCGGCGAGCTCTTTCCGATAAGGCTCATGGGATTTCGATTT
Organism: Philopedon plagiatum; assembly: GCA_963971165.1. Lineage (NCBI taxonomy): Eukaryota > Metazoa > Arthropoda > Insecta > Coleoptera > Curculionidae > Philopedon > Philopedon plagiatum. The sequence goes on from OZ020190.1 coordinate 61,523,618, forward strand.
GGATCCATTTTGACCCCCAAAAAATTCAAAACAGTCAAAGATTTGCATGAAAATTCGTAATTTCCAGTTTTTCCCAAATTTTTCCAATTTCCAGTCGTTTTAGGTATAGGTAAATGTATTGCAAAAAGAAAGTATTTGAGATTCTTTAGTTTTAAGTTCCAATACGTTTTTCTGTCCGAGGTTCCGGCGACCGAGTTATTTGGTGCCAAAGAGGGGTCTGCAAACGGCAGTTTTCGACATAAAAAAATTCAAAAAAATTACTTCCCATTTTCCGAATACCGCCAGTTTCAATAGGGTTCTGAAGCTCCCGGATCTCTAGAACCTATAAAAATTTAAATCGATTTAATTAAGTTTTGCGACCTGTAATCGATCCCATAGGAAATCGCTGAAATTTCGACTTTGACGTTTTATAACTCCGAAACGGAACACCCTGTATAGCTGAATCTTTTACCGAAGCTAGCAGCCGCACTATCCCTCTATTAACCCAGAAAATTTGGTTGCCCCACCTCCAACCGTTTTCGAGAAAAAAAATTGAAAAAGTGAAAATGTCGAAACGGACGACAACATACGCACGGCCACACACACATTTTCTGACCAAGCAGAAGGTATAGAGACCGCTCGGCGGGCTGTCTCTAACTAGTACGGGTAGACCGCCTAATCGCCCCCCGAGGGGGCCCTATAAGGTCGGTAATATCATCATTGTCACGGCCTAAAAATTTCGTGTTTCTAGACCATGCGTTAAGGAAGATATCACACTCCTACGGACTGATGATGCAGAATAGACCGCCCTTCGTAACCATGTCGCTACACACATACAAACACCACACATAGAATCTACTTTTGCCAAAAAAAAACTTTTCGGACACTCTGTATACATACATACAAACATAAACACATATTAATACAAATGTATTCGATTTGCGTGAAATCCGACCTAATAAAGTTCATCTAAGTAATAATAGGAGTATTTGCCCATACCAAGACTTTTTGGACACCCTGTATACACACATACAAACATAAACACATATTCATACAAATATATTCGATTGGCGTGAAATCCGACCTAATAAAGTTCATCTAAGTAATAATAGGAGTATTTGCCCATGCCAAGATATTTTGGACACCCTGTATACATTCAAACTAGCACCCACACGTTTAAATAGGAATATAGTCGATTTACTTAAAATCCGGATTAAGTAGGTTTATCTCGGTACTAGTACAAGGATTTGCCCATACCAAGACTTTTCGGACACCCTGTATACACACATACAAACATAAACACATATTAATACAAATATATTCGATTGGCGTGAAATCCGACCTAATAAAGTTCATCTAAGTAATAATAGGAGTATTTGCCCATACCAAGACATTTTGGACACCCTGTATACATTCAAACTAACACCCACACGTTTAAATAGGAATATAGTCGATTTACTTAAAATCCGGATTAAGTAGGTTTATCTCGGTACTAGTAGACATATTTGCTCATACCAAGACTTTTCGGACACCCTGTATACATACATACAAATATAAACACATATTAATACAAATATATTTGATTTGCGTGAAATCCGACCTAATAAAGTTTATCTAAGTAATAATAGGAGTCCCATACCAAGACTTTTCGGACACCCTGTATACATTCAAACTAACACCCACACGTTTAAATAGGAATATAGTCGATTTAATTAATATCCGAATTAATTAAATTTATCTTGGTACTAGTAGAAGTATTTGCCCATACTAAGACTTTTCGGACACCCTGTATACGTATATACAACACATATAAAAACAAATATAATCGATTTGCATGAAATCCGGTTTAATTACATTTATCCTGGTATTGCTAGGAGTATTTGCTCCAACCAAGGCTTTTTGGACAGCCTGTATACAGACATATATCTCCGTACACATAGAAATGCAAATAATAATAATAATAATAAATGTCTTTATTTATAATTTTCAACAAAGTATTACATACAATAGTTAAATGGGTGGCGGTATCCAACTACTGCTGCTCATACAACCACCCTAATATAAAAATAAGCTTAAAAAATATTCGAAATGAAGAAATGTGAAAATAAACCTTTAAAGAAAATCAGAAATCAATATTATATAGATTTTTTTAAATAATGATAGTAATAATAATAATTAGTTTCCGGGAAGAAAAAAACAGAAACAAATTATTAAGAAAGGTTGTTGCTGTAAAAAACACATGAAAAAACACATAAAGGGGAAAGTAAGGTTGGAGTTATAGCTAGATACATTATCCTCAGTGCGGGCCGCGACCAGATAACAAAAGTTCTTTAACACGTTTACAAAACGCGCCAGAGCTTGAGGCCCTTCCAATATCGTCGGGCAACGAGTTAAATGTGGTAACTGCCACATAGCTAAAAGAGCGCTGGAAAAGAGCGTGCGTGTGCCTGGGAACACTATACAAATCACGATGTCTTGTTTGGACACTATGAACATCAGAGCCCTTAACCAGTCTATCAAGCAAATATTTGGGAGTTTGGTTAGTTCTAATTTTATATATCAAATGCAAAAGATGGAGTTTAAACCTTTCTTCCAGCGTAAGCCAAACTGATTCATTTAGACATGGAGTAATGTGGTCAAATTTCCGAACATTGTAACAGAATCTTAGGCAGGCGTTCTGAAGTTTCTGAAGGGTGTTCTTGTCTTTCTGTAAGAGAGTAGGCCAGTAAACAACATCACAATAACCCAAATGTGATAAGACAAGAGAATCAGATAAGCGCAATCTGGTAGCCGTGTCAAAAATGTCCCTATGCATATATAAAAGTTTTAATTTAAAAAATGTTTTTTGAATTAAGCACTTGACGTGATCAGAAAATCTCAAGTCAGAATCCATTGTCAGTCCAAGATTCTTACACCTATCAGTGGGCCTTAAAACAGTTCCATTAATAGAAATTTGAAATAGTGGATCTTCAACTATATTTGCTTTGGACTTGCCAAAAACCACCAATTGTGTTTTCTTTTCATTTAAGACCAATCTATGTGCCTTGGAGATGTTAGAGACGATCTCAAGGTCATGATTAATTTTTTGAACCGAAGAAGCTAAATCAGAGGGGAAAAAGGAGAGGCGCATTTGAGTATCATCAGCGTATTGATGAGACTCAAGGTATTCAAGAAATTTAGAGAAATCGGATGTATAAATAGAAAAAATTAAGGGCCCCAAAATACTTCCCTGCGCGACACCTCTTTTAATAGCAATAGATTTTGAAGAGCTGTTATCAATTACCACCCTCTGAGATCTGTCGGAAAAGTAACTTTTAAAAAAATTTAGCGCCACATCCCCAAGGCCAAAATGTTTGAGTTTAATATGTAGTATCTCATGATCTATTGTATCGAATGCCTTACTGTAATCAAGCAGTACCAAACAGCTGCACTGACCGTTGTCCCAACCCATAAAGAGATCGTCAGTAACGTCAAGCAAGGCAGTTGTTGTGCTATGGTTTTTTCGAAATCCCGATTGAGTGGCGGGAAGAATATTGTGAATATTTAAAAAAATGGTTATTTGATTCGCAACCACCCTTTCAAGGATTTTCGACAAAGTAGGTAAAATACTTATTGGTCTAAAATCAGAGAGCTGAACAGGGTTAGACACCTTAGGGATCGGCACGATGTTCGCTGACTTCCAACAACTCGGAAAATAGCCAGACAAAAGACACTGGTTAATTATGTAGGTAATAAACTCAGTCAAGTGTGGGGTAATATAAAGCAGCATCTTCAGGCCGATGCCATCGGCTCCAACTGCATTGGTCTTTAAGCTATTTATCAGTTTCTGAACGTCATCACTTGTAACCTGATTAAATTTAAAACGATCATTTTGATTAAACAAATCATTACTATAGTTTTGATCGATGAAATCCCTGTCCATGTTGCCAACGCTAGGAAGTGAGTTAATAAAAAAATTGTTAAAATCATCACCACTGCCTATGACCGACAGGGATTCAGACGACTCAGAGCTGGAACTGAGATTCAAATATTTAATCATACGCCAAAAATTTTTAGGATCTCTTTTAAACGTAAATTGGAGAAAAGCTTTTTTTTCAGCCCTGACAGCAATGTTAACCTGGTTACGCAAAGCCTTGTAATCGGTCCGTGCAGCGTCACTTTTAGTTTTTTTAAACCTACTTAAAGCCCCATCTCTAAGCTTCATCATAAACTTCAAATTATCCGTTAACCAAGGGGCAGGAGGCTTGGTAATCTTAGAGGTTTTAAACGGTGCGTGAGTATTAAAAAGATTTATTATATTATTATTAAAATAGTTCACCATTTCGTCAACATTTGTTAAAGAGTAAATATGAGCCCAATTAACCATAAACAGATCCTGCAAAAAAGCGTTATAGTCAAAGTGAGAAAAATCACGATAAGTCTTAAAAGTAGGCTTGGACTTGGGTTTGATTGTTTGGATCGAGAAGTTAACAAGTTTATGATCTGATATATCCTCCATGTCAATCAAGGACACGTTCTTAACAAGATTCGGATCTGAACAAACAAGAGCATCCAACAGAGTACTGCTGACAGGGGTAACACGAGTAGGATCCCTAACGCATTGACTTAAACCGTATTTATCAAGTAAATTGCATAGTGATAAGCTCCCAGCACTATCGGCACACTTAAGGTCAACATATATACGATTTGTTTAAATCCGACAATTAAGTTTATATTTGTACAAATAGCAAAGGTATTTATCCATACAAAGACTTTTCGGACACCCTGTATACATACATACCAACACAACACAACACAACACGACACATAGTGATTTAAATATTTTCGATTTTCTTGAAAACTCAGTTAAGTTTATCTTCGTACGAATGGCAAAGATACAGAGCATACAAAGACTTTTTGGACATTCTGTATACATACACACATTTAAACAATCACGCAAAGGAATACAAATTTACGAGTTCCTTTAAATAAGACCCAGTTAAGTTTTTCTGCGTGCCAGTGACAAAGATATTTGCGCATACAAAGACTTTTCGGACACCCTGTAGACATGTATACAATCACCGACTTGGCCAAGGGTATAAAATGTATTTTCGAATCGTTCTGGTTACTTTAAAACGATCCGAATCAATTCATTTCCCTAAAATTAAATTAAAATGATTTAATAATAATTAATATATTGGCCCTAAGGTATACACGCTCATGCTTAAAATGCATATTTTTGGATATTATAACTTTATAACAAATATTTCGATGCCACTGAGCTCCATATTAGAATCTTCAATGATGTCTTGTAGCGTCATCGGAAAATCGATAGAATTTGTATTTAAAGTCAAATTTATCAAATGAAATGTCTTTCTACATAAAGTATAAGGTCCCTAAATCCCTTGCCCGGTAAATTTGAAGCCGAAGTTGGTCCAGAGTCGTTCCTATTTCGCATCAAAATGCTGACATTTTAGCCAAATTGTGACATTTCATACATTATAATAATTATTAAATTAATACATTTTCCCGTATAGAAATTGATTTTTATAATGCAATGTAGGGTCAACAAAAATTTCAAAAAAATGATATTTAATGCCCATCTTGTGCTACGACATGGTCAGGAATAGATAAAAAAACGTCCATTCTATCAATTCCCTGTATATTCCAAGCCGAAACTGGCTCAGGATCTTTAAAATATCGCTAGGAAAACTGTATATTTTGACAGCTCATATTTAACTTCGATCTAAAGCGTCACCAGTTCAATTGTTTTTTTTTTCATGGCATGGTTTAACATTCGCGGTTTTTAAAATTTTTCCTGCGCCGAAGGAAGGAAACCTATTTATTTATAACTTTAACACAAAAATATGGAGTTTTAATTAGTTAGCAGTGTTCTCAGATAATGACGGAAGAAAATAAACCAAAAAAGAGCTGTTAAATAAGAGAAATAATACATAATAACGCCATTTAAATATGAATTTTGATGGAAAAAAACAGAAAAAATGTGTTTTTACCCCCTAAATCCGGCCCGGGATCACCTATTCGGGATTCATTTTAAAGCCTGATTATATCCCCAAGGGATAGCGTTGAAAAAGTTTTAAGAAATTGGATAGGAAAAGATACAGAGTGATTCGAATGTAGAGATGTCATGAAAAAAAATCGTAAAAAATCGAATTTTAATTATCAAGTGCTCCTTTCCTATTAGGAATGAAGTAACCAAAAAATATGCAAATCACGTATTTCGGCGAGCTCTTTCCGATAAGGCACATGGGATTTCGATTTGAATCCATTTTGACCCCCAAAAAATTAAATTCCATCAAAAAATTTCATGAAAAAACGTAATTTCCAGTTTTTCCCAAATTTTTCCAATTTCCAGTCGTTTTAGGTATAGGTAAATGTATTGCAAAAAGAAAGTATTTGAGATTCTTTAGTTTTATGTTCAAATACGTTTTTCTGTCCGATGTTCCGGTTTCGACTTATTCGGTGCCAAAATGGGGTCTACAAAGGGCATTTTTCGACATAAAAAAATTCAAAAGAATTACTTCCCATTTTCGGAATACGGCCAGTTTCAATAGGGTTCTGAAGCTCCCGGACCTCTACAACCTATAAAAATTTAAATCGATTTAATTAAGTTTTGCGACCTGTAATCGATCCCATAGGAAATCGCTGAAATTTCGAATTTGACGTTTTATAACTCCGAAACGGAACACCCTGTATAACTGAATTTTTTACCGAAGCTAGCCGCACTATCCCTCTATTAACACAGAAAATTTGGTTGCCCCACCTCCAACCGTTTTCGAGAAAAAAAATTGAAAAAGTGAAAATGTCGAAACGGACGACAACATACGGCCGCACATACATACATACACACATTTTCCTGACCAAAGACTCGGTATATAGACCGCTGTTGGCGGTCTATAACTAGATTGGATAGACCGCCTAATCGCCCCCCGATGGGCTCTATAAAGTCGATAATACCATCATTGTCATGCCCTGAAAATTTCGTGTTGCTAGGCCATGTAATAAGGAAGATATTACACTCCTTCGGACTGATGATGGAGAATAGTCCGCCATTCGTAGCTGTATCGCTACATACATACAAACACCTACACGTAGAAACTATTTTCGGACACCCTGTATACATGCATACAAACATAAACACATATTAATACAAATATATTCGATTTGCCTGAAATCCGACCTAATAAAGTTCATCTAAGTAATAATAGGAGTATTTGCAAATACCAAGACTTTTTGGACACCTTGTATACAGTCAAACTAACACCCACACGTTTAAATAGGAATATAGTCGATTTACTTAAAATCCGAATTAATTAGGTTTATCTCGGTTCTAGTAGAAGTATTTGCCCATACCAAGACTTTTCGGACACCCTGTATACGTATATACAACACATTTAAAAACAAATATAATCGTTTTGCATGAAATCCGGTTTAATTACATTTTTCCTGGTACTACTAGGAGTATTTGCTCCAATCAAGACTTTTTGGACAGCCTGTATACAGACATATGTCTCCGTATACATAGAAATGCAAATATATACGATTTGCTTTAAATCCGACAATTAAGTTTATATTTGTACAAATAGCAAAGGCATTTGTCCATACAAAGACTTTTCGTACACCCTGTACTATACATACATACAAACACAACAAACACGACATAACCTTTCTTTGATGCTTTGCCGCGTCATCGAAAAATTGTTAAAATTTGTATTTAATTACTAATTCTTCAAATTATATCTTCCGGAATCCACACGGGAAGGTCTATAGAGGCGTTGCCACTGATATCTCAATGAAAAAAAATTGTGCATACATATTATGAACGTAGCTTCTTTCAATCTAAGAAGCCGTTCGCGAGTTGTAATTTGTTAACTTTATCCCTAATCGTTGGTATGGCTATCATCAAAATTGAAAATTGCAAAAGTATTTTTCAATGCTTGACCGAATTCTACTTAGATGCGAAATTTCTACTCTGCAACTCAATAAATGTCGGAAAAATCAAATTGATCGTCGTCAGGACTACCAAAAATCGAAATTATTTTCAAATAAAAACGTAGTGTACTTACATCCCTTTCGATAGCCACCTCACTCGTTCCAACCGCAGAAGGCGTCCGCGAGTTATTAATTGTCAGCTTTATCCTTGATCGTAGCTTTGCCAACAATGGGAATCGATTTTTCCAGATATATTTTTGAATGATTTACCTAATTCTTTCCAGTATCAAATTTCAGCTCTCCAACTCAATAAATACCGGGAATAGCATATTGTTCATCGTCACGGCAACGAAATGTCAAAATTATTTTCACATAAAAAAGGAGCTTACTTCCCTGCCTTTCGATTGCCACCTCATTCGTTTCAATCAGATAAGCCGTTCGCGAGTTAAAAATGATCAACTTTATACTCAATCGTTGCTATGGTAATCGTCGGAATCAAAATTCATAAAAAATATTTTTGAATGATTGACCGAATTCTACCCAGATATCAAATTTCAACTCTCCAACTCAATAAAAATAATGGAAATAGCAAACTGTTCGTCGTCATGGCAACTAAATTTTAAAATTATTTTCACATACAAAGCAGCTTACTTCGTTCCCTTTCGATTGCCACCTCATTCGTTTCAATCAGATAAGTCGTGCGTGAGTTAGAAATTGTCAACTTTATCCTTAATCGTTGCTATAGAAACCACGCGAATCAAAATTTTACGTATATAATTTTGAATGATTGACGGAAATCTTCCCATATATCAAATTTCAACTCTCCAACTCAATAAATATAGGAAATAGCAAATTTTTCGTCGTCATGCCAACGAAATGTGAAATTATTTTCAAATAAGAAAATTGCATACCTCCTCCCCTTTCGATTGCCACATCAATCGTTTCAATCGAATAAGCCGTTCTCAATTAATAACAAATCTAAGCAAAATTTAAATCAGACCCGTCATTGTGATATACCCCGTATAGTACCTAATGGAATAAAACCTTTATATGATGCTTTGTGGCGTCATCGAAAAATTGTTAAAATTGGTATTTAATGTGTAATTCTTCAAATTACATATTCCGGAATTCACACGGGAAGGTCTATAGAGGCCTTGCCCTGCATTTTTCAAGCCGAAAACGGTTCAGAAACCCGAAAATGTCCCAAGAAAAACTGACATTTTGGCGACCTTTAGACCCTTCATATTATAATACATTTCTCCGTATAAACTGATTTTTAAATCCATTTGCAGGGTCTCAGAAAGATAAAAAAAATTGGTATTTAGTGCTTAAATCGCCCAATGAATTGCACCATAATTAAAAATATAAAGTCCATTCTGTCTTTTCCATGTATATTCCAAGCCGAAATGGGCTCAGGATCTCTCCAAAATCACTAAAAATACTGACACTTTTGCATAATTCTGACAGGTCATATTTTTTAATTTCGACGTAAAGATAGGCTGCTTCAACTGATTTTCCAAGGCAGACTATTAATATATGCATTTTTTAAAATTTTTCCCGCAGCGAAGCAAAAAAACCTTTTTATTTATAACTTTAACGAAAAATATGTAATTTTAATTAGTGTGGAGTATTCTCAGATGATGGGGGAAGGAAATAATCCAAAAAAGAACTGTTAAATAAAAGAAATAATATATAATAATGCCATTTAAAGATGAATTTTGGTTGAAAAAAATAGAAAAAATGAGTTTTTACCTCCTAGATCCGGTCCGGGATCACCCGTTCGGGATTTATTTTAAAGCCTGATTATATCCCCAAGGGATGGCGTTGAAAAAGTTTTAAGAAATTAGATAGGAAAAGATACAGAATGTTTCGAATGTAGCGATGTCATGAAAAAAAATCGTAAAAAATCTAAATTTAATTATCGATTGCTCCTTTCCTATTAAGAATGAAGGAACCAAAAAATACGTTTATAACGTAGCTCGGCGAGGTCTTTCCGATAAGGTACATGGGATTTCGATTTGAATCCATTTTGACCCCCAAAAAAATTGACAACCGTAAAAATTTGCATGAAAATTCGTAATTTCCAGTTTTTCCCAAATTTTTCCAATTTCCAGTCGTTTTAGGTATAGGTAAATGTATTGCAAAAAGAAAGTATTTGAGATTCTTTAGTTTTATGTTCAAATCCGTTTTTCTGTCCGACGTTCCGGCGACCGAGTTATTTGGTGCCAAAGAGGGGTCTGCAAACTGCATTTTTCGATATAAAAAATTCAAAAGAATTACTTCCCATTTTCCGAATACCGCTAGTTTCAATAGGATTCTGAAGCTCCCGGTCCTCTACAACCTCCGAAAATTTAAATCGATTTAATTAAGTTTTGCGACCTATAATCGATCCCATACGAATTCGCGGAAATTTCTACTTTGACGTTTAGTAACTCCGAAACGGAACACCCTGTATAGCTGAATTTTTTAGCGAAGCTAGTCGCACTACTCCTCTATTAACCCAGAAAATTTGAACTTTCCACCTGTAACCATCTCGGAGAAAAAAAATTGAGATTGCCGAAAAACAGAATTGGACAACATACGAACATTTTTCTGACCAAGGGCTCGGTATATAGAGCGGCCTGAAAGGCGCTCTATATCTAGGGTGCATAGACCGCCTAATCGCCCCCCGAGGGGACTCTGTAATGTCGGTAATATCATCATTGTCATGCCCTGAAAATTTCGTGTTGCTAGGCCATGTATTAAGGACGATATCACACTCCTTCGGACTGATGATGGAGAATAGACCGCCCTTCGTAACTGCATCGCTACATACATACAAACACCTACACGTAGAAACTATTTTTGCCAACAAAAATACCTTTCGGACACCCTGTATACATACATACGCACATAAACACATATATATTAATACAAATATATTCCATTTTCTTGAAATACGACCTAATTAAATTTATCTAAGTACTAATAAGAGTATTTGCCCATTCCAAGACTTTTTGGACACCCTGTATACATTCACACTAACACCAACACGTTTAAATAGGAATATAGTCGATTTACTTAAAATCCGAATAAGTAAAGTTAATCTTGGTACTAGTAGAAGTATTTGCCCATACTAAGACTTTTCGGACACCCTGTATACAAACATATAAATCCGTACACATAGAAATGCAAATACATACGATTTGCTTTAAATCCGACAATTTTAATAATTAATTTTTGTACAAAAGGCAAAGGTTTTTGCCCATACAAAGACTGTTCGGACACCCTGTATACATACATAAAAATACAACACAGCACGACACATAGTAATTTAAATATTTTCGATTTTCTTGAAAAAAGACTCAGTTAAGTTTATCTTCGTGCTAATGACAAAGATACTTGCGCATACAAAGACTTTTCGGACACCCTGTATACATACATACAAACATAAACACATATTAATACAAATAAATATTCGATCTGCGTGAAATCCGACCTAATAAAGTTTATCTAAGTACTAATAGGAGTATTTGGCCATACCAAGACTTTTTGACACCCTGTATACATTCACACTAACACCCACACGTTTAAATAGGAATAAAGTCTATTTACTTAAAATCCGAATTAATTGGGTTTATCTCGGTGCTAGTAGGAGTATTTGCTCAAACAAATACTATTTGGACAACCTGTATACAAACATATAAATCCGTACACCTCGAAATGCAAATATATACGATTTGCTTTAAATCCGACAATTAAGTTTATCTTTGGTACAAATAGCAAAGTTATTTGCCCATACAAGGACTTTTCGGACACCCAGTATACATACATACAAACACAACCAGCACGACACAATAATTTAAATATCTTCGATTTTCTTGAAAGCCGACTGAATGAAGTTTATATTCGTATTAATGACAAAGATATTTGCGCATACAAAGTCTTTTTGGACATTCTGTATACATAAAAACATATAAAGAACCACACAAAGGAATAAAAACTTTAGGATTTTCTTGATCTAAGGAAATTGGAAAAATTTGCATGACGGTTTTTAATTTTTTTAGGGGTCAAAATGCAACAAATGGGATAGACAATAAAATTGTCAAACATTTCTATAATAAACAATTTTTCGATAGGACTTATAGTTTTCTAAATATATGGGTTTAAACTTGGTAATTTTTAGACATCATTTATTAAAAATATCTCCGGGAATATCAGGTTTAAAAGAAAATCAAATAGAAAAAATTATAGACCTTAACAAACTGTTACTTTTTACCAATAACCATTTTTTCAATAAATCTAACCGTTCTCGAGATACGACCGATTTAATAGCAGAATTCAAAATTTTATGGGTAAACCCTTATGAAAATTTTCAAAAATTTTATTTTTCCAAAAATTAAAAAATAGTGACATATTACGGTTTCCTATGTTAAAATTACGAGAGGAAACGAAAAAAGGCAAGGAATTCTTAAAATAAACTATATTTTTAATTTTTAAATTTTTCACAAAAAAAACGAAAAAAAATTGACACTGTTTTATACTTTTATTTTTATTTCGGTTATTAAAGACTTTCACAAAAAAATGTATCCAACAAATTAGATAGACAATAAAATTGTCAAACTTTTCTGTAATAGACAATTTCTCGATAGGACTTATAGTTTTCGAAATATAGAGGTATAAACTTGGTAATTATTATACGTCATTTTTTTAAAATATATCCGAAAGTATCAGGTATAAAGGAAAATCACATGAAAAAAATTATACATCTTAGTAAACTGCAACTTTTTACTAATAACTATTTTTCCAATAAATCTAACCGTTCTCGAGATACGACCGATGAAATGGCAGAATTGAAAATTTTATGGGTAAACAACCCCTATGTAAATTTTCAAAAATTTTATTTTTCAAAAATTAAAAAAATGACATATTACGATTTCCTAAGTTAAAATTATAAGAAGAAACGAAAAAATGGCAAAGAATTCTTAAAATAAACTACATTTTTAATTCTTTTATTATTTTTTATAAATAACAACTTATATAATCTATATTAAAAAACAATTTAATTCGCTCCTCTCCAAAGACAAACTTAATTAAATGACGTTTCAAGCAAATCAAAAATAAATAGCAACCTATACAATCCAAAGTAACAGTGGCGTGTCTGAAGGGCTCGCCACCAATCACTATTTAACTCGCTCCTCTCAAAAGACAAATTTAATTAAATAATGTTTTAAGCAAATAAGAAATAAATAATAAATTATATAATCAAAATTAAATAAAAATTTAATTCGCTCCTCTCAAAAGACAAACTTAATTAAGTGACGTTTCAAGCAAATCAAAAATAAGTAACAACTTAATTCGCTCCTCTCCAAAGACGATCTTAATTAAATGACGTTTCAAGCAAATCAAAAATAAATAGCAACCTATACAATCAAAATTAAATAACAAATTACTATTTAACTCGCTCCTCTTAAAAACAGAATTATTTAATTGAATGGCGTTCCTAGCAAATCGAAGATAAAAATTAAAATTTTACACACTCTCGCAAAATAATAACGATTTTCGCCACTCCGATCTTTTCTAGCGTAAAAATCACGATAGTATCGAATAAAAAAAAATAAAAATCTATTCCTGAAGAAATAGTCGAGAGGGACGAAAATGTATGTGCTTTTGTGGAAGCAAATGAGCCATGCTCCAGCAACCAAATTTCTCAAGAAATTGGCATTCCACACCGCACAGTTAGACATGTTTTAAAAAAGCATGGGTATAAATCCTACAAAATTAAAACTACCCTATTGAAACTGGCGGTATTCGGAAAATGGGAAGTAATTCTTTTTAATTTTTGTATGTCGAAAAATGCCGTTTGCAGACCCCTCTTTGGCGCTAAATAACGTGATGCCGGAACGTCGGACAGAAAAACGGATTTGAACATAAAACTAAAGAATCTCAAATATTCTTCTTTTTACAATACATTTACCTATACCTAAAATAAATTTCAACTCGCCAACTCAATAAATAAAGGAAATCGCAAATTATTCGTCGTCACGGCAACGGAAAATCAAAATTATTTTCACATAACGAAGTAGCTTACTCCCTTCCCTTTCGATTGCCACCTCACTCGTTTCAATCAGATAAACCGTGCGTGAGTTAGAAATTGTCAACTTTATCATTAATTGTTGCTATAGAAACCACGCGAATCAAAATTTACACATATAATTTTAAATGATTGACCGAATTCTTCCCATATATCAAATTTCCAATCTCCAACTCAATAAATACCGGGAATAGCAAATTGTTCGTCGTCACGGCAACGAAATGTCAAAATTATTTTCACATAAAAAAGTAGCTTACTTCCTTGCCAATCGGTTGCCACCTCACTCGTTTCAATCAGATCAGCCGTGCGTGAGTTAGAAATTGGCAACTTTATCCTTAATCGTTGCTATAGAAACCATGCGAATCAAAATTTTACATATAGAATTTTGAATAATTGACCGAATTCTTCCCATATATCAACTTTCAACTGTCCAACTCAAAAATTAACGAAAATAGCTAGTTGTTCGTCGTCATGCCAACGAAATGTCGAAATAATTTTGAAATAAGAAAATTGCTTACTTCCTTCCCTTTCGATTGTCACCTCACTCGATTTAATCGAATAAGCCGTTCTCAAATAATAACAAACCTAAGCAAATTTTTAATCAGACCCGTCATTGTGATTTACCCCATATACTACCTAATGGGAAAAAACCATTCTATGATGCCTTGCAGCTTCACCTATATATTGTTAAAAATGGTACTGAATGCCCAATTTTTCAAGTTATATGTTCCGAAATTCACACGGGAGAGAAGAGGCCTTGCCCTGTATTTTTCAAGCCCAAAACGGTCCAGAAACCCTAAAATTCTCGCAAGAAAAACGGACATTTTGGCGACATTTAGACCCTTCATATTATAATACATTTCTCCGTATAAACTGATTTTTAAATCCATTTGCAGGGTCTCAGAAAGATAAAAAAAATTGATATTTAGTGCTTAAATCGCCCAATGAAATGCACCATAATTAAAAATATAAAGCCCATTCTGTCTTTTCCATGTATATTCCAAGCCGAAATGGGCCCAGGATCTCTCCAAAATCACTAAAAATATTGACATTTTTGCATAATTCTGACAGGTCATATTTTTTAAATTCGACGGAAAGATAGGCTGCTTTAACTGATTTTCCAAGGCAGACTATTAATATATGCATTGTTTAAAATTTTTCCTGCACCGATGCTAAAAGAGCTTTTTATTTATAACTTTAACTCAAAAATATGCAATTTTAATTAGTGTGGATTGTTCTCAGATGATGTAGGAAGAAAATAAACCAAAAAAGAGCTGTTAAATAAGAGAAATAATACATAATAATGCCATTTAAAGATGAATTTTGATGAAAAAAAAACAGAAAAAATGAGTTTTTACCCCCTAAATCCGGCCCTAGATCATCCATTCTGGGTTCATTTTAAAGCCTGATTATATCCCCAAGGAATAGCGTTGAAAAAGTTGGAAGAAATTAGATAGGAAAAGATACAGAGTGATTCGAATATAGAGATGTCATGAAAAAAAATCTTTAAAAAACGAAATTTAATTATCGATTGCTCCTTTCCTATTAAGAATGAAGGAACCACAAAATACGTTTATAACGTAGTTCGGCGAGGTCTTTCCGATAAGGTACATGGGATTTCGATTTGAATCCATTTTGACCCCCCAAAAAATTCAAAACCGTCAAAGATTTGCATGAAAATTCGCAATTTCCAGTTTTTCCCAAATTTTTCCAATTTCCAGTAGTTTTAGTTATAGGTAAATGTATTGCAAAAAGAAAGTATTTGAGATTCTTTAGTTTTATGTTCAAATCCGTTTTTCTGTCCGAAGTTCCGGCGACCGAGTTATTTGGTGCCAAAAAGGGGTCTGCAAACTGCATTTTTCGACATAAAAAAATTCAAAAGAATTACTTCCCATTTTCCGAATACCGCCAGTTACA
This sequence comes from Philopedon plagiatum, assembly GCA_963971165.1. Taxonomy (NCBI): domain Eukaryota; kingdom Metazoa; phylum Arthropoda; class Insecta; order Coleoptera; family Curculionidae; genus Philopedon; species Philopedon plagiatum. The sequence goes on from OZ020190.1 coordinate 61,539,519, forward strand.
ATAGGGTTCTGAAGCTCCCGGTCCTCTACAACCTCCAAAAATTGAGATTGCCGAAAAACAGAATCTGACAACCAACGAACATTTTTCTGAGTGACTTCTAGGTATATAGACCGACCTGAAAGGCGGTCTATAACTAGTACGGGTAGACCGCCCTATCGACCCCTCCGAGGGGACTCTATAATGTCGGTAATATCATCATTGTCGTGCACTGAAATGGGGCTCCATAATGTCGGTAATATCATCATTGTCATGCCCTGAAAGTTTCGTGTTTCTACAGCATGTATTAAGGAAGATATCACACTCCTTCGGACTGATGATGCAGAATAGACCGCCCTTCGTAACCGTGTCGCTACACATATACAAACACCACACGTAGAAACTATTTTTGCCAACAAAACACTTTTCGGACACCCTGTATACATACATACAAACATAAACACATATTAATACAAATGTATTCGATTTGTGTGAACTCCGACCTAATAAAGTTTATCTAAGTAATAATAGGAGAATTTGCCCATACAAAGACTTTTCGGACACCCTGTATACATTCAAACTAACACCCACACGTTTAAATAGGAATATAGTCGATTTACTTAAAATCCGAATTAAGTAGGTTTACCTCGGTACTACTAGAAGTATTTGCCCCTACCAAGTCTTTTCGGACACCCTGTATACATACATACAAAGATAAACACATATTAATACAAATATATTCGATTTGCGTGAAATCCGACCTAATAAAGTTTATCTAAGTAATAATAGGAGTATTTGTCAATACCAAGACTATTTGGACACCCTGTATACATTCAAACTAACGCCCACACGTTTAAATAGGAATATAGTCGATTTACTTAAAATCCGAATTAAGTAGGTTTATCTCGGTTCTAGTAGAAGTATTTGCCCATACCAAGTGTTTTAGGACACCCTGTATACATACATACAAACATAAACACATATTAATACAAATATAATATTCGATTTCCGTGAAATCCGACCTAATAAAGTTTATCTAAGTAATAATAGGAGTATTTGCCCATACCAAGACTTTTCGGACACCCTGTATACATTCAAACTAACACCCACTCGTTTAAATAGGAATATAGTCGATTTACTTAAAATCCGAATTAAGTAGGTTTATCTCGGTACTACTAGAAGTATTTGCCCATACCAAGACTTTTCGGACACCCTGTATACATACATACAAAGATAAACACATATTAATACAAATATATTCGATTTGCGTGAAATCCGACCTAATAAAGTTTATCTAAGTAATAATAGGAGTATTTGCCCATACCAAGACTTTTTGGACACCCCGTATACATTCAAACTAACACCCACACGTTTAAATAGGAATATAGTCGATATACTTAAAATCCGAATTAAGTAGGTTTATCTCGGTACTAGTAGAAGTATTTGCCCATACCAAGTCTTTTCGGACACCCTGTATACATACATACAAACATAAACACATATTAATACAAATGTATTCGATTTGCGTGAAATCCGACCTAATAAAGTTTATCTAAGTAATAATAGGAGTATTTGTCAATACCAAGACTTTTTGGACACCCTGTATACATTCAAACTAACACCCACACGTTTAAATAGGAATATAGTCGATTTACTTAAAATCCGAATTAAGTAGGTTTATCTCGGTTCTAGTAGAAGTATTTGCCCATACCAAGTCTTTTAGGACACCCTGTATACATACATACAAACTTAAACACATATTAATACAAATATAATATTCGATTTGCGTGAAATCCGACATAATAAAGTTTTTCTAAGTACTAATAGGAGTATTTGGCCATATCAAGATTTTTGGACACCCTGTATACATTCACACTAAGACCCACACGTTTAAATAGGAATATAGTCGATTTACGTAAAATCCCACCTAATTAAATTTATCTTGGTACCTACTAGTAGAAGTATTTGCCCATACTAAGACTTTTCGGACACACTGTATACTTGTATACAACACAAATAAAAACAAATGTAATCGATTTGCCTGAAATTCGGTTTAATTACATTTATCCTGGTGCTACTAGGAGTATTTGCTCCAACCAAGACTTTTTGGACAGCCTGTATACAGACATATATATATAAATCCGTACACATGGAAATGGAAATATATACGATTTGCTTTAAATCCGACAATTAAGTTTATATTTGTACAAATAGCAAAGGTATTTGCCCATACAAACTTTTGTACTTTTCGGACACCCTGTAGACATATAGGTATACAATCACGCACATGCTGGAAGATATAAAATGTATTTTCGAATTGTTCTGGTTACTTTAAAACGATCCGAATCAATTCATTTCCCTAAAATTAAATTAAAATGATTTAATAATAATTAATATATTGCCCCAAAGGTATACCCGCTCATGCTTAGGAATTATTTTATATACTATAACTTTATAACAAATATTTGGATGCCACTGAGCGCAATATTAGAATCTTCAATGATGTCTTGTAGCGTCATCGGAAAATCGATAAAATTTGTATTTAAAGCCAAATTTATCAAATGAAATGTCTTTCTACTGAAAGTATAAGGTCCCTAAATCCCTTGCCCGGTAAATTTCAAGGCAAACTTGGTCCAGATTGGTCCAGATCTCGCAACAAAATGCTGACATTTGAGCCAAATTGTGACATTTCATACATTATAATTAAATTAATACATTTTCCCGTATAGAAATTGATTTTTATAATGCAATGTAGGGTCGACAAAAATTTCAAAAAAATGATATTTAATGCCCATCTCGTGCTACGAAATGGTCAGTAATAGATAAAAAACGTCCATTCTATCAATTCCATGTATATTCCAAGCCGAAACTGGCTCAGGATCTTTAAAATATCGCTAGAAAAACTGGATATTTTGACAGCTCATATTTAACTTCGATGTAAAGCGTCACCAGTTACCTGTTCAATTGTTTTTTGTCATGGCATGGTATAAAATTCGCAGTTTTTAAAATTTTTCCTGCGCCGAAGGAAGAAAACCTATTTATTTATAACTTTAACGCAAAAATATGGAGTTTTAATTAGTTAGCAGTGTTCTCAGATGATGACGGAAGAAAATAAACCAAAAAAGAGCTGTTAAATAAGAGAAATAATACATAATAATGCCATTTAAAGATGAATTTTCATGGAAAAAAATAGAAAAAATGGGGTTTTACCCCCTAAATTCGGTCCTGGATCACCCATTCGGGATTCATTTTAAAGCCTGATTATATCCCCACTGGATAGCGTTGAAAAAGTTGGAAGAAATTGGATAGGAAAAGATACAGAGTGATTCGAATGTAGAGATGTCATGAAAAAAAATGGTTAAAAACCGAAATTTAATTATCGATTGCTCCTTTCCTATTAAGAATCAAGGAACCGAAAAATATGGAAACTAGGTATTTCGGCGAGCTCTTTCCGATAAGGCACATGAGATTTCGATTTGAATCCATTTTGACCCCCCAAAAATTCAAAACCGTCAAACATTTGCATGAAAATTCGTAATTTCCAGTTTTTCTCAAATTTTTCCAATTTCCAGTCGCTTTAGGTATAGGTAAATGTACTGCAAAAAGAAAGTATTTGAGATTCTTTAGTTTCACGTTCAAATACGTTTTTCTGTCCGATGTTCGGGTTTCGACTTATTCAGTGCCAAAGTGGGGTCTACAAAGGGCATTTTTCGACATAAAAAAATTCAAAAGAATTACTTCCCATTTTCCGAATATCGCCAATTTCAATAGGGTTCGGAACACCCCTGTCTTCTACAACCTCTGAAAATTTAAATCGATTTAGTTAAGTTTTGCGACCTGTAATCGATTTCAACGGAAATCGCTGAAATTTCGATTTTGACGTTTTATATCTCCGAAACGGAACACCCTGTATAACTGAATTTTTTACCGAAGCTAGCCGCACTATCCCTCTATTAATCCAGAAAATTTGATTGCCCCCCTCTAACCGTTTTCGAGAAAAAAAATTGAAAATGTCGAAACGGACGACAACATACATACGCACATACACACAACTTTTTTCCAAGCAGGGGGTATATAGACCGCTCGGCGGGCGGTCTATAAAGATTGCGTAGACCGCCTAATCGTCCCCCGAGGGGGCTCTGTAATGTCGGTAATATCATCATTGTCATGCACTGAAAGGGGGCTACATAATGTCGGTAATATCATCATTGTCATGCCCTGAAAGTTTCGTGTTTCTAGATCATGTATTAAGGAAGATACACACTCCTTCGGACTGATGATGCAGGATAGACCGCCCTTCGTAACCGTGTCGCTACACACATACAAACACCACACGTAGAAACTATTTTTGACAACAAAAAACTTTTCGGACACCCTGTATACATACATACAATCATAAACACATATTAAAACAAATGTATTCGATTTGCGTGAAATCCGACCTAATAAAGTTTATCTAAGTAATAATAGGAGTATTTGCCCATACCAAGACTTTTTGGACACCCTGTATACATTCACACTAACACCCACACGTTTAAATAGGAATAGAGTCGATTTACGTAAAATCCCACCTAATTAAATTTATCTTGGTACCTACTTGTAGAAGTATTTGCCCATACTAAGACTTTTCGGACACCCTGTATACGTATATACAACACAAATAAAAACAAATATAATCGATTTGCCTGAAATTCGGTTTAATTACATTTATCCTTGTGCTACTAGGAGTATTTGCTCCAACCAAGACTTTTTGGACATCCTGTATGCCGACATACATATGTAAATCCTTACACATGGAAATGGAAATATATACGATTTGCTATAAAATCCGACAATTAAGTTTATATTTGTACAAATAGCAAAGGTATTTGCCCATACAAACTTTTGTACTTTTCGGACACCCTGTAGACATATATACAATCACGCACATGCTGGAAGATATAAAATGTATTTTCGAATTGTTCTGGTTACTTTAAAACGATCCGAATCAATTCATTTCCCTAAAATTAAATTAAAATGATTTAATAATAATTAATATATTGCCCCACCCGCTCATGCTTAGGAATTATTTTATATATTATAACTTTATAACAAATATTTGGATGCCACTGAGCGCAATATTAGAATCTTCAATGATGTCTTGTAGCGTCATCGGAAAATCGATAAAATTTGTATTTAAAGCCAAATTTATCCAATGAAATGTCTTTCTACTGAAAGTATAAGGTCCCTAATTCCCTTGCCCGATAAATTTCAAGCCGAAGTTGGTCCAGACTGTTTCCAATCTCCCAAGAAAAACTGGCATTTTTGCGACATTTAGACACATATTTTAATACGTTTTTCCGTATAAAACTGATTTTGACATGCATTTGCATGGTCTGAGAAAAATTAAAAAAATTCGTATTTAATGCTTAAATCGTCCAATGAAATGTATTGTAAATAAAAATATAAAATCCGTTTTACCTTTGCCATGTATATTTCAAGCCGAAATCGGTCCAGGAAGCTTCCAATATCGCTACAAAAACTGTTATTTTCATGACATTTTGACAGGTCATATTTTAATTTCGATGTAAAGAGGGTCAGTTTCATTTGTTTTGTCAAGGCACGGCTTTTAATATATGACTGAATTGATTCGGCTTTTACTTGGTGGAAATCCATTATCAAACTGAAGTTTTAATACTGTGGTAAAATAATTTTACACTTTCCACTAATTTGAGATCTTTATTTTTAAACACTCGACATGTTTCGAAACACTGTTTCTTCTTCAAAGGAGTAAAACAAAGTGGTATCTTAAAAGTATAAAGGTGTGTACATACCAAAAGGTTCAGGTATTAACAATAAATCTAAATTGATGTAGGTGTGTACATACAAAAAGGTTCAGGTATTAACAATAATCTAAATTGAGGGAAAATCCTGTTAAAGTATTTACAAGCTAAGAAAAGATATTCAATAGAGGTGATGAGTTTAAATCTAATTGGTCGTTCAATAAAACATTATTATTTTTAAGTTTGTTTATTTCCAAGGCTTCGAGCAAATTCAGCCTTTTTCCCTTGTTCTCGGTATGCAAAATATCATAATTATTGTTGAAAGTATGGTTTTCTTGGATTAAGTGATTTGAATAATTTGAGTCTGTTTTATTATTTGTATAACTAGAGTAATGTTCTTTAATACGTTTATCAAAGTTACGGCCTGTTTGCCCTATATATACTTTAGGGCAATCGTGACATTTTAATTTGTATACACCAGTTTTATTTCCTTTGTTTAGTTTTGTTTTATTGTTTTTAATATGTTTTCCCAGAGTATTGTTAGTTTTGTCTGCTATATTAATATTTAAGTTTTTTAAAAAATTACCTACTTTACTACTGATGTGGCCTAAATAAGAAATTACTTTGTAATTATTTTTGTTCTCTTTTGTAGTAGGAAACACTAAGTTAATGGCTTTTTTATATAATTTATTATTTAGCATTTTATCTATCATTTTTGCGGAATATCCATTATTTACGGCAATTTGTTTGATTAAGTCTAATTCTTTTTGAAAGTTGAAATGGTTGAGAGGTAAATTTATTAATCGATGAATCATACTAGAAAAAGAAGCTAATTTATGTTGTATCGGATGGCAAGAACTATTATGTATAGTTGTATCAGTATGAGTAGGTTTATGGTAAACAGAAAATTCATGTGTTTTACTCCTTTGAAGAAGAAACAGTGTTTCGAAACATGTCGAGTGTTTAAAAATAAAGATCGCAAATTAGTGGAAAGTGTAAAATTATTTTACCACAGTATTAAAACTTCAGTTTTTTAATATATGCACTTTTTAAAATTTTTCCTGCAGCGATGCGAAAAAGGGTATTTATTTATAACTTTAACGAAAAAATATGGAATTTTAATTAGTTAGAAGTGTTCTGAGATGATAAGGGATGAAAATAAACCAAAAAAGAATCGTTAAATAAGAGAAATAATATATAATAATGCCTTTTAAAGATGAATTTTGATGAAAAAAAAACAGAAAAAATGAGTTTTTACCCCCTAAATTCGGCCCTAGATCACCCATTCGGGATTCATTTTAAAGCATGATTATATTCCCAAGGGATAGCGTTGAAAAAGTTGGAAGAAATTAGATAGGAAAAGATACAGAGTGATTCGAATGTAGAGATGTCATGAAAAAAATCGTAAAAAATCGAAATTTAATTATCGATTGCTCCTTTCTATTAGGAATAAAAGAACAAAAAAATTCGTTTCTAACGTATTTCGGCGAGCTCTTTCCGATAGGGTACATGGAATTTCGATTTGAATCCATTTTGACCCGCAAAAAATTAAATTCCGTCAAAAAATTTCATGAAAAAAGGTAATTTCCAGTTTTTCCCAAATTTTTCCAATTTCCAGTCGTTTTAGGTATAGGTAAATGTATTGCAAAAAGAAAGTATTTGAGATTCTTTAGTTTTATGTTCAAATACATTTTTCTGTCCGAGGCTCCGGCTTCGACTTATTCAGTGCCAAAGTGGGGTCTACAAACAGCATTTTTCGACATAAAAAAATTCAAAAAAATTACTTCCCATTTTCCGAATACCGCCAGTTTCAATAGGGTTCTGAAGCTCCCGGTCCTCCACAACCTCCAAAAATTTAAATCGATTTACTTCACGTTTGCGACCTGTACCCGATTTCAACGGAAATCGCTGAAATTTCGACTTTGACGTTTTATAACTCCGAAACGGAACACCCTGTATAACTGAATTTTTTACCGAAGCTAGTCGCACTATCCCTCTATTAACCCAGAAAATTTGATTGCCCACCACCAACCGGTTTCGAGAAAAAAAATTGAAAATGTGAAAATGTCGAAACGGACGACAACATACATAGGCACATACACACATTTTTCTGACCAAGCAGGGGGTATAGAGACCGAGCCTGAAAGGCGGTTTGAAGATAAAAAATTTATGATTTCCTTGAAATAAGGCTCAATTATTCTGCTCTTCTTGCTAATGACAAAGATATTTGCGCATACAAATACTTTTCGGACACCCTGTAGACATATGTACAACCATTCACATGTCCGAAAGGTATAAAATGTGTTTTCGAATCGTTCTGGTTACTTTAAAACGATCCGAATCAAGTCATTTCCCTAAAATTAAATTAAAATGATTCAATAATAATTGATATATTGTCCCAAAGGTATACACGCTCATGGTTAGAAAATAAAATGTATATTTCTGGATTTTTTCGAAGCCACTGAGCTCCATATTAGAATCTTCAATGATGCTTTGTAGCGTCATAGGAAAATCGATTAAAATGGTATTTAATCGGTATATTATGAAATGAAATGTCTTTCTACTGAAAGAATAAGGTCCCTAATTCCCTTGCCCGGTAAATTTCAAGCCGAAGTTGGTCCAGACTGTTTCCAATCTCCCAAGAAAAACTGGCATTTTTGCGACATTTAGACACATATTTTAATACGTTTTTCCGTATAAAACTGATTTTGACATGCATTTGCATGGTCTGTGAAAAATTAAAAAAAAATCGTATTTAATGCTAAATCGTCCAATGTATTGCAACTAAAAATATAAAGTCCGTTTTACCCATGCCATGTATATTTCAAGCCGAAATCGGTCCAGGAAGCTTCCGATATCGCTACAAAAACATGACATGACATTTTGACAGGTCATATTTTAATTTCGATGTAAATAGGGTCAGTTTCATTTGTTTTTTCAAGGCACGGCTTTTAATATATGTACCATCGTGCCGATAAAAAACTAGGACCGAAAAATCACGAAACTGGGAAAGGAAATACATATCTCCTAGACTTTAAAAGGTGTTCTAGAGCCGGAAAGGTAAAAACACCAGCTTTTTAAAGTGTAACCTAGGTTACATAATCTAACGTTTTGTATTTTGCTATACGAGGTGGCATCAAAATATATTTCTTGTATAAATTTGAGGGACAGTATATATGGAGAAGCTAAATTTATTGGGCATTTTTTTTAGAAAAAAGACAAATATTTTATTTCAAATATATTTAACATCGCCTGAAAATGAAAAATATATTCAAATAATAAAATAAATTCAATAAAAGATAAAAAAATACAAACACAAAATTTGTCAAAGCAACACAAAATTTTTAATATTTGGTCATAGAACCATTTCTGTTTATTACTTCTTGAAGCCTTTGTGGCATACTTAAAACTAGGTTTCTGCATAATTCGCCCGTTACTTCATCCCAAGCTTGATTTATCCTGTAGCGTAATTCATCCCTGTTTCTTGGTCGAAAATCATGTTTATACATGGATTTCACCATTTTACCCCAAATGTTTTCGATCGGGTTCAAATCGGGACTCTTCGAAGGCCAAGGAAGAACTGCTATATTATTTTCTTGGAGAATATTTTGCACAATACGCGATGTGTGTATTGGAGCATTATCATGCTGAAATGTAAAATTTTGACCATATACAGCGTTTATCGATGGTATCATCACTTCATGTAATATATTAACGTATACGGCTGCAGTTAGTCTTCCTTCCACGATTTGGCAAACTCCTGGCCCTCTAGCGCTAATCCAACCGCAAACATTTATAGAGAAACGCCCACTTTGGTTGGTTTTGTGGGTGTATATCTCATCATACCGCATGCCGGAAGGCCTATAAACCCGAATTCTCCCATTGATTGAAAAGTTTTCTCGTCAGAAAATATAACTGTTTCCCAGAAATTATTCTGATTTAAATATTCATGTGAAAATTCTAACCTGCCCTGTTTGTTTCTTTCCGTTAAAAATATTTTATTAGCTGCACAACGACTTCGTATATCGGAATTTCGAACCCTGTCTCTAGCAGTGTTTGCAGAACCTGGAAAGTTCGTCTCTTCTTTCGCCTTTATTGCAGTGTCGAATGGATGATCCCTCAGATAATTAAGCAGTCTTCTATCTTAATCCTCAGTAGAAATTTTAGGGGGACCTGAACCCGCTTTTCTAATAATAGTCCCATGCCTTTCTATTTTTTGTTTTGCCAACAGCACGGTCTTCTTGTTTACTCCCAGTTCGTCTGCAATATCCCTAATAAAAGCGCCATCTCGCAACCTACTGTAAATAATAGCCTTTTGCTGGGGAGTTAATTGTGGCATATTTTTAGAGAAAAATGTGCTTGACAAGTTAATGCTAAAGTGACAATCTATATTGACATGTAAAATTTTCATATGACATTTTACTGGTACCTGGCTCGACAGTAAATATTTCCTAATAGTCTAGGAGAAAAAAGGAAATTTTGCTGTCCTAGTTTTTTATCGGCACGATGGTACCTTTTAAAATTTTTCCTGCACCGATGCAAAAAAAGGTATTTATTTATAACTTTAACGAAAAAATATGGAATTTTAATTAGTTAGAAGTGTTCTCAGATGATAAGGGATGAAAATAAACCAAAGAAGAACTGTTAAATCGGAGAAATAATATATAATAATGAATTTTAAAGATGAATTTTGATGGGAAAAAACAGAAAAAATTAGTTTTTACCCCCTAAATCCGGTCCAGGATCACCCATTCCGGATTTGTTTTAAAGCCTGATTATATTCCCACGGGATAGCGTTGAAAAAGTAGGAAGAAATTAGATAGGAAAAGATACAGAGTGATTCAAATGTAGAGATGTCATGAAAAAAAATCGTAAAAAATCGAAATTTAATTATCGATTGCTCCTTTCCTATTAAGAATGAAGGAACCAAAAAATACGTTCATAACGTAGTTCGGCGAGGTCTTTCCGATAAGGTACATGAGATTTCGATTCGGATCCATTTTGACCCCTGAAAAAATTGACAACCGGCAAAAATTTGCATGAAAAATCGTAATTTCCAGTTTTTCCCAAATTTTTCCAATTTCCGGTCGTTTTAGGTATAGGTAAATGTATTGCAAAAAGAAAGTATTTGAGATTCTTTAGTTTTATGGTCAAATACGTTTTATATCCGACGCTTCGTTTTGGAGCAATGTAGAATTGAATATGGGTCTGCAAGTGCCATTTTTCGACCTGAAAAAATTCAAAAGAATTACTTCCCATTTTCCGAATACCGCCAATTTCAATAGGGTTCGGGAAACCCCGGTCTTCTACAACCTCCGAAAATTTAAATCGATTTAATTAACTTTTGCGACCTGTATTGTGTATCATACGAAATCGCGGAAATTTCGACTTTGACTTTTAATAACTCCGAAACGGTACACCCTGTATAACTGAATTTTTTATCAAAGCTAGATGCACTATCCCTCTATTAACCCAGAAAATTTGGTTGCTCGACCTCTAACCGTTTTCGAGAAAAAAAAATGAGAATGGGCAAATACCGAATCTGACGACAACCAACGCACATTTTCTGAGTGACGGGGGGGTATAGAGACCGAGCCTGAACGGCGGTCTCTAACTAGGGTGCATAGACCGCCTAATCGCCCCCCGAGGGGGATCTATAAGGTCGGTAATATCATTGTCATGCCCTGAAAATTTCGTGTTGCTAGGCCATATATTAAGGAAGATATCACACTCCTTCGGACTGATGATGGAGAATAGACCGCCCTTCGTAACCGTATCGCTACAAACATAAAAACGCCTACACGTAGAAACTATTTTTGCCAACGAAACACTTTTCGGACACCCTGTATACATACATACAAACATAAACACATATTAATACAAACGTATTCGATTTGCGTGAAATCCGACCTAATAAAGTTTATCTAAGTAATAATAGGAATCCCATACCAAGACTTTTCGGACACCCTGTATACATTCAAACTAACACCCACACGTTTAAATAGGAATATAGTCGATTTACTTAAAATCCGAATTAATTAGGTTTATTTCGGTACTATTAAAATATTTGCCCATACCAAGACTTTTCGAACACCCTGTATAGGTACATACAACACATATAAAAACAAATATAATCGGTTTTGCATGAAATCCGGTTTAATTACATTTATCCTGGTACTACTAGGAGCATTTGCTCCTACAATGACTTTTTGGACAGCCTGTATACAGACATATACCTCCGTACACATAGAAATGCAAATGTATACGATTTGCTTTAAATCCGACAATTAAGTTTATATTTGTACAAATAGCAAAGGTATTTGTCCATACAAATACTTTTCGGACACCCTGTACAATACATACATACAAACACAACAAACACGACACATAGTACACAACTATCCAAATCAATACATTACGGAAATAGCAAATTATTCGTCGTCACGGCAGCGGAAAATCAAAATTATTTTCACATAAAAAAGTAGCTTACTTCCTTCCCTTTCTATTGCCACTTCAGTCGTTTCAATCAGATAAGCCGTGCGTGAGTTAGAAATTGTCAACTTTATCCTTAATCGTTGCTATAGAAACCATGGGAATCGATTTTTACAGATATATTTTTGAATGATTGACCGAATTCTTCCCAGATATCAAATTTCAACTATCCAACTCAATACATTACCGAAATAGCAAATTATTCGTCGTCACGGCAACGGAAAATCAAAATTATTTTCACATAAAAAAGTAGCTTACTTCCTTCCCTTTCGATTGCCACTTCAGTCGTTTCAATCAGATAAGCCATGCGTGAGTTAGAAATTGTCAACTTTATCCTTAATCGTTGCTATAGAAACCGTGGGAATCGATTTTTACAGATATATTTTTGAATGATTGACCGAACTCTTCCCAGATAACAAATTTCAACTATCCAACTCACTACATTACGGAAATAGCAAATTATTCGTCGTCACGGCAACGGAAAATCAAAATTATTTTCACATAAAAAAGTAGCTTACTTCCTTCCCTTTCGATTGCCACTTCAGTCGTTTCAATCAGATAAGCCATGCGTGAGTTAGAAATTGTCAACTTTATCCTTAATCGTTGCTATAGAAACCATGGGAATCAATTTTTACAGATATATTTTTGAATGATTGACCGAATTCTTCCCAGATAACAAATTTCAACTATCCAACTCAATACATTACGGAAATAGCAAATTATTCGTCGTCACGGCAACGGAAAATCAAAATTATTTTCACATAAAAAAGTAGCTTACTTCCTTCCCTTTCGATTGCCACTTCAGTCGTTTCAATCAGATAAGCCGTGCGTGAGTTAGAAATTTTCGACTTTATCCTTAATCGTTGCTATGCCAACCATGGGAATCGATTTTTACAGATATATTTTTGAATGAGTGTCCGAATTATTCCCAGATATCAAATTTCAACTATCCAACTCAATACATTACGGAAATAGCAAATTATTCGTCGTCACGGCAACGGAAAATCAAAATTATTTTCAAATAAAAAAGTAGCTTACTTCCTTCCCTTTCGATTGCCACTTCAGTCGTTTCAATCAGATAAGCCGTGCGTGAGTTAGAAATTGTTAACTTTATCCTTAATCGTTGCTATGCCAACCATGGGAATCGATTTTTACACATATATTTTTGAATGAGTGCCCGAATTCTTCCCAGACATCAAATTTCAACTATCCAACTCAATACATTACGGAAATAGCAAATTATTCGTCGTCACGGCAACGGAAAATCAAAATTATTTTCCCATAACAAAGTAGCTTACTCCCTTCCCTTTCGATTGCCACCTCACTTGTTTCAATCAGATAAGCCGTACGTGAGTTAGAAATTGTCAACTTTATCATTAATCGTTGCTATAGAAACCACGCGAATCAAAATTTACACATATAATTTTAAATGATTGACCGAATTCTTCCCATATATCAATTTCCAATCTCCAACTCAATAAATACCGGCAATAGCAAATTGTTCGTCGTCACGGCAACGAAATGTCAAAATTATTTTCACATAAAAAAGTAGCTTACTTCCTTGCCAATCGATTGCCATCTCACTCGTTTCAATCAGATCAGCCGTGCGTGAGTTAGAAATTGGCAACTTTATCCTTAATCGTTGCTATAGAAACCATGCGAATCAAAATTTTATATATAGAATTTTGAATAATTGACCGAATTCTTCCCATATATCAACTTTCAACTGTCCAACTCAAAAATTAACGAAAATAGCTAGTTGTTCGTCGTCATGCCAACGAAATGTCGAAATTATTTTGAAATAAGAAAATTGCTTACTTCCTTCCCTTTCGATTGCCACCTCACTCGATTTAATCGAATAAGCCGTTCTCAAATAATAACAAACCTAAGCAAATTTTTAATCGGACCCGTCATTGTGATTTACCCCATATACTAGCTAATGGGATAAAACCATTCTATGATGCCTTGCAGCGTCACCTATATATTGTTAAAAATGGTACTGAATGCCCAATTTTTCAAGTTATATGTTCCGGAATTCACACGGGAAGGTCTATAGAGGCCTTGCCCTGTATTTATCAAGCCCAAAACGGTCCAGAAACCCTAAAATTCTCGCAAGAAAAACTGGCATTTTGGCGACATTTAGATCATTCATATTTTAATACATTTCTCCGTATAAACTGATTTTTAAATCCATTTGCAGTGTCTCAGAAAGATAAAAAAAATTGGTATTTAATGCTTAAATCGTCCAATGAAATGCACTGTAATTAAAAATATAAAGTCCATTCTGTCTTTTCCATGTATATTCCAAGCCGAAATGGGCCCAGGATCTTTCCAAAATCACTAAAAATACTGACATTTTTGCATAATTCTGACAGGTCATATTTTTTAATTTCGACGTAAAGATAGGCTGCTTCAACTGATTTTCCAAGGCAGACTATTAATATATGCATTTTTTAAAATTTTTCCTGCACCGATGCTAAAAGAGCTTTTTATTTATAACTTTAACTCAAAAATGTGCAATTTTAATTAGTGTGGAGTGTTCTCAGATGATGTAGGAAGACAATAAACCAAAAAAGAGCTGTTAAATAAGAGATAATACATAATAATGCCATTTAAACATGAATTTTGATGGAAAAAAACAGAAAAAATGAGTTTTTACCCCCTAAATCCGGCCCTAGATCATCCATTCTGGGTTCATTTTAAAGCCTGATTATATCCCCAAAGGATAGCGTTGAAAAAGTTGGAAGAAATTAGATAGGAAAAGATACAGAGTAATTCGAATGTAGAGATGTCATGAAAAAAAATCGTAAAAAATCTAAATTTAATTATCGATTGCTCCTTTCCTATTAAGAATGAAGGAACCAAAAAATACGTTTAAAACGTAGTTCGGCGAGGTCTTTCTGATAAGGTACATGGGATTTCGATTTGAATCCATTTTGACCCCCAAAAAAATTGACAACCGTCAAAAATATGCATTAAAATTCGTAATTTCCAGTTTTTCCCAAATTTTTCCAATTTCCAGTCGTTTTAGGTATAGGTAAATGTATTGCAAAAAGAAAGTATTTGAGATTCTTTAGTTTTATGTTCAAATCCGTTTTTCTGTCCGGCGTTCCGGCTTCACGTTATTTAGCCCCAAAGAGGAGCCTGCAAAAGGTATTTTTCAACATAAAAAAATTCAAAAGAATTACTTCCCATTTTCCGAATACCGCCAGTTTGAATAGGGTTCTGAAGCTCGCTGTCCTCTACAACCTCTGAAAATTTAAATCGATTTAATTAAGTTTTGCGACCTGTAATCGATCCCATAGGAATTCGCGGAAATTTCGACTTTGACGTTTAATAACTCCGAAACGGTACACCCTGTATAACTGATTTTTTTACCGAAGCTAGTCGCACTATCCCTCTATTAACCCAGAAAATTTGAACGTGCCACCAGCAACCGCCTCGGAGAAAAAAAATTGTGATTGTCGAAAAACACGATTTGTCAACTGACGAACATTTTTGTGAGTGACTGCTAGGTATATAGACCGGCGGAAAGCCGGTCTATAGCTAGGGTGCATAGACCGCTTAATCGCCCCCGAGGGGGCTCTATAAGGTCGGTAATATCATTGTCATACCCTGAAAATTTCGTGTTGCTAGGCCATATATTAAGGAAGATATCACACTCCTTCGGACTGATGATGGAGAATAGACCGCCCTTCGTAACCGTATCGCTACAAACATAAAAACGCCTACACGTAGAAACTATTTTTGCAAACGAAAAACTTTTCGGACACCCTGTATACATACATACAAACATAAACACATATTTATACAAATGTATTCGATTTGCGTGAAATCCGACCTAATAAAGTTTATCTAAGTAATAATAGGAATCCCATACCAAGACTTTTCGGACACCCTGTGTACATTCAAACTAACACCCACACGTTTAAATAGGAATATAGTCGATTTACTTTAAATCCTAATTAATTAGGTTCATTTCGGTACTATTAGAAGTATTTGACCATACCAAGACTTTTCGAACACCCTGTATAGGTATATACAACACATATAAAAACAAATATAATCGATTTTGCATGAAATCCGGTTTAATTACATTTATCCTGGTACTACTAGGAGTATTTGCTCCTACAATGACTTTTTGGACAGCTTGTATACAGACATATACCTCCGTACACATAGAAATGCAAATGTATACGATTTGCTTTAAATCCGACAATTAAGTTTATATTTGTACAAATAGCAAAGGTATTTGTCCATACAAAGACTTTTCGGACACCCTGTACTATACATACATACAAACACAACAAACACGACACATAGTACACAACTATCCAAATCAATACATTACGGAAATATCAAATTATTCGTCGTCACGGCAGCGGAAAATCAAAATTATTTTCGCATAAAAAAGTAGCTTACTTCCTTCCCTCTCGATTGCCACTTCAGTCGTTTCAATCAGATAAGCCGTCCGTGAGTTAGAAATTGTCAACTTTATCCTTAATCGTTGCTATAGAAACCATGGGAATCGATTTTTACAGATATATTTTTGAATGATTGACCGAATTCTTCCCAGATATCAAATTTCAACTATCCAACTCAATACATTACGGAAATAGCAAATTATTCGTCGTCACGGCAACGGAAAATCAAAATTATTTTCACATAAAAAAGTAGCTTACTTCCTTCCCTTTCGATTGCCACTTCAGTCGTTTCAATCAGATAAGCCGTGCGTGAGTTAGAAATTGTCAACTTTATCCTTAATCGTTGCTATAGAAACCATGGGAATCGATTTTTACAGATATATTTTTGAATGATTGACCGAATTCTTCCCAGATAACAAATTTCAACTATCCAACTCACTACATTACGGAAATAGCAAATTATTCGTCGTCACGGCAACGGAAAATCAAAATTATTTTCACATAAAAAAGTAGCTTACTTCCTTCCCTTTCGATTGCCACTTCAGTCGTTTCAATCAGATAAGCCATGCGTGAGTTAGAAATTGTCAACTTTATCCTTAATCGTTGCTATAGAAACCATGGGAATCGATTTTTACAGATATATTTTTGAATGATTGACCGAATTTTTCCAGATAACAAATTTCAAATATCCAACTCAATGCATTACGGAAATAGCAAATTATTCGTCGTCACGGCAACGGAAAATCAAAATTATTTTCACATAAAAAAGTAGCTTACTTCCTTCCCTTTCGATTGCCACTTCAGTCGTTTCAATCAGATAAGCCGTGCGTGAGTTAGAAATTGTCGACTTTATCCTTAATTGTTGCTATGCCAACCATGGGAATCGATTTTTACAGATATATTTTTGAATGAGTGTCCGAATTATTCCCAGATATCAAATTTCAACTATCCAACTCAATACATTACGGAAATAGCAAATTATTCGTCGTCACGGCAACGGAAAATCAAAATTATTTTCACATAAAAAAGCTTACTTGCTTCCCTTTCGATTGCCACTTCAGTCGTTTCAATCAGCAAAGCCGTGCGTGAGTTAAAAATTGTCAACTTTATCCTTAATCGTTGCTATGCCAACCATGGGAATCGATTTTTCCAGATATATTTTTGAATGAGTGCCCGAATTCTTCCCATATATCAAATTTCCAATCTCCAACTCAATAAATACCGGGAATAGCAAATTGTTCGTCGTCACCGCAACGAAATGTCAAAATTATTTTCACATAAAAAAGTAGCTTACTTCCTTGCCAGTCGATTGCCACCTCACTCGTTTCAACCAGATCAGCCGTGCGTGAGTTAGAAATTGGCAACTTTATCCTTAATCGTTGCTATAGAAACCATGCGAATCAAAATTTTACATATAGAATTTTGAATAATTGACCGAATTCTTCCCATATATCAACTTTCAACTGTCCAACTCAAAAAATAACGAAAATAGCTAGTTGTTCGTCGTCATGCCAACGAAATGTCGAAATTATTTTGAAATAATAAAATTGCTTACTTCCTTCCCTTTCGATTGCCACCTCACTCGATTTAATCGAATAAGCCGTTCTCAAATAATAACAAACCTAAGCAAATTTTTAATCAGACCCGTCATTGTGATTTACCCCATATACTACCTAATGGGATAAAACCATTCTATGATGCCTTGTAGCGTCACCTATATGTTGTTAAAAATGTTACTGAATGCCCAATTCTTCAAGTTATATGTTCCGGAATTCACACGAGAAGGTCTATAGAGGCCTTGCCCTGTATTTTTCAAGCCCAAAACGGTCCAGAAACCCTAAAATTCTCGCAAGAAAAACTGGCATTTTGGCGACATTTAGACCCTTCATATTTTAATACATTTCTCCGTATAAACTGATTTTTAAATCCATTTGCAGGGTCTCAGAAAGATAAAAAAATTGGTATTTAATGCTTAAATCGTCCAATGAAATGCACCGTAATTAAAAATATAAAGTCCATTCTGTCTTTTCCATGGATATTCCAAGACGAAATGGGCCCAGGATCTTTCCAAAATCACTAAAAATACTGACATTTTTGCATAATTCTGACAGGTCATTTTTTTTAATTTCGACGTAAAGATAGGCTGCTTCAACTGATTTTCCAAGGCAGACTATTAATATATGCATTTTTTAAAATTTTTCCTGCACCGATGCTAAAAGAGCTTTTTATTTATAACTTTAACTCAAAAATGTGCAATTTTAATTAGTGTGGAGTGTTCTCAGATGACGTAGGAAGAAAATAAACCAAAAAAGAGCTGTTAAATAAGAGAAATAATACATAATAATGCCATTTAGAGATGAATTTTGATGGAAAAAAACAGAAAAAATGAGTTTTTACCCCCTAAATCCGGCCCTAGATCATCCATTCTGGGTTCATTTTAAAGCCTGATTATATCCCCAAGGGATAGCGTTGAAAAAGTTGGAAGAAATTAGATAGGAAAAGATACAGAGTGATTCGAATGTAGAGATGTCATGAAAAAAAATCGTAAAAAATCTAAATTAAATTATCGATTGCTCCTTTCCTATTAAGAACGAAGGAACCAAAAAATACGTTTATAACGTAGTTCGACGAGGTCTCTCCGATAAGGTACATGGGATTTCGATTTGAATCCACTTTGACCCCCCAAAAAATTCAAAACTGTCAAAGATTTGCATGAAAATTCGTAATTTACAGTTTTTCCCAAATTTCCAGTCGTTTTAGGTATAGGTAAATGTATTGCAAAAAGAAAGTATTTGAAATTTTTTAGTTTTATGTTCAAATACGTTTTTCTGTCCGAGGTTCCGGCGACCGAGTTATTTGGTGCCAAAGAGGGGTCTGCAAACGGCATTTTTCGACATAAAAAAATTCAAAAGAATTACTTCCAATTTTCCGAATACCGCCAGTTTCAATAGGGTTCTGAAGCTCCCGGTCCTCTACAACCTCCGAAAATTTAAATCGATTTAATTAAGTTTTGCGACCTGTAATCGATCCCATAGGAATTCGCGGAAATTTCGACTTTGACGTTTAATAACTCCGAAACGGAACACCCTGTATAACTGAATTTTTTACCGAAGCTAGACGCACTATCCCTCTATTAACCCAAAAAATTTGAACGGTCCACTTGCAACCGTCTCGGAGAAAAAAAATTGAGATTGCCGAAAAACAGGATCTGAAAACCAACGAACATTTTTCTGAGTGACTGCTAGGTATATAGACCGGCCTGAAAGGCGGTCTATAACTAGTACGGGTAGACCGCCTAATCGCCCCCAGAGGGGGCTCTATAAGGTCGGTAATATCATCATTGTCATGCCCTGAAAATGTCGTTCATCCAGAGCATGTATTAAGGAAGATATCACACTCCTACGGACTGATGATGTAGAATAGACCGCCCTTCGTAACCGTGTAGCTACACACATACAAACACCACACGCAGAAACTATTTTTGCCAACAAAAGCTTTTCGGGCACCCTGTATACATACATACAAACATAAACACATATTAATACAAATATATTCGATTTGCGTGAAATCCGACCTAATAAAGTTTATCTAAGTAATAATAGGAGTTTTTGCCCATACCAAGACTTTTTGGACACCCTGTATACATTCAAACTAACACCCACACGTTTAAATAGGAATATAGTTGATTTACTTAAAATCCGAATTAAGTAGGTTTATTTCGGTACTAGTAGAAGTATTTGCCCATACCAAGACTTTTCGGACATCCTGTATACATAAACACATATTAATACAAATATATGCGATTTTGCTTGAAATTGAAATGCGACCTAATAAAGTTTATCTAAGTACTAATAGGAGTATTTGCCCATTCCAAGGCTTTTTGGACACCCTGTATACATACACACTAACAATAACACGTTTAAATAGGAATATAGTCGATGTACTTAAAATCTTAATTAATTAAGTTTATCTTGGTACTAGTAGAAGTATTTGCCCATACTAAGACTTTTAGGACACCCTGTATACAAACATATAAATCCGTACACATAGAAATGCAAATATATACCTACGATTTGCTTTAAATCCGACAATTGAGTTACTATTTGTACAAAAGGCAAAGGTATTTGCCCATTCAAAGACTTTTCGGACACCTTGTATACATACATAAAAACACAACACAACACGACACATAGTAATTTAAATATTTTCGATTTTCTTGAAAACCGGCTCAATTAATTTGATCTTCGTACTAATGGCAAAGATATTTCCGCATACAAAGACTTTTTGGACACCCTGTAGACATATATACAATCATGCACATGCCGCAAGGTATAAAATGTATTTTCTGGTTACTTTAAAACGATCCGAATCAAGTCATTTCCCTAAAATTAAATTTAAATTATTCAATAATAATTAATATATTGCCCCAAAGGTATACACGCTCATGATTAGAAAATAAAATGCATATTTCTGGATTTTTTCGATGCCACTGAGCGCAATATTAGAATCTTCAATGATGCTTTGTAGCGTCATAGGAAAATCGATTAAAATGGTATTTAATCGGTATATTATGAAATGAAATGTCTTTCTACTGAAAGTATAAGGTCCCTAAATCCCTTGCCCGGTAAATTTCAAGGCAAACTTGGTCCAGATTGGTCCAGATCTCGCAACAAAATGCTGACATTTGAGCCAAATTGTGACATTTCATACATTATAATTAAATTAATACATTTTCCCGTATAGAAATTGATTTTTATAATGCAATGTAGGGTCAACAAAAATTTCAAAAAACAGTTATTTGTTTTACTAGGCATAAAAGCACAAGATTTAATGCCGCGGCTGGTGTTTCATAGCCGAGCGTAGCGAGGCTATGAAACCAGCCAAGGCATTAAATCTGCTTTTCTGCCGTGTGAAACATATAATTTTTTCTTCAAATTTGTTCCAATTCCACCCAAAATCGACCAGTTTATTATCATCAGCATCATTTTGAGTTTTCTTAATGTCATTGTCAATTTTAATAACCAGTTTGATTTAAATTATTACTTGGAAGGTTGCCTAGCAACGAACTTTTTCTGCCTAGGCAGTAAAATTGGACTTTTTCTGCCTAGGCATTAAAAGTACAACTTCTAAGCCTGCCAAGTGTCATTAAAAGGCCGCTTTTAATGTCATTTGGAGAAAAATGATATTTAATGCCCATCTCGTGCTACGAAATGGTCAGTAATAGATAAAAAAACGTCCATTCTATCAATTCCATGTATATTCCAAGCCGAAACTGTCTCAGGATCTTTAAAATATCGCTAGAAAAACTGGATATTTTTGACAGCTCATATTTAACTTCGATGTAAAGCATCACCAGTTACCAGTTCAATTGTTTTTTGTCATGGCATGGTATAATATTCGCAGTTTTTAAAATTTTTCCTGCACCGAAGGAAGAAAACCTATTTATTTATAACTTTAACTTTAGATGATGACGGAAGAAAATAAACCAAAAAAGAGCTGTTAAATAAGAGAAATAATGCATAATAATGCCATTTAAAGATGAATTTTGATGGAAAAAAACAGAAAAAATGTGTTTTTACCCCCTAAATCCGGCCCTAGATCACCCATTCGGGATTCATTTTAAAGCCTGATTATATCCCCAAGGAATAGCGTTGAAAAAGTTTTAAGAAGTTAGATATGAAAAGATACAGAGTGATTCAAATGTAGAGATGTCATGAAAAAAAATCGTAAAAAATCGAAATTTAATAATCGCTTGCTCCTCTCCTATTAGGAATGAAGGAACCAAAAAATATGCAAATCACGTATTTCGGCGAGCTCTTTCCGATAAGGTACATGGGATTTCGATTTGAATCCATTTGGACCCCCAAAAAAATTGACAACCGTCAAAAATTTGCATGAAAAATCGTAATTTCCACTTTTTCCCAAATTTTTCCAATTTCCAGTCGTTTTAGGTATAGGTAAATGTATTGCAAAAAGAAAGTATTTGAGATTCTTTAGTTTGAAGTTCAAATACGTTTTTCTGTCCGATGTTCCGGTTTCGACTTATTCGGTGCCAAAGTGGGGTCTACAAAGGGCATTTTTCGACATAAAAAAATTCAAAAAAATTACTTCCCATTTTCCGAATACCACCAGTTTCAATAGGGTTCTGAAGCTCCCTGACCTCTACAACCTATAACAATTTAAATCGATTTAATTAAGTTTTGCGACCTGTAATCGATCCCATAGGAAATCGCTGAAATTTCGATTTTTGACGTTTTATAACTCCGAAACGCAACACCCTGTATAACTGAATTTTTTACCGAAGCTAGTCGCACTATCCCTCTATTAACCCAGAAAATTTGGTTGCTGCCCCTCTAACCATTTTCGAGAAAAAAAATTGAAAAGGTGAAAATGTCGAAACGCAAAACCGACGCACGCACATACACACACACATTTTCTGACCAAGGGCTTCATAGAGACCGAGCCTGAAAGGCGGTCTCTAACTAGATTGCATAGAGCGCCTAATCGCCCCCCGAGGAGGCTCTATAAGGTCGGTAATATCATCATTGTCATGCCCTGAAAGTTTCGTGTTTCTAGGCCATGTATTAAGGAAGATATCACACTCCTACGGACTGATGATGCAGAATAGAGCGCCCTTCGTAACCGTATCGCTATATACATACAAACACATATTACATATAAATACAATATGTACGATTTCGCTGAAACCCTACTAAATTAAGCTTGTCATCATTCGATCGGCTTGGAACCATACATTTGATAACATCATCTTCCTGAATCAGTGGCGAGCCCTTCGGGCACGCCACTGATGTCTCTATGGAAAAAAATTGTGCATACATATTATGACCGTCGCTTCTTTCAATCTAAGAAGCCGTTCGCGAGTTGTAAGTTGTTAACTTTACCCCTAATCGTTGCTATGGCAATCATTAAAATTGAAAATTGCAACAATATTTTTCAATGATTGACCGAATTCTACTTAGATGCGAAATTTCTACTCTGCAACTCAATAAATAACGGAGAAATCAAATTGATCGTCGTCATGACTACCAAAAATCGAAATTATTTTCAAATAAAAAAGTAGTTTACTTCCATCCCTTTCGATAGCCACCTCACTCGTTCCAATCGCAGAAGGTGTCCGCGAGTTATAAATTGTCAACTTTATCCTTAATCGTTGCTATGCCAACCATGGGAATCGATTTTTCCAGATATATTTTTGAATGAGTGACCGAATTCTTCCGAGATATCAGTTTTCAACTTTCCAACTCAATAAATAACGAAAATAGCAAATTGTTCATCGTCCCGGCAACGAAATGTCAAAATTATTTTCACATAAAAAAGTAGTGTACTTTCTAACATTTTAGTAGAAGGCTCTACAGGGAAGCTGGCTCAAAACCCTATGTTATTTCTTATGAAGGTTCAATCTGCATTTTTGGTGCCATTTTAGGGCGTGGTCACTTTTCCCTTAGGCAGAATTCGAGACAAAGGCAGGGTCGATCGACCTCGGGAAGAAGACTCGGCAGCAATCGGATGGGTAGGGTCAATGACCTAGATACATTAGCGCATGCATACGGGGATGGAGGATCTCAGAAGCCAGCCTCCATCAAGGGTATACCGGATCAAGCGTTCCAGCGGCATGACACAGCGAAATTTTTTCAATCTCGACGAGGCTATTTTACAACTGACTGTGGCCGAGGTCAAGATGGCTGTGTTTTACGGAACATCAGAGCATGCATGCTTAAGCGATCTCTAACAAGTTCACCGTTTTTTACCTACAAGGTTATTTACATTTTCGCAATATTAAGTTAAACATGTTTAATAACAGCCTGCATTTAAAAAACCTGCAACGGAGGCTCGGGCAAAGCAAAGATGTAAATATAATATATAATAATAGCAATCATTCACATTCCACATTATTTACAGGGCTATTAAAAACTATAAATTACAGCACTGTTTTGGGGTAAATCGACAAATTAAAGGGGGGCGAAAAATAATGGAATATATGTAACATATTCGCGGCGCACCTATTGGTGTAACGATAACTTTCACTAAAATTTTTTGGTGAAAATAGCTATGATTCAAATTACAGGTGTATTCGCTCATGGGGTTGTGTGGGTGAGAACGTTTACAGGCGGACCGACGGACGGACAGGCGACGGGCGGGCGGGCGGACGGGCGACGGGCGGACGGACGGGCGGATGGACGGATACATGGATGATCTTAACGATATGGATATCTGATGATTGTAGTGATACTATAATAATTATAGTATAGAATCTGTTGTAGCTAAATTTATTGCAAGTCATCTGCGTATATGCAATTACAAATTTGAAAAAATACGTTTCTTGTGTTTATGGTAAAAAAGGATACAAATTTTCTTGTGAGTTTGAGAGTATGCAAGCACAACATTTCTCCGGAGTTAAGGTCCAACTAGTAGCATGAGTTTCCACTTTGATCCTGAAGCTGAAGTTCCTCCCATAGATATAGTTTGATGTTAAAATGGGTTCAAACTAGGAGGAACTCTGTGATATTTGTTATTTAATACAACATCCCAAAGTCACTTCCAATTTAACCCCCCAACATTAATCCTGTAGAGGAAGTATTAACCCCATCACGACTTGATGTTAAAATGGTTTTAAAATAGGATCAACTCCTGAAGATCAAATTCCACCACACATATATTTTGATGTTAAAATGGATTTAAAATAGGGACAACTCGGTGATATTTGATATTTGACATAACATCACCAAGGAGTACCTGATTTAACTCCAACTTGAATCCAGTGGGAAAAGTATGTTCCTGCCCGCTGTGATGATACAATGGGGTTTAAAAGAGGAGCAACTGTGAGATATTTGATATAAAACATCCCAAAGTCGCTACCAATTTAACCCCCACTTTAATCCTGTAGGAAAAGTAGTTTCTCCACACGTTTTGATGTTAACATGGTTTTAAAATAGGTGGCAACCCTGCGATATTTGTTATTTCATACAATATCGCTGAGGCGCACCCTATTTAACCCCAACTTTAATCCTATAGGAAAAGTATTTCCCCGCACGTTTTGAGGATAAAAATGGGTTTAAAATAGGGAACAAGTGAGTAGTATGTAATTTTTCGGTCAACACTACCCAGAAGTCCCCTGATTAACCCCAGATTTTTTGGAAAAATCCGCAGCACCTATATTATAATACCCTATCCTGAAAAGTAAAAAAAGTTAGAAAATGTGTAAACAATAGTAAATCAAAATAAAGTTATACGAATAGAGCGAAATTAATGTACATATGTATTATTTCCGTTCTTCTAGAAAATTTTTATCGTGTTTTTAGAGCACTGGGGTAGAAATCACATTGCATCAACATCACGTTAAGACCATCGCAATGCTTTTGTTTTAATTAATTGATTTTAAGATCGACGCAAGGGTGCAATATTTGTTAATAATACAATATTGCACTCAAGCTTCACGTTTAAAATCCATTAGGAGGGTAGCGGGGACTTTATAGAACTGGTTCTGTGTACCAAGAATTCGGGGGTTTCCTTGTATGGTTTGTCTCTGCTTTGCTATACTTTGCTTTCTCCTAGAATTCATATAGCATTAGACAGATAAAAAAAAGGAGGTACTGTTTTACTATCCCTGTTGAAGTTTTAGGAACTTAAAGTAATGATAATACAACCTGGAGTGAATTTCAAATATACACTTCAGGAAGAAATTATCGAAAACCTTAAACTCTCTAATTGTTGAAAATGGTAAAAACAGGTAAAAAGTCCAGAAAAAATGATCTAGGAAGTGCTGGACATATAAATTTATGATCATTGGATATAATTTCGGTTTTTAAATACACGAATTAATATTCAGAATGATCTCAAACCAAAAAGTCCAAAAAAGTACTCGTCGCGAGCTGAAATGTAAACACAATAATTATAATGGTTCTGGAACATAGATGCTATGAAAAAAAGCTTAAAGGTAAGTCATAGATTAGAAAAATTAATAATCAAACATATCTGAAAATATACATTTTTACAGGTTGCTCCTACAACATTATGTTTAATGAATACTCTAAATACTAGGCTTTCCTTCACACTTTAAGGTATATTTATCCAGAATCTTCTAGAAAAATATACCATCGGGCTTAGGACCGTCTAAGAAAAAACACTCAGGTATATTTCAACACATGTTTTTAATTAGGCGTGTTTAAAAATTGGGTGCTCACCGGCATCACTATTATTATTTTGGGGGGTTTGTTAGAGGCTGTAAACCCCCTAGCCAAAAAAAACAGCTTAGTCATCTCGATATAGTCTGAAAACAATTAGTTATTAAAAATATATCAAATGAATATGCAACAAAAACATTAGCCATATTGTAAAAGTGGTAATTTTTGAATTTATTAGCACGACTATAATAAGCTTTTTACAATAGACGAACGCATTTGTTGATGTTTAAGGGCATCCGGTTAATCCTACTTATCTAAGTAGTCTTAAAAATTTAAATTCCTGAGGTAGCAAAAATATTAGATAAATAGAATCGTAACGGGGCTGCCAGGCGTGAACTGAGCCCATAGTCGCACCCCATTCGTTTTTTTTTTGGAATGGAAAACGAACTTTCAAAGCAAAAACCATGTTAGCATCTTTCATAGTACTTGTTAATGACTTAAGTACTGTCTGTAATGGCTTTTTTAGGTTTTTTTGTTTTATCTATATTTTTGATTCTTTTAACTATAACAGTTGGCTTCTTTTACCCTGTATAACGTATATGGCTCTTTTATGTTATACAGTAATATTTTGGCATACTCATAATAGATTCCTGTTTTTAAAACGCTTTAAAGCAGTAATCTATAAAAATAATGTTTTTTATGTTTTTTATATATATTTTTTTTTGTTCTTTTACCTATAACGTTTGGCTCTTTTACCCTGTATAACGTATATGGCTTCTTTTATGTCATACAGCAATATTTTGGTGTGTTTATTAATAGATTCTTGTTTTTAAAACGCTTTAAAGCAACAATCTATAATGACTCTAAAGATACTCTGAAAAGAAAATTAATTAAATAGATACATAAAAAATCATACATTACCACAACACCTAATCCTCATCCATTAGGGTGTAATGTCCCCACGGCAAGGTTAGGTGTGATGTTTTAGTGATTTTACGCTTGTCGTCAAAAGGGCTGAGGCCTATTTTGGTTTGTTTTATGGTATGTAGCTCATGCTTGTGGGACCGAATTAAATTTTGAGAGATATGTTTCTCTGTAAAAGTTTCTAAGCAATCAACATAGTCCTCAAATGTTATTGTGTTTTTAATAACAGACTTTTTAACCCCCTTAATTTTTTTGGTTACCCCCACGTTCGACAACGCCCTCTCGATTTCAGCGTATTCTGCAGCAGCCTGTTCTAGTTTGATGCGCTCCTGTTCAAGCTCTTCGGGTGTATACTGTACTTTAATCGCATACATTTTAGCCCGTAAACCAATAAAATGCGTCATGATTCGGCCGTTGTTTTCATCTTTCATCAAACCCAGGACCTTTTTGTTCACTCTAGGGATTTTATAAACATTATTGGCTGCATAGTCGCTTGTATCAAAATATTGCCCGCAATCTTGTTTAATTATTTCATATACATCCTGATTCTTAATTTCATAAATAAGGCTGTCGGTATCCGTATATAACAGATTGAAATCATCAAAACGACTTTTCATATAATTGTAATGAAAATCATATATCGTTGTCTTAGCCAAGTCTAAAATGCACATACCAACGTATATGGGCTTAGAAAAATAAACATTAGTTTTTGCAAGTTCTACTATCACAAGGTTTTCGTCAATGATTACAGCGCTCCTAAATTCGGGTCTAGCAATAAGAGCTTCAGCGCCATATCGCCCATCCCACTTGGTTATTAGCTTAACGTTTGAGTGTTTACGCAAATTCTCCATCGTCTTGCCGAAAACGGCATTAATCATCAATTTGAAAAAGTTCTTTTCAAACTCATTTTTTGCATGTTGTCGGAGAAGAGTATTAAGATCAATATATTGCTTTAACCAATCAGATTGTTTAAATGCTAAAACCCTATGTAACTTAGTAATTTTAACACCGAGTTTAACAGCTTGCTTTAAGTTCATGTAATGGATTACATATTTTTCCTTGTTATGTAGAGTAGCTAAAAGTTTTTTAGTTTTTGAGCCTTTGGGCTCACAATGTTCAGGGCACGGAGGTAAATCTGAAAATTTATCGTGCAACGTTTCGGGTATTTCTAGATCAACTTCCAAAATGTACCCTGTAGGAGAATTATCGGGTATCTCCAATACATCAAGTGTTGAAATTTCGTCATTAGAAAGCCAACAAAATCCCCCATAAGGCAGATATTGACACATCGCCCATCCGTATTGATTATTAACATCCTTGTATATTAAAAAAATTGGTTTATTATTAGAATTATAATTTTTCATATATTTATTGTTAGCTTCTGCGTATCTTTTACAGCACTGGCTTAAACCACCTCTTATTCCCTTTTCAATAAATAAGACCATATCTATGTCCGTAAGCAGCTCAAGTTTCTGTTTTGTTATATACAGCATGCACTGCCAGGCATAACCCGGTAGGGTGTACGCATGCGCAGGATCTAGATTATATGTTTTTATGCTAATGTGGCGAAACTCCTCAAAGACGTCAGCTAGCAGCAAAACATCTGTCTTTAAGTACAAGTCTGAATAATCTTGCATTGACTGACAGTTGAAGCTAGTCCAGACCTGTTGGGCATGGGCGTAATCTTTGTTACTTAATAGTGTGTCGTCCAAACTATTATAAAAACTATATTTAGGGGGTAGTTTGTTTTCTTTCAGCTTGTCCCAGCCATCCATAAAGTCGTATGGAAAGACGCCTTTTCTAGAAAGTAACGAATACTGTTCCTCGGACAAGTTTTTAAATTCCGACTTTAGAATGGGATACTTCTCTAGGTAAGATGCCAGCTTATCAAGGCTGGAAGCCAGAAATCTAAAGCTGTCTATGAAGCGAAATTTAACCATATTATCCTTAATCTGCTTCGTGAAAGATATGTATTTCTCCTTGTTAACTGGCAAAACTTCGATTGGCCCGTCTACGACAGCCAACGCCTTTATTAACAGATGACCGTCATAGGAACTAAGATTATGGAATACAACAGGAACGATGCGAGAATCTTGATAATTTAGATTGCAAGATTCATGTGCGGCATTTCTAAATTTAGAGTCCAAATGATTATGGTCTCGCACGCGCTTATCTCCTTCAGAAAAAGGTTCCTCGCAAACATGACAAACTGTTGCGTTAATAAATTGATCTTCTTGTTCAGGTGTTAACTTCCCCATAGGCAAATCACACAAAAATACTGTTTCGACGTTTTCGGCAAAATCACATAGTTCTTTAACAAACCATTTCATACAGTCCACCCCTGTATAGGATCGATAAAAGGAAAGCGTGTCATCATAACAACATTTTACGTAATACCCGGCACAGTAGGGTACATGTTTTTGGAATTTTTGCGTGTTTTTGCTCAAATCGTCCTGTACGGGTTGCAGCAAACACTCCGTATCGGCGTATATAACAAATGGCACCTTTTCCTTAAACTCAAAATTCTTAAATTTGATACTTGAGCGATCTTTCGATGGTACTTGAGGTACTAAACCATCGTCTATTTTAATACACTCCCTCACATGCATGTCCAATTTATCATTGGATCTAAAATAGTGAAGACAACGATCACAAAGGAACTTTTGAATCTTTTCTTTACTAAGCTGTTTTGATAGTAAGTGCGATAGATTTTTAATCCATACATAATGATATCTAACTGGCGACAAATCATCAAACTCGGCGTCATCAGTGTATGTGTCTTGAATGATAAGTAAGTTGATGTGTTTATTTTGTTTATTTTTGGTTAAATATGAAGGAAAAACCTGAAAATTATATTTAAATTTCTGTAGCCGGTATACATTAATAGAGAGGCTGTTTTGAGCTTCAAACCTAGGAATCTGACGTACTGTCATTGGAAATTGGATACCTTTTAAATTAAGCACATCCTTTGGGTTTGGGTATGATGACGTCCTGTCAGAATTCTTGTCAACAGGATACAAGGCGGATACAGCCGCCCATGCAAAACACATGTCATCAGCATTTTTGACGTTGATACATGCCTGCTTGTTAGCAATTGGTTTTGGAAGCTCGATATGACCACCAGAACGTAGGGGGTTATAGCTGTTAATATTTAACGTTAAATTATCGATCCTGCTCAGCGCCCAGCCGGAACGGCCCTCGTTAAACGTATCCATATCAGTTAAAAGTGGCTGAATCAATTTATCGTTGAACCAGGCGTCCAAATTAGAATCATGGTAAATCGGAGCATTGGCAGTATTTAAGTATTTATTTTCAGTTACGATCTCGTTGGCCTTACTAATTTTAAACTCGCCACACAATACAGCATTAACTTTAAGAGCCACGTTCTTCTTCAGAGCGTTCTGTATCCTCCGTTTAAAAAGGGATGAACAGTCGGTTAAATACGGAGATATATCAGTATGACGCATATTAGTGATTACGCCCGTTCTAATGCGAGATTGAAAGGCCGAATTAACATCATCCCACCGAACTCGAGAGGTTGCTGTTTTAGTCCTCCGAATACCGCTCCCTCCCCCGACCTTATTATCTTTTAAGCGCCGTTGGAAACCCTTAATCTGCCCCAAACAAGCTGAAATGTGCGCCTTCTCAGACACAGATTTGACATGTTTCAGTTTTTTATTTAAATTCCTAATTGCGAGAGTACATTCCTTTAAAATTTTACCGCAGGTCTCAACCGTTAAATTAGGGCTCTCCACCTGAGCTTTAATTGCTTTGACATAATCGCTTGCGAAAACCATTTTTTCTCTGTAACAAAAGGACTTATTCTAGAACGTTAACTCCACTTAAGTGTTTAATTGAATAATGAGCTCTGGGTTGTAATGCATCCCTATTAATAACCGCAGTTCGTTATAAAAGAGGTAGATCGGAAAAGTAGGATACGTTCTGAAAAACGTTTAGGAAGAACGCGGTTTGGATGAGTAGCACGCAGAAGAATAAAATGTATTTATCAACATAACCTAACTTTCTCATCTACTATTACCTTAATATTAGTTATTTTTAATTGATTTATGTATGTGTGATGTTTGTGTGGCAGTCGTGCAACGTTTACGTGCCGTTTGTGTGGCGTTTGTGTTGTTGTTGTGTAGACGTTATAAATTAAAAGGCATTAGCATTAACATTTGTTTACAGCCTCATTGCGCTAATATATTACATATTCTTAGCTGATTTATGGAGGTATGATGTTTGTGAAACGTTTACGTGACGTTCGTGCGGTTTTCGTGTGACGTTTGTGTGACGTTTGTGTTATGGTTGTGTACAAATAAAGGCATTAACATCTGTTAACAACCTCATTAGTATTGCATACGTCATAGCGATAAGATGGCAAGCCGTAAAATTAAATTAAAACTAGCAGCAATGACCGGTGAAAACGTGTTTGGTTTTCGTACAGATGGGTCAAAGTGGTTTATTGGGAGCACACCGGTTGAAATTGACGATAACATTTTGTTGATTGATAATGAAAAATATACCCTATCAGATGGCCTGTTAAAGTTATTAACCGAAAAGAAGCCTGAAGAATATACGGAGAACGAGTTAGCGGATTATAAGGAACTACTCTTACTGACCAGTGCCCATCGGCGCGGATTTCATCGAAACGCACACACCAGCTCAAGCGGTAGTTGGAAATATAAACACATTGTATCAAAACTATTTCCACCTCAGAGAAGCCCTGCATTCAATTTGAAGAATTTACCAACAGTCTCTAAAATGCCTAAAGAGAAGGTTCTACTTGGAGAACTTAGTAATAAAGAAGAATATCCATGGAAGGAAGAAATACTAAAGTATGAGGATGTGAATGAGTTAGTTGATAAGTTAAAATATTTAGAAGCAGAAAATACTGAAAACAATAATAATCATAGAACAATAATGAGTATACTGAGAGAACTTGAAACGCTTGGCGTAATAGAATTTTATTAAAATATTTTTGTGTTTTATTTGTTATAAATATATAACACTCCCTCTATATGGAACCGTTTCAAGCAACTTAAATAAATTATGAAAATGCAATACCTGAAACAGAATACAGGGGTATATCAAATATTAAAAGTTCTTTTTTATGGCCCCGTATATTAACCATACTTTGTTGTATTTTAACACTTTTGCCACTATCCCGCCAGCGAGCAGTGCCTAACTCCGCCCGCATAATTATTCCAAAAATAGTGATCTCTCAGGTATGTTAATCCTGCACCCCAATTCCGCCCCGAGCGTATTTACTTTATTTTTGCGAGTTTGGGAAAATCCGATTAGAGTATTAAAGTAATAAAATAATATAAATTGTGTTTACAACAGTGAGGAAGGAATATCTTTGAGAAATTATCAATGTTAGATTTTGTTAAGATTGTTTCTTACCAGTACAATCAAAGTGTAAATTTGTAATTTTATATACATTAAAGGTTCCTAATTGATTTGTTTGTTTTATTTCGCATTAAGGATTAGGAGCGGAGTTAGGTAGTTAGATAAGGGAGCGAAAATATTTCGGGGCGGAGATGGGTACTGTCTGTCCTCGTGTACCTGGCGCCGGGCGGAGTTGGGAATCGCCCCCGCCAGCTGAATAGTGATTGTGGGGGTGACCTGTTGTTTTACAGGTTTACTGTTTACTTTTCTTTAGCGTCTTTTCAGCGTTTATTTATGTTTATTTAGTACTTATTCGCTTTTATTATTCTGAACCGCCGTACTGTTTACGTTTTATTTATGGCGCTTAAAGAATTAAATATCTTTATTGAGTACCAGACAATGAGCTGCTGTTAACATATAAAGGTGCGCACCGCGGTTTCTAGTGCTACGTTAATTGAACAAAAGCTCAGTGAGAAAACTAAAACGGTATTCAAACATATAAAAGCAATTAAAATTATTTTATTAACTAAACAATACAGTTCAGCAATATAATTACCATGGCTGAGGACGTACTTTTCTGATCTATATAAATATTTTTGTTTCGTACTTAAAACCAGCTAAAAATCATATGTAACTAGGGCGAGTGCGCCAGTAAGCCGGCCAGCCCCATTAGTTGAGTGCAAACGACTTAATTTCATAATAATTTTGAGCAATTTTCTGTATTATTAGCAACCTGCCTTCTTTATGAGACATGTATATTAATATTTCCTTTCCCAATATCACAGAAATTGCGACATACCTCGTGTATCCTTGCAGGACCGGCTCCAGAGACAGGTTGTCGATATAGCTATAAAAATGGGCTCCAGATCCATATTTAAGCATGGAAAATGAAAAAAAAAAAATATAGTTGATTGGGTAATACAGGTAGCAAAATGTGGATTTCCCATCAAAAAGCACGAATTAATACCAACTATGCAAAAAATTGTTTATTTTAAAGAACATGTTTTTGATTTAAAAATATATTTTTATACCAATTTTATATTGTCTACTATTATTTTACTCCTAATTATTCATTTTGTAGAAAAACAACTACAATAAGAGGATACAGAAAATGCTTAGATACGGGTCTGGTACAAATTAGCTTTATTTGCTACGATAGAAAACTGATAATGCGCCCCATCCATTTTTGGATGCATCAGAAAATACTTCCAATTGATAAGAGTCTATTTTGATAAAGTTTTTGGCATTGGGAATATTCTTTAACCACCAATTAAAATCTTGATTGAGGTTAGACGATAACTCCATGATCGAATATGAGAATATATGCGGCCGACTACTAGAAAATACTGTTTTCTCAAAAGAATAAAGAAGAATGTTAAGCTTTCTCTGTCTTGCCCAGTTCATTGTTAAATATGTATGCTTCACGATCACTAAGGTAAAATAGTATAGCTTGAAACATCCCCTATGGTATTTATTGTACAAGTCTACGTTTATCAAAAAAGGCCTACTACTGACCCACTCACCCTATATATTTCATTAATTTCTTACAGCGATTCTCCAACTCTAGTCCGAGCTAATTTGATGATCAAAAGTTTTACACTGGTAAATGTAAGAATAAGACAAGTTTTATACGGCGAGTTTATATATGACCTTTTTTTTTTGCAAATTTGTTTAAAAAAAGGATACTTTTAGCAAGTAATTTCGCTAATATTGGTACTAAATTCATTACAGCCACCCGTTCCAAGATGAAAATCATTTGAAAATCAAACAAATCGCCGAAATATCCCAATAATTCCTAAGTTTTTAATGATTACTTGATTACTTGATTGATATGAGCTTTTTTTTTGCAAATTTGTTTAAAAAAGAGGATACTTTTAGCAAGTAATTTCGCTAATATTGGTACTAAATTCATAACAGCAACCCGTTCCAAGATGAAAATCATTTGGAAATCAAGCAAATCGCTGAAATATCCCAATAATTCCTAAGTTTTTAATGATTACTTATTAACAGTGACAGGGCAAAAACCTGAGCGACTAGAAGATCTGAATCTGAACGTTAGTGTATATTTTTATATGTGTTTGGTTAATAGTGAAATACATTTCATACATACATGAACGTCATGTCCTTGATAGGGCAATATTCCTGCGATCAGTACTTTTTCCAAAGATATATTTAGGCTTGATATAAAAGGTATGCATATTTCTACAGTATCAGTAGTCAACCCCAATGTTCTTTTACTTAAACCAGTTAATAAACAATCGTTGTATATATAGTAAAATCTACATAGGGGCTTCCAATCTTCAAAAGCCAGCTTGCATATACTTAAATTTCTAAATCTATATAAACACTGGCAAATATAACACTTAAACATTGTTAAAAATATATTTTTTAATTTGTGAACAGAAAAATCAATCTTACCAGCGGTTCTGCAATTGCTAAACTACCCCCGAAATTAAAATACAACAGTAAATCGTAGGCCAAAAAAAAAAAAAAATATTCTTTAAATTTTACGATCTAATTTTACTCAAACTACAATCAAAATTAGTGCTATGATGTATCTACCTGTATTTATACCATTAAACGGATGTTCAGGTGTGGTTAAAACGAAATGTTTGGGCAGAGATATCCGGTGGTGAGGAATTTTCTATACTACACTACTAACGTTTAAATATATTTTTTAATTTGTAAACAGAAAAATCAATATCTTACCAGTGGTTCAGCAATTGCTAAACTACCCCCGAAATTAAAATACATCAATAAATCGTAAGTAAAAAAAAAATATTCTTTAAATTTTACAATCTAAACAAAATAATGTGCATCTTACCAAATGAAAAATAAGTAAGAGTAACAAGTACTATTATAATATGATTTGACTCAAACTACAATCAAAATACTATAGTGCTATGATGTATCTAGCTGTATTTATACCATCAAACGGGTGTTCAGGTGGGGTTAAAACGAAATGTTTGGGCTGAGCTATCAGGTGGTGGGGGGATTTTTCTTTTCTTATAGTTTAATAAATTATTAAAAAATTAATGTTATTAATAAATTTTCTTTTCTTATAGTTTAATAAATTTTTTATAGTATATAAATATATACTAAGTGGACCTCTTCGTCGGCCCACGCAATAACCCGCTTATTAACTATTTCGTCATCCCAAGTTACTTGGAATTCCGGTGGTTTAGTCTCAGGAGGAGAATTCTCACAGAACATGAGAGCATACTGAAAAGATAAAATTATATCGAATTATATGGTGAGGGTACAAAACGTTGATTACAACTTACAAATTCTCCTGGGTATATGTCCCCAACAATATCCTCTATGAACCCGACTATTCTTGGAAGTAAAGCTATATAATATAAGAAACTAATTATAACCCAATAAAAACCAAAAGCTTGTGCAAAACTTACCCTCTGTCATTGTAATTATATTATTTGAACTGTACTGTTTAACTAATAAAATAATTTTTTAATTTGGCCGCTTTTTATAGGTTTGAATATCGTTTAGTTTCCCCACCCACCATTTGCTCAGCTAATAGTAAAAATGTTATTTGATATCCCTATTAAAATAAAAATCATGCGCACTGCCCTTTCTATTTATGCGTATTTTTCCCTAAACTAGTATGCTAAACTTCTTTTTTTTGCTTGTATAGTAATAATGGCATTATTTAGCATTTTGAAAACACTGCATGTTATAGGGAGCAGTGGAGGATAGGGTACATCATCGATAAAATGCAATCGTTTATTATAAAAAGCTAATAGCTAATAGCCATAATAATGTTAATATAATAAATGTTTTTCTTGTATATTCCCATGATTTTAGTAACTAATTGTTTTCAGCCTATATCGAGGTGACTAAGCTGTTTTGGGGGTGGCTAGGGGGATTACAGCCTCTAACAACCCCCCAAAATAATAATAATAGCGATGTCTGTGAGCATTCAATTTTTACAAATATGCTTCATTAAAAACAAGTGTTGAAATATACCTGAGTATTTTTTCTTAGGCGATCTGTTCGATTAATAATTTTTCTAATCTATGACTTACCTTTAAGCTTTTTCTTTCATAGCATCTATGTTCCAGAACCATTATAATTGTGTTTACATTTCAGCTCACGACCAGTACTTTTTTGGACTTTTTGGTTTGAGATCATTCTGAATATTAATTCGAATATTTAAAAGTCGAAATTATATTCAATAACCTTAGATTTACATGTCTAGTACCTCCTAGAGCATTTTTTTCTGAACTTTTTACCTGTTTTTATTATTTTAGGGAGTTTATGGTTGGGTAATTTTTAGGGCAAATCGTTTATTTTAGATTCGTTTACGAGTCATATTATGATTACTTTAAGTTTCTAAAACTTCAACGGAGGAAGTAAAACAGTACTACCTTTTTTGGAAATGTTATTGATAATACCATGTTAGGAGCGACCACATAACTTTTTCATCTTTTTTCAAAATAATCGTATTAAGAAAAGCCCCGAATTCTTGATCAGTTCTATATATATTTATAGCCTGAGGGTGAGGGTCGTTTTAAGAACATTGGCATTTTTTTGACATATCATCTTAATAATTTCAAGTACCTAAATAACGAATCACTAAATAGGGTAAATAGTGTAGAATAATGTCGGTTAAAAATATGATTTGTAGGACAAAATCAAGAAAACCCGATTTTTACCCCCTAAATACGCTCCTGAATGATCCATTCGGTATTCATTTTACGGTGTGATTATCCCTTTATAAGATTGTGTTGAAAAATTGATGAAAAAATAGATAGGAAAAATACAGAGTGATTCAAATGAATCGATGTATAGGGCACAAAAAGTAAAAAATCGAAATTTAATCGGCGATTGCCCCCTTCCTATAGAGAATGAAGAAATTAAAAAATATGGATAACGAAGGGATTAACGAAGTCTTTCCGATGACGTATATGGAATTTTAATTTGACCCATTTTGGCTCCACAAAAAAAATTAAAAACCGCGAAATATTTGAGTCAAAAATCTAAATTTCTAGTTTTTTCAAATATTTCCATTTTCCTGCGATTTTAGGCTTAGGTATGTGTATTGCAAAAAAGTATTTGTGATTTTAAAGTTTCCCTTGTAAATCCGTTTTTAGATCTGGGGTTTTGTTTTCGAGTTATTAGGTACCAAAGAGGGGTCTGGAAAGAACATTTTTCGGCCTAAAAAATTCAAAAGAATTACTTGCCATTTTCTGATCCTCACCAGTTTCAGTGGAGTTCTAAAGCTCCGGGTTCCCTACAACCTCCGAAAATTTACATCGATTTAATTCACTTTTGCGACCTCTACCCGATTTCAAAGGAAATCGAGGAAATTTCGACTTTGACGTTTAATAGCTCCAAAACGAACCATCCTGTATAACTGAATTTTTTACCGAGGCTAGTTGAACTATTCCTCTATCAATCCAAAAAATTCTATTTCTCTCCCTCTGACTGTTTTCGAGAAAATCAACCCTGTTCGACTTTAGGTTAAGCTTTACGTTAACATGTAGATTTTTGCTGATCTCCTGACGTCGCTTTTCAAGAACAAATGTGGTTACTTTTTAAATTATAATAAATTATACCGAACAGTAAACATTTTTGTAGCTAAATTATCCTAGTAATTTTCTTCAAAATATTTTTTTTTTGGGTTTGTAATGACTTCCTTAAACGATTTATGTAGTAAAAAAAAAATAGGTGCGTATTCCTTATTGATTTAAAACTCGATGCTTGAGTAGAATATTGTATTATTACTATTATTAGCAAATATTGCATCCCTTGTGTCGATCTTAAAATCAATTATAAAACACACTAAAAAATTTCTACTAGAAGAACGGGAATAATACTATGTACATTAATTCCGCGATATTCTTATAACTTTATTTTGTATTTCGTATTGTTTGCACATATATTTTATACCTTTTTTTACTTTTCAGGGGCTTCTATGTAGTATTCATTTTAGCGATAAAACGTGCGGGAAAATACTTTTCCTTTGGGAATAAAGATGGAGTTAAATAGGGTGCGCCCCCGCGATATTGTATGAAATAACAAATATCGCAGGGTTACTCCCTATTTTAAAATCAAAATATATGTATGGGGGAATTTGAGCTTAACTCTGGAGAAATTTTGTGCTTCAAACTTAAACATGTAAAAAATGTGTATCCTTTTTCCCCTAAAAAGAAATGTATTTTTCAAATTGTCATTGCGTATACTTGCAAAATAATAAATTTAACTAGGCACACGTGCTTCTTTGTTTCAGCATTAAACCTATAATTATTCCAATTTATGACATTTAATAGATTTATGTGGCATGTACTCGACAACAAAGTATTCAAATATCGCTAATTATAGGGTAATTATCCTTTCAGCTTTTTGGTTAAATATTTTTGTAAATGGCCTTATTAGTTTTATATTTTGCACTCATTACTATTATTCAGGAACAGATAAGAAAGCACTTTGTATTTATCTTTTTTAAACAGGCACTATATTTTAGCGAAATAGCTTAACGTTTTAAAGCTAATTACTACTACAATATAATAATATCCTTTGTTCAGTTAACAGTAATAATAGACTCTAGTTAAAACCCAAAAATTACGCGCTTTCTATTTACGCATATTTTTCTAAACTGGTCAGCTAAACTTCTTTTTTTTGTTTGGGCAGTAATAATGGATTTACTTCTCCTTGTAAAAACACAACGCGTTATAGTGTGCTATTGGTGTTATAGAGTGTTTACGCCCGCGGGTTATACATCACATTGTAGGCATAGGCATCTTCGTTGTACTGGGTGTCAAAAACGGTTCCAAAAAATTTCTCTCTATAAAAAACATAAATGCCCGTTTTTATATAGACAATTTTATATTCAAATTAAAAAGGGGGATGCTATTCACATATAAAACACATATCTTCCTAATACCAACAAATTGCGTTCATTGTGCTATTAGTATTAAGTTCTCAGAAGTTCTACAGATGCAGCAAAACAATGATGGAGTGCCACCTTTTTGGGGATGTTACCAAGAATATTTGCAGTTTAAGGTTGCAGGTATGTTTGATTAGTTATATATTTTATAATTTTAAGGATTTCTATGAACCTGTACCGACCAATTATTGAGAGAAGGGACCCTGTAATTTGAATCATAGCTATTTTTTAAAAAATTTTGGTGAAAGTTATCGTTACACTAATAGGGTTGCCCCCTAGTTTTTAAACCATTTTAACCATTTTAAGTGTGGGGAGGGGACTACTTATCCTACAGGATTAAATTTGGGTAATCTTTATATATATGAGGGATGAACGGGGTAAACCAGCCCTTATTTTAACATGGAGAAATTTTGTGCTTGCAAACTCTCAAACTCACAAGAAAATTTGTATCCTTTTTTACCATAAACACAAGAAAAGTATTTTTTCAAATTTGTAATTGCATATACGCAGATGACTTGCAGTAAATTTAAATACAACAGATTCTATACTATAATTATTATAGTATCACTACAATCATCAGATATCCATATCGTTAAGATCATCCATGTATCCGTCCATCCGCCCGTCCGTCCGTCCGCCCGTCGCCCGTCCGTCCGTCCGTCCACCTGTAAACGTTCTCACCCACACAACCCCATGAGCGAATACACCTGTAATTTGAATCATAGCTATTTTCACCAAAAAATTTTGGTGAAAGTTATCGTTACAACCAATAGGTGCACCGCGAATATGTTACATATATTCCATTATTTTTCGCCCCCCTTTAAGTTGTCAATTTACCCCAAAACAGTGCTGTAATTTATAGTTTTTAATAGCCCTGTAAATAATCAATTTTATCGTGTCATCTACCTGTGTTTTATTTCCTCGAGTCGCGCCGGAATGTGAATGATTGCTATTATTATATATTATATTTACATCTTTGCTTTGCCCGAGCCTCCGTTGCAGGTTTTTTAAATGCAGGCTGTTATTAAACATGTTTAACTTAATATTGCGAAAATGTAAATAACCTTGTAGGTAAAAAACGGTGAACTTGTTAGAGATCGCTTAAGCATGCATGCTCTGATGTTCCGTAAAACGCAGCCATCTTGACCTCGGTTATAGTCCGTTGAAAAATAGCCTCGTCGAGATTGAAAAAATTTCGCTGTGTCATGCCGCTGGAACGCTTGATCCGGTATACCCTTGATGGAGGCTGGCTTCTGAGATCCTCCATCCCCGTATGCATGCGCTAATGTATCTAGGTCATTGACCCTACCCATCCGATTGCTGCCGAGTCTTCTTCCCGAGGTCGATCGACCCTGCCTTTGTCTCGAATTCTGCCTAAGGGAAAAGTGACCACGCCCTAAAATGGCACCAAAAATGCAGATTGAACCTTCATAAGAAATAACATGGGGTTTTGAGCCAGCTTCCCTGTAGAGCCTTCTACTCATTTTGATCGTCACTTTACTGGTTTCAATCAGATAAGCCGTTCGCGAGTTAAAAATGATCAACTTTATGCTCAATCGTTGCTATGGTAATCATCGGAATCAAAATTTATAAATATATTTTTGAATGATTGACCGAATTCTACCCAGATATCAAATTTCAACTCTAAAACTTAATAAATAATGGAAATAGCAAACTGTTCGTCGTCATGGCAACGAAATGTCAAAATTATTGTCACATGAAAAAGTAGCTTACTTCGTTCCCTTTCGATTGCCACCTCACTCGTTTCAATCAGATCAGCCGTACGTGAGTTAGAAATTGTCAACTTTATCCTTAATCGTTGCTATAGAAACCATGCGAATCAAAATTTACACATATAATTTTGAATGATTGACCGAATTCTTCCCATATATCAAATTTCAGCTCTCTAACTCAATAAATATCGGAAATAGCAAATTTTTCGTCGTCATGCCAACGAAATGTCGAAATTATTTTCAAATAAAATAGCTTACTTCCTCCCCTTTCGATTGCCACATCACTCTTTTCAATCGAATAATCCGTTCTCAATTAATAACAAATCTAAGCAAAATTTAAATCAGACCCGTCATTGTGATTTACCCCGTATACTACCTCATGGAATAGCCTTTCTATGATGCTTCGCCGCGTCATCGAAAAATTGTTAAAATTGGTATTTAATGACTAATTCTTCAAATTATATGTTCCGAAATCCACACGGGAAGGTCTATAGAGGCCTTGCCCAGTATTTTTCAAGTCGAAAACGGTTCAGAAACCCTAAAATCTCGCATGGAAAACTGACATTTTTGCGACATTTCGACCCTTCATATTTTAATACATTTCTCCGTATGAAACTGATTTTGACATGCATTCGCATGGTCTGAGAAAAATTAAAAAAATTCGTATTTAATGCTTAAATCGTCCAATGAAAAATATTGTAAATTAAAATATAAAGTCCGTTTTACCTTTGCCATGTATATTTCAAGCCGAAATCGGTCCAGGAAGCTTCCAATATCGCTACAAAAACTGTTATTTTCATGACATTTTGACAGGTCATATTTTAATTTCGATGTAAAGAGGGTCAGTTTCATTTATTTTGTCAAGGCACGGCTTTTAATATAAGCACTTTTTAAAATTTTTCCTGCACCGATGCAAAAAAAGGTATTTATTTATAACTTTAACGAAAAAATATGGAATTTTAATTAGTTAGAAGTGTTCTCAGATGATAAGGGATGAAAATAAACCAAAGAAGAACTGTTAAATCGGAGAAATAATATATAATAATGCCTTTTAAAGATGAATTTTGATGGAAAAAATCAGAAAAAATTAGTTTTTACCCCCTAAATCAGGCCCTGGATCACCCATTCGGGATTTGTTTTAAAGCCTGATTATATCCCCACGGGATAGCGTTGAAAAGTTGGAAGGAATTAGATAGGAAAAGATACAGAGTGATTCGAATGTAGAGATGTCATGAAAAAAAATGGTTAAAAACTGAAATTTAATTATCGATTGCTCCTTTCCTATTAAGAATGAAGGAACCAAAAAA
This sequence comes from Philopedon plagiatum, assembly GCA_963971165.1. Taxonomy (NCBI): domain Eukaryota; kingdom Metazoa; phylum Arthropoda; class Insecta; order Coleoptera; family Curculionidae; genus Philopedon; species Philopedon plagiatum. The sequence continues at coordinate 61,582,577 of OZ020190.1, forward strand.
TATGTTTATAACGGAGTTCGGCGAGGTCTTTCCGATAAGGTACATGGGATTTCGATTTGAATCCATTTTGACCCCCAAAAAAATTGACAACCGTCAAAAATTTGCATGAAAAATCGTAATTTCCAGTTTTTCTCAAATTTTTCCAATTTCCAGTCGTTTTAGGTATAGGTAAATGTATTGCAAAAAGAAAGTATTTGAGATTCTTTAGTTTTAAGTTCAAATACGTTTTTCTGTCCGACGTTCCGGCGACCGATTTATTTGGTGCCAAAAAGGGGTCTGCAAACTGCATTTTTCGACCTAAAAAAATTCAAAAAAATTACTTCCCATTTTCCGAATACCACCAGTTTCAATAGGGTTCTGAAGCTCCCGGTCCTCTACAACCTCTGAAAATTTAAATCGATGTAATTAAGTTTTGCGACCTGTAATCGATCCCATAGGAATTCGCGGAAATTTCGACTTTGGCGTTTTATAACTCCGAAACGGAACACCCTGTATAGCTGAATTTTTTATCGAAGCTAGACGCACTATCCCTCTATTAACCCAGAAAATTTGAATGTTCAACCTGCATCTCGGAAAAAAAAAATTGAGATTGTCGAAAAACACGATTTGTCAACCGGCGAACATTTTCCTCACGGACGGGTCGGTATATAGAGCGGCCTGAAAGGCGCTCTATAACTAGTACGGGTAGACCGCCCTATCGCCCCCTCCGAGGGGGCTCTATAATGTCGGTAATATCATCATTGTCGTGCACTGAAATGGGGCTCCATAATGTCGGTAATATCATCATTGTCATGCCCTGAATGTTTCGTGTTTCTACAGCATGTATTAAGGAAGATATCACACTCCTTCGGACTGATGATGCAGAATAGACCGCCCTTCGTAACCGTGTCGCTACACACATACAAACACCACACGTAGAAACTATTTTTGCCAACAAAAAACTTTTCGGACACCCTGTATACATACATACAAACATAAACACATATTAATACAAATGTATTCGATTTGTGTGAAATCCGACCTAATAAAGTTTATCTAAGTAATAATAGGAGAATTTGCCCATACCAAGACTTTTCGGACACCCTGTATACATTCAAACTAACACCCACACGTTTAAATAGGAATATAGTCGATTTACTTAAAATCCGAATTAGGTAGGTTTATCTCGGTAGTACTAGAAGTATTTGCCCATGCCAAGACTTTTCGGACACCCTGTATACGTTCAAACTAACACCGACACGTTTAAATAGGAATATAGTCGATCTAATTAGGTTTATCTCGGTAATAGTAGAAGTATTTGCCCATACCAAGACTTTTCGGACACCCTGTATACATATATACAACACATATAAAAACAAATATAATCGCTTTGCATGAAATCCGGTTTAATTACATTTATCCTGGTACTACTAGGAGTATTTGCTCCAACCAATGGATAGGATAGCCTGTATACAAACATAATATATCTCGGTACACATAGAAATGCAAATATATACGATTTGCTTTAAATCCGACAATTAAGTTTATCTTTGTACAAATAGCAAAGGTATTTGTCCATACAAAGACTTTTCGGACACCCTGTACTATACATACATACAAACACAACAAACACGCCACATAGTAATTTAAATATTTTCTATTTTCTTGAAAACATGCTGAAAAAGTTTATATTCGTACTAATGGCAACGATATTTCCGCATACAAAGACTTTTTGGACATTCTGTATACATACCAACATAAAAACAACAACACAAAGTATAAAATGTATTTTTGAATCGTTCTGGTTACTTTAAAACGATCCGAATCAAGTCATTTCCCTAAAATTAAATTCAAATTATTCAATAATAACAAATATATTGCCCCAAAGGTATACACGCTCATGGTTAGAAAATTAAATGCATATTTTTTAATTTTTTCGATGCCACTGAGCTCCATATTAGAATCTTCAATGATGCTTTGTAGCGTCATAGGAAAATCGATTAAAATGGTATTTAATCGGTATATTATGAAATGAAATGTCTTTCTACTGAAAGTATAAGGTCCCTAAATCCCTTGCCCGGTAAATTTCAAGCCGAAGTTGGTCCAGAGTCATTCCTATTTCGCATCAAAATGCTGACATTTTAGCCAAATTGTGACATTTCATACATTATAATTAAATTAATACATTTTCCCGTATAGAAATTGATTTTTATAATGCAATGTAGGGTCAACAAAAATTTCAAAAAAATGATATTTAATGCCCATCTCGTGCTACGAAATGGTCAGTAATAGATAAAAAACGCCCATTCTATCAATTCCATGTATATTCCAATCCGAAACTGGCTCAGGATATTTAAAATATCGCTAGAAAAACTGGATATTTTGACAGCTCATATTTAACTTCGATGTAAAGCGTCACCAGTTTAATTGTTTTTTTTATGGCATGGTTTAATATTCGCAGTTTTTAAAATTTTTCCTGCACCGAAGGAATAAAACCTATTTATTTATAACTTTAACGCAAAAATATGGAGTTTCAATTAGTCAGCAGTGTTCCCAGATGATGAGGGAATAAAATAAACCAAAAAAGAGCTGTTAAATAAGAGAAATAATACATAATAATGCCTTTTAAAGATGAATTTTGATGGAAAAAAACAGAAAAAATGTGTTTTTACCCTCTAAATCCGGCCCTGAATCACCCATTCGGGATTCATTTTAAAGCCTGATTATATCCCCAAGGGATAGCGTTGAAAAAGTTGGAAGAAATTAGATAGGAAAAGATACAGAGTGATTTAAATGTAGAGATGTCATTAAAAAAAGGTTAAAAAACAAAATTTAATTATCGATTGCTCCATTCCTATTAAGAATAAAGGAACCAAAAAATATGTTTATAACGTAGTTCGGCGAGGTCTTTCCGACATGGAATTTCGATTAGGATCCATTTTGACCCCGAAAAAAATTGACAACCGTCAAAAATTTGCATGAAAAATGGAAATTTCCAGTTTTTCCCAAATTTTTCCAATTTCCAGTCATTTTAGGTATAGGTAAATGTATTTCAAAAAGAAAGTATTTGAGATTCTTTAGTTTTATGTTCAAATACGTTTTTCTGTCCGATATTCCGGTTTCGACTTATTAAGCGCCAAATAGGGGTCTACAAAGGACATTTTTCGACATAAAAAAATTCAAAAGAATTACTTCCCATTTTCCGAATACCGCCAGTTTCAATAGGGTTCTGAAGCTCCGGGTCCTCCACAACCTCTGAAAATTTAAATCGATTTGATTAAGTTTTGCGACCTGTAATCGATCACATAGGAAATCGCTGAAATTTCGACTTTGACGTTTAATAACTCCGAAACGGAACACCCTGTATAACTGAATTTTTTACCGAAGCTAGCCGCACTATCCCTCTATTAACTCAGAAAATTTGGTTGCTCCGCCTCTAACAGTTTTCGAGAAAAAAAATTGAAAAGGTGAAAATGTCGAAACGAACGACAACATACGGCCATACACACGCACACACATTTTCCTCACTCACGGGGCGTTATATAGAGCGCCTTTGGCGCTCTATAATAACCAAGTAGAAATTTAGTACAAATTATAAAAATGTTCAATAAATATATATATATATATATATATATATATATATATATATATATATATATATATATATATACAGGGTGATTCACGGTCGATGGTAGGTTAGACGTTTATGGAGAACGGAACGCGGGATTTTTTTGAAAATTTGGCAACGTGGGTAATTAGCTATGCTCTGTCCATCTAAAATATTTTCAGCATTGCGACGTTGCCGCTTCTATCAAAAAGTCCTAGCAACTTTATTTTTTTAAATGGAACACCCCATATATTAATAAATTTTTAGAATCGCTCTTTTATTACAATACTTTTTTGTTAATATTACCCTATACCTATCTCTATCGGTTTTCGAGATAAAAATTAGTTTGTGTTAAATATGGTCCAAAACATGGCCCTAATTACACGTAAGTAAATTAGTGCTCTCAATTCATGGAAAGTTGATATTTTGGCGGTAGTTTAGACAGACCCGATGTATTTATTTTTCACCATGAAATCGACTCCATATCATACAGGGCGTGCTAAGATTACTATTATTTCCGTTGTTCATAAAAGGGGTCAAATGTTCGTTTTTTTAAATGAAACCCCCTGTATATTAATCAATAAATTGAAAGACGAAGAAAAACGCTTTAAGATGGTACATCATATTCCTATACCTAAATCATCAAGTTTTCTTAATAAAAGCGCTTTTTTGTGAAAAAAAAAATAAAGACTTTAATTTTAAGTAACCATGGATATCAAACATCAAAATATCAAACTTACGACATTTTGACGACTGTGTTTAAAAAAATCTCCCAAAATGAACGCAGATAATCATTATTCAAACGAAGTTCTTATGAAATTATTTATTTTACACGGACAATGTGATCAAATCATTGCCAGAACTTGCAGAAAATTTAACCAAATGTATCCTGAATTGACACAAATGAACGAAAGGAAGTTTGTAAGATTACAAAATAATTTCATTAACATGTGAAAATAAATTAAATAACAAAATTAGGAAGGTTCAAAAAACAAAACTGTAAACAAAATAAGAAATTTTTACAATAAATGCTGGAAATGTTGTCCATTACATTCTAAACATTTTAGTATGTGCTTTTGTACGCGACTCGTAGTTGCTTTTTCAATTTCATGGGGATCCAGATCTTCAATACACCGAACTATTCGCCGTCGCAGTTCTTCTTTGGTAGGCACTGGAGTACTGTACACTCTTTCTTTTAAAACACCCCATAAATAAAAGTCAAGCGGCGTGAGATCGGGGGATCTCGGTGGCCAATCCCACGGCCCTAAGCGCCTAAACCAACGATCGTCAAATATTTCATAAAGTACCCTGGAAACTTCCTGGGTGCAATGAGCTGGCGCTCCGTCCAGTTGAAACCACGAATTCCTATAATCCTCTAAAGATAAATTTTCGACGAAATCGGTAACAGTCGTCCTTAGTATTTCGAGATATCTCTCAGCATTTAAAGTGGCATCATAAATAAAAAAGCTAATTTTGTGCTTTTTTAAAATACAAAAAACATTTAGGTCAAATTTTTCTTGAAATCCCATTTCTTTTGTCACGTGAGGATTATGATCAGCCCAAAAATGCTTATTTCTTCTATTAAAAATCCCATCCCTTGTAAATTTTGCTTCGTCGCTCCAAATGATTTTTGACAAAAACTCCGGATCCTCTTGTATACGTATTAAAAGGGTTTCGCAAAAATGCACTCTACGTTCAAAGTCTTCTGCTTTGAGGGCTTGCACTTTAGTAAATTTAAACGGATGCATTTCGTGATTTCCCAAAATTCGTTGTATTGAAGCATATGATACACCCAAATCTTTTTCTGCACTACGAATGGAAGCCTCTGGATATGCATAAAAATATGCCAAAACGTTGACAATATTATCTTCATTTGAAGTAACAGGTTTTGGTAATGTTAGAGGCGCTTTTAAATTTGAGCCATAGTTAATGAAATTATTTTGTAATCTTACAAACTTCCTTTCGTTCATTTGTGTCAATTCAGGATACATTTGGTTAAATTTTCTGCAAGTTCTGGCAATGATTTGATCACATTGTCCGTGTAAAATAAATAATTTCATAAGAACTTCGTTTGAATAATGATTATCTGCGTTCATTTTGGGAGATTTTTTTAAACACAGTCGTCAAAATGTCGTAAGTTTGATATTTTGATGTTTGATATCCATGGTTACTTAAAATTAAAGTCTTTATTTTTTTTTTCACAAAAAAGCGCTTTTATTAAGAAAACTTGATGATTTAGGTATAGGAATATGATGTACCATCTTAAAGCGTTTTTCTTCGTCTTTCAATTTATTGATTAATATACAGGGGGTTTCATTTAAAAAAACGAACATTTGACCCCTTTTATGAACAACGGAAATAATAGTAATCTTAGCACGCCCTGTATGATATGGAGTCGATTTCATGGTGAAAAATAAATACATCGGGTCTGTCTAAACTACCGCCAAAATATCAACTTTCCATGAATTGAGAGCACTAATTTACTTACGTGTAATTAGGGCCATGTTTTGGACCATATTTAACACAAACTAATTTTTATCTCGAAAACCGATAGAGATAGGTATAGGGTAATATTAACAAAAAAGTATTGTAATAAAAGAGCGATTCTAAAAATTTATTAATATATGGGGTGTTCCATTTAAAAAAATAAAGTTGCTAGGACTTTTTGATAGAAGCGGCAACGTCGCAATGCTGAAAATATTTTAGATGGACAGAGCATAGCTAATTACCCACGTTGCCAAATTTTCAAAAAAATCCCGCGTTCCGTTCTCCATAAACGTCTAACCTACCATCGACCGTGAATCACCCTGTATATACAGGGTGGTGCAACCAAGATGGGGTGGACGATTGTGAGTAAACGGTGAGGAATTTCGAAAATTTTTTTATTGGATATTATCGATAGTCAAACACGCTATGTTTTAAAATTATAGTCATAATACAGGGTGGTCCGAAAAACTCGTGGCGAACCAAACTTGTATTTTTTTAAATGGGACACCCTGTATATAATTGTTCCAATTGATTCTCCTGTTCGTTACGATCATTTTGATATAGGGTTTATTGGGTCTAAAATTTATAATAAGAGAATGGGACGCGGTTAAATTTGAAAAAATTCTCACAGTTCGGCCATTTTAAAAAAAAATTGAAACAGGTATGGAAAAACCAAATATTCCATAAAGCGTTACATATCCTTGAATACATTAATCGCTTGCAATTTGTTTAAAATTATTCACTGTTATACAGGGTGGTCAAGTTTTGCAAATACGCCCTGGACTCATTTTTTTTAAATGGAACACCCTATATATTTTATTTTCATGTTAAAGATAACATTACTAGCTTTCAAAAAATACCATACATGATGCCTTTCTGACCAACAGTTTTTTAGTAAACTAGCCGTGAAAGCAAAGTTTCTTCATTCTAATACGATTATACTGAATTTACGTTGTTTATTATTAAATATCTAATATTAGAAGGCCATGACACTATCATAAATGAAACAAAAGATTGACGAACTTGTCAAAGCTACTGCCGCATAATCCATTATTTACAACTTAAGCGTAGGTGAGGTAAGAAAACTGAGACCTGAAACCTTTACATGTTTATTAGAGATATTTCAAAAAACAGAAATGATTGTTTTTAGGAAATGTAAAGTAATTAATAAACCAGTTATAAACAACTTTTTGAGAAATGAGTTGCCAGTATTGCTTGAAGATTTACCTTTAATGGTAAGGGGATTATTATGATTTCAACATGATGGAGCGCCCCCGCATTACCATAGGAATGTAAGATATTTTGTCGATAATTGGAAGACAGATCGTTGGATTGGGCGAGGTGGATCGGTTAAGTAGCCAGCCAGATCACCCGACTTAATACCACTAGATTTTTTCTATGGGGGCATGTTAAAGAAGAAGTCTATAAAGAGGTTCCAACCACAGTGAAAGATATGAAGACGAGAATAAGAAACAATTTTCGCAACATTTCAGAACAGACTTTGGGAAAAGTGAAACTTTCATTTATGGATAGACTCGAAATGTGCCTTCAGCAAAATGGTGGTTTAGTTGAACACCTTATATGAGCTTTTTTAATTGTTTATATTAAATTAGGTTGATAAGTAAGTACATAACACATAACTAAATAATTTTAAAATATGTTCTGTTTTTGCTTAATTAATTTTCTTACACTATTAGTAATACTGATAACTGATTATCTTTGTTTATAACTGGTTTATTAATTACTTTACATTTCCTAAAAACAATATTTTCTGTTTTTTTTAAAATATCTCTAATAAACATGTAAAGGTTTCGGGTCTCAGTTTTCTTACCTCACCTACGCTTAACTTGTAAATAATGGATTATGCGGCAGTAGCTTTGACAAGTTCGTCCATCTTTTGTTTCATTTATGATAGTGTCATGGCCTCCTAATATTAGATATTTAATAATAAACAACGTAAATTCAGTATAATCGTATTAGAATGAAGAAACTTTGCTTTCACGGCTAGTTTACTAAAAAACTGTTGGTCAGAAAGGCATCATGTATGGTATTTTTTGAAAGCTAGTAATGTTATCTTTAACATGAAAATAAAATATATAGGGTGTTCCATTTAAAAAAAATGAGTCCAGGGCGTATTTGCAAAACTTGACCGCCCTGTATAACAGTGAATAATTTTAAACAAATTGCAAGCGATTAATGTATTCAGGGATACGTAATGTTTTATGGAATATTTGGTTTTTCCATACCTCTCTCAATTTTTTTTTAAAAATGGCCGAACTGTGAGCATTTTTTCAACTTTAACCGCGTCCCATTCCCTTACTATAAATTTTAGACCAAATAAACCCTATATCAAAATGATCGTAACGAACAGGAGAATCAATTGGAACAATTATATACAGGGTGTCCCATTTAAAAAAATACAAGTTTGGTTCGCCACGAGTTTTTCGGACCACCCTGTATTATGGTTATAATTTTAAAACATAGCGTGTTTGACTATCGATAATATCCAATAAAAAAAATTTCGAAATTCCTCACCGTTTACTCATAATCGTCCACCCCATCTTGGTTGCACCACCCTGTATATACTGGGTCTCCCAAAAGTCCCGCATAAAATTAATACCAATTAAAGGAAAAAGATCTAGGAAAAATGCTTGGACCCGTAAATTTTTATTTTGAATCGTGCATATTTTGACATAAAAAAATATTATACAGGGTGTCTCATAGAACAGTTGTCACGTCTTTGACAATTTTTTTAAATGAAATGCCGAATTTTTTATTAGGTTTTCAAATTCTACGAAAAATTCTAAATATTTTTTATGGAGGACTTGCTATCCCCATTTTCAGCTGTTTCCAAGATATTGACATTTAAAGTTTTTTTATTAAAGGTAATACTTTTAGTTCATATTGTATTTATTAGAACATGTTAAATAAATCAGGTATCTTACTGTCATCAACTGTCCTTAATTATGTCAATACTGACTTTGACTTAAGTAATTTGTCAATTACCTAAAAATGTTAACAGAAAAGCAGCGCATCGAAATTTTAATTATGTTGGGGTGTAGGGACAAAATAAGAACTCAAGCTGAGGTTTGTACTTTGTTTAACGAAAAGTACCCAGAAAACCAAATTACTCAGTCGACTGTAAGTAGGGTATTCCATAAATTTGAGGAGCATTGTACAGTTAGAGATTTACCTAGAAGCGGTCGACCACTCGTTCTAACCGAGGATAAAAAAATCAATTTAATGTTATCGCTTACTGAAAACCCCCACTCTTCAGTTGTTACTTTGGCGTTAGATAATGAAGCTACTTGTAGTACAGTACATCGATTTTTTAAGAGCGAAAAATTACATCCTTATAAACAAATTCTTGTACAGGAACTACTAGAAGATGACTATGATAGACGGCTTGAATTTTGCGAAGAAATGATGGCAAGGATTGATACTAATAATTCCTTTTCAAGTAATATTTTATTTTCTGATGAAGCTACATTTTGCCTGAACGGGCAAGTTAATAGACAAAATTATCGATTCTGGTCTCATGATAATCCGCGATGGTTACTTGAGACGCACACTCAATATGCTTGTAAGGTTAATGTCTGGGCAGGCATAATAAATAATAGAATTTTGGGACCATATTTTTTTGAAGAGAACCTTACCGCTGAACGTTATTTGGATTTTTTAACATTTGATTTAATTCCGGCATTAGCAGTTCTTTTTCCTAACCAGATGGATCCAGATATTCCAAATGAGATGTTATGGTTTCAACAAGATGGTGACCCTCCACACTTTGGCGTGGAGGTCCGAAGGTACCTAGATGAAACCTTTACAAACCGTTGGATTGGTCGTAGGGGTACTATTGAGTGGCCACCTAGGTCGCCGGATTTAACACCGCTGGATTATTTTCTTTGGGGTTATTTAAAGGAAAGAGTGTACCGAAACAGACCTAACGACATTGAAGATCTCAAAGAAAGAATAAGGACAGAAACAAATAGAATACCTCCTGATTTTATAAGGAATGCAGTAAATGGATTTTACCATCGCCTAGGGGCGTGTCAGGTAGAAGGCGGTGGACATTTCCAGCATTTGTTGCGCTTTTAGAATTTTCATTTTAGTAAAAAATGAAAATGTATTATGGATAATGTTTTTGTTTCACTTTTCAAATTAAATGTCAATATCTTGGAAACAGCTGAAAATGGGGATAGCAAGTCCTATATAAAAAATATTTAGAATTTTTCGTAAAATTTGAAAACCTAATAAAAAATTCGGCATTTCATTTAAAAAAATTGTCAAAGACGTGACAACGGTTCTATGAGACACCCTGTATAATATTTCTTTATGCCAAAAAATGCACAATTAAAAATAAAAATTTACGGGTCCAAGCATTTTTCCTAGATCTTTTTCCTTTAATTGATATTAATTTTATGCGGGACTTTTGGGTGACCCAGTATATATATATATATATATATATATATATATATATATATATATATATATATATATATATATATATATATATATATATATATATATATATATATAGGGTGTCCCACGACGAACTGCCGCGATCGATTATGGAAAAAGTATAAATAGCAAAGACCTGAAAATTTGGTAACATACTAATGTCAATGGGGGCAATTCGGATAAAATATTTTCAAAATGGTGGCACTTCCGGTTGCACCGGAAGTAGATATCAACTTGCTTATTTTAAATGGAACACCCTATATATTATTTCATTTTCGGATTTTACGTAAAATTCTAATCGCATTACATGTATAATCTCCTATACGTTACTCTAACCGTTTTTGACATATTTCAAATTTTATGCCAAAAATGACGTTTGCAGGCCGAAAAATAATTATCGATTTTTCCTACATGAATGCCTTTATGATTTAATTGGGGTTGGTTTCCTTGTGGAAGGGGATCTACTTTAGTAGACTGTGTTGATAATTTGGTAATAAATAAATACAGGGTGATCAAAAACTAACATTAAAAATGAAATTGAAAAAATCGTTAAAAGTCATTTTTTTCAAATGGAAGCCCCCTATTTTTATAATTTTACCCTACTCAGCATTAAAAATAAGCGTAACTTTGTATAAGGTTGTCTATTCCGAAAATCGATAGTTTTAGAAAAAATGGCAGTTTAACATTTTTCTATTGTAAAAATCATATACGGTTTTCAAGTTTTGTTATTAGTTGGCCATGACCGCGAGGCGCGGCCAAAAAAAACACTCGAGCACTACAGAAATGTCATTATTTCGTGCCATTTGACAATTATTGATAATAATCATGCCAGGGCGATTAAATTATACAAACGAAGATTATTTAAATTTGTTTATTATCTATGGGGAATGTAGCAAAGTTTTATCAGGAACATGCGAGACATTTGCTGACAGATATCCAGATAAACAGAAACCGTCACGGAACAGTGTTAAACGAATAATGGAAAATTGCAAAAATTCAGGGAAACAACTTATTTTAATAAATGTTCAAAATTTCCACCATGAGCTTTCAACAGAATTCTATGGATTGAGCTCTTTGAGATTCCTGTTTGTAGAGCCACTTGTCTTAATGCTGTCATAGGATTTGCCGCAAAATATCCCAAAATTGCAATTATTGACATTTTCATCATTGAGAATGGGTTTTCTTTTATGCATTTTTGCCTTAACAGTGCCAAAATTTTTGAAATTTTCCGTTATTCGTTTAACACTGTTCCGTGACGGTTTCTGTTTATCTGGATATCTGTCAGCAAATGTCTCGCATGTTCTTGATAAAACTGTGTTACATTCCCCATAGATAATAAACAAATTTAAATAATCTTCCTTTGTATAATTTAATCGCCCTGGCATGATTATTATCAATAATTGTCAAATGGCAAGAAATAATGACATTTCTGTAGTGCTCGAGTGTTTTTTTTTGTCCGCGCCTCGCGGTCATGGCCAACTAATAACAAAACTTGAAAACCGTATATGATTTTTACAATAGAAAAATGTTAAACTGCCATTTTTTCTAAAACTATCGATTTTCGGAATAGACAACCTTATACAAAGTTACCCTTATTTTTAATGCTGAGTAGGGTAAAATTATAAAAATAGGGGGATTCCATTTGAAAAAAATGACTTTTAACGATTTTTTCAATTTCATTTTTAATGTTAGTTTTTGATCACCCTGTATTTATTTATTACCAAATTATCAACACAGTCTACTAAAGTAGATCCCCTTCCACAAGGAAACCAACCCCAATTAAATCATAAAGGCATTCATGTAGGAAAAATCGATAATTATTTTTCGGCCTGCAAACGTCATTTTTGGCATAAAATTTGAAATATGTCAAAAACGGTTAGAGTTAGGTATAGGAGATTATACATGAAATGCGATTAGAATTTTACGTAAAACCCGAAAATGAAATAATATATAGGATGTTCCATTTAAAATAAGCAAGTTGATATCTACTTCCGGTACAACCGGAAGTGCCACCATTTTGAAAATATTTTAGCCGAATTGCCCCCATTGACATTAGTATGTTACCAAATTTTCAGATCTTTGCTATTTATGCTTTTTCCATAATCGATCGCGGCAGTTCGTCGTGGGACACCCTGTATATATATATATATATATATATATATATATATATATATATATATATATAATACCGTGTAGGCAAATAAGATTTGTCTCTAGGGGTATAACCGGCGCACGCTCAGTCGCCAAACGTGATCAAGTCTAGTTTACAGCACTTTCGCACACCCTGTATTATAACCCCTGACTTAAATCTAACAATAATATGGGACACGATAGGATTCCCACTGGTTAATTACCAAAATAAAAAAACATTCAATGACACTTATAGCTGGTATCAGTAAGTATTATATACAGTACACAGAAAATTTTACATTAAGGGGGGGGGGGGAATAAAAGTGAATTTTACATTTAGGGGGTACAGAAAAAAGTAAAATAAGTCTCTTGTTGCTCCTTGAGGTAAAAATTCTTGAGATAAGTCTACTTATTATTATTATTATTATTAATCTTAGTTGTTGAGCAACAGACAGCTGCTGGCTCACCACCCCTCCATAGAGAAGAGGCTGAGGCTTTACCAGCTCAAGGAAACCGCAAGTTTTTAAATCATTTTATCTTTTTATTATATCGACCATTATTTAATGGTCGATATAATAAAAAGATAAAATGATTTAAAAACTTGCGGTTTCCTTGAGCTGGTAAAGCCTCAGCCTCTTCTCTATGGAGGGGTGGTGAGCCAGCAACAATCGCCTGAGGTCTGATAGGTGCAAGATGGACAATCTTGGTGGTAGAAGTCCTGGATTGATGTGGAGTCCTGCAGTAATACTGGGATAGCTGTGAATAATCTTCAAAATAGGGTCGGACACAAGAAGTACCGCCCTATCCCAGGAGACGATAAACCAAACTAACACGTAAAACCAAAACCCTAAAAATACAACTAGAAACTACTATCTTAATCGGGGTTGATCAAAATAGTACGTGGGCATCGAGAATTTTGTTCCTCTTAATGAGTGTAGGCGGCCAGATTCCATACAACTAACACAAAGTCCCAATATATGACCTAAGCCCACGATAAGTTTTTTTTAGAGATACTCCCCAACAAAATGGGTACTGTAAAATCACTCAAAACAGTATAACTTCCAAAAAACTCAATTTTCTCGGCCCACGACCAAAAACGTGTCGTGCTAGCACGGAGTCTAATTTTCGTCTGACGTGTCAATTCTCGAATTCTCTAAACCAGCTCTAAAGCAGATCAATCCGGATTTTGTCCTTTCGACACCTACGCATGCGCAGAAAGCAAGGGGTCTAGATTATTTTTTCGTTTTTCCAATCTAACGCGAACTTTATTACAATTCCATTAGGACAAGTTTCCTCAAGACAAAATAGGATTTTTAAGAGCTTTCCGAAGAAATTCCGCTTATTACTTTTGGAGATTTTCACCAAAACGTACCCTAAATTTCGGGGTTCATAGCTATATTACTAGATCTCTCCCTAGATAATAACAAATACCCCAGAAACTAGGTGTGCCAGGTCACTTTAAGTTGGCAACACTGTCTTGATAACGTCACTCTCAGATGGCAATAACACCCGTTCTCGGATAACACTGACAGATGTCAGACAGACGTCAGAATCAGAAAGTAAATAAACAATCTGTAAGAGGAAAAAGATTGAAAATTGCTGTTTAAACAATCCAAAAAAACATGAACAAAACTACAAATCAATAACAGTAAGTACCCAAAATCATTCTCAAAACCCTGGTGTCCTGGTAGTGAAAATTAATCCAATGTTTACATCTACACACACGTGACATTCTAAATATTAATTATTTTAGGGAAATTGGAAAGAAACTTGTCTAAAACCATCTCCAGAACGCTCATTTAAGTGCTACACTTATCCACAATTAACAGTAGTCGATATAAACCAGAAATATCTAGGCAAACATGATGTAAACAAACCAGATCGAGCATGGTTAAGCAAGGAAGGGGGCCCTCTAGGAGAAACTCGTAAAAGACAATAAATCTGTTTGCAATTAATGCTTGAAATTAGGCCAACAGTTGTCACATATCTCAGAAATTTATCGAAGCTGTCAAGTGAATATCAAGGTAACAACAATAATAATATCTAACCGATAGCCCTAATCACATGCCTTCTTACTTTTCTTTTTAGTGGGAAGAAATCACTGATTCAGAGAAGCATAACTGAAACTGATCAAAGTGTGAGTCTATACTGAAGCGTGCAACCAATGGTAAAATGATATATCATATTTTAATTTCAAAGAATACTAGCCAAAAAAAAACAATTAGAATAAGTGAATATTACTTATAGTAAGTATATTGTATTGTTAAGTTGTAAAAGTGATTACGCTTGATGAATAAATAAATAAACCAAAAGGAAAGAAGGCATAGCCCTGTATATTACTTTAATTTAGCTTTTCTAATATTCCTTCCTTTCTTTAATAACAAAAACAACTTACTGGTTACCTATTTATTAGATCCTAAATTACTGAAATTAAGTGAGAAAATTTAAAAACATAAAACTGAAATTTTGACACGTTACATAGGTACGGACCCGCGTAGTCACTGCTACATTGAAAGGAATACCTAACTGTAGGCGTTCTTTAGGCAGATTGCCCATTATTGGTTGTATAACCTTCGGATTATGTCTGAAGCACACGATACATTTCCGGTATGTACTCTTTGCTAGGTTACGACCACTGATTGGCCAGAATTCGTCTCTGATTGAGGCCACAAAATTCTGTGGTCCAGCGTGAAACAATCGTTTATGTTCGAATTCAAATACCAATTTAGTTAACCTGTGCTTAGCATCTAAAAGAATGGGATGTTTTTTATTATACTCCAAGTCGGAATCAGTTAACCTCCCACCTACTCTTAAAATTAAATTATCATCTAAATATGGTTTTAGGTTTAAAATTTTGTTTTTTTGATTAATTTCACCTTTTTGTTTAAGGGGTGTGCTATCTTGAGAAAAAGAGTGTTCTTGTGCTGTTTTAATTAAAACAATCTGAGCATGTGAAATCTCTTGTACAGTCAAAACGCCAATAGTTACTTGATTCTTAATCAGACCTCGTAAACTGCAGTTATTTTTAAATCGAAATTAATAAGCTACTACTCGTTTAAGACGTTGTAAACACGAAAATCTTTCAAAGGGAAATTTAGATTTTATTACTATGTGTAAGGTTTGTGGAATATTTTTCACTTCTGGTAAAGTTTCACTTTTTATCGTTTTAGAAGGCCAGTCTGAGCTATTCCCTTTAAGCCAATCTGGTCCATAAAACCACATCTTCGACTTAATAACCTGTTGAGGATTTAGGCCTCTAGATAATCGATCGGCTGGGTTGTCCTTAGATGGCACGTGCCGCCATGTCCAGTTACCAGTAACTGACTGAATTTCCGCTACACGAGTATTTACAAAAGTTTTTAATAAATTTGGTGGTATTTTTAGCAACCCAAGAACCACTGTTGAGTCGGACCACAAAATACATTCGTTAAATCTAATTGTAAGTGATGAAAGAACTTTTTGTAAAAGTCGTGACAAAACTAATGCCCCACAAAGGTCCAATCTAGGAAGCGTAATCGATTTGAGCGGGGTCACTTTGGCCTTTGCGCAAAGCAATCTCACGGGTACCTCATTGTTTTTGTTTACTGATCGGATATAAATACATCCGCCGTACGCGGTTTCTGAACTATCTGAAAACCCGTGTAACTGTACATTAACTGAATCTTCACATATGACATGTCTAGGTATGCGCAACTGGTTTAAAACTGAGAGCTGGTCACGAAATTCTACCCAGGCTGTATAAAGTTGCAAAGGCACTGCTTCATCCGACGTTAATTTTTCCAGCCACAATCGTTGCAGTAAAATTTTTGCCTTTATTATACAAACTGAGAGTAGACCGAGCGGATCAAAAACTTGCGCAATACCTGCTAAAATGGTACGTTTTGTAACAGGAAGTTTCCTTGATACTATATTTATATCGTACGTTAAACTATCAGTGTGACAACTTAAATTTCAAATTAAACCTAACGTTTCTGCTTTCTCATTCTCGCCAAAATTAACGACACTGTTTGTGGGTGTAGACGTGTCCACGTACTTTAAAACTCTAGGGTCGTTTGAATAAAACTTGCGTAACTCAAAACATCCCGTACCTAATACTTGTGCAACGTCACTTGCAATTTTCGCAGCCCTTTCGACCGTGTCTGCCCCTGTTAGAAGATCGTCTACATAGAACTCTTCTTTTACGATTTTTTATATTTCAGGATCTATTGTCCCATGGTCGAATGCAAGTTGCATTAAACAACGAATGGCAAGAAATGGTGCTGCGCTAGTACCGTATGTAACCTTTTGTAAATCGTACGTATCTAAGGGTTTATCTGGACTTTCCCGCCACAAAATTCTTTGAAGAGGTCTTTGGTCAGGCATAACTAAAATTTGCCTGTACATTTTGGTAATATCTGCCGCAACTATGTACGTATGTTGCCGGAAACGTAGCAGAACCGAAATTAAATCCTTTTACGGTTGGCCCTACCATTTGAATTTTTAAAACTTACACCCTTGGAAGCTTTCATTGAACAATTAAATACTACGCGAAGTTTAGTAGTTAATGAATCTTCACGAACTACACTATGATGTGGCATATAATATAAGTGCTCCAACTGAGTTTCACCCTCAACCTTTTTCATATGTTCTAGTTCTGTGTATTCTCTAATAAAATTTAAGTACTGTGATTTTAAGTCCGGCTTTAATTCCAGCTTTCGTTCTAGCGATAAAAATTGTTCCTTTGCTCGTATGAATGATTCACCTAGACTATCAGGAGAGGATTTAAGCGGAATTTGTACCATAAATCTACCATCCGAACACCGAATTGTCTTATCAATGAACAGTTTTTCGCACGCCATTTCTTCTTCCGATTGAGGTACCTTAGAAAGATACCCTTCCTCTATTTCCCAAAATCGACTTAATTGATCTTGTATTTCTACGTTCTGTACAAAATTACAATATATTCTATCGTCTGAAATATTATTTGCACGTACGCCACTGGGTCCCGAAATTACCCAACCAAATTTTGTTTTTTGCAATAAGGGTTTATTGATCCCAAGAGATATTTGTCCTATACAAATTAATGACCAAAATATATCCGCCCCTATTAACATGTCAATTTGACACGGGTCGTTATAAGAAGAATCTGACAACTTTATGTGCGTAGGAATAATTATATCTTGCGTATTAACACGCACACTAGGCAAATTTCCGGTGATGTTAGGAAGTACTAAACAAGAAATTTTTGTATTAAAAGAATTCTGCAAAGAATGTACTGTAATGTCACATTTGTATTGAATTTTTGACATCCTTTGATTTAAACCGGCAACTTTCATATTTATTTCTTGTTTATTTAATTTTAATTTATTAACTATGTCCGTTCTAGTGAAGCTCGATTGTGATCTATAACAATAGTCTGACAATGACAACATGAGTCTAACAATACTCGAATAGTATGCGGCTTATTATTTTTGTCTAGAACCCGTACCAACGCTGTACTAAGAAGAACTTGGGTCGGACTGTACGACATTCCACATAGTATACTTTTTTCTTGTACCGTCTGAGAAATTTGAAAAGCTCGTGTATCTGTTGATACATTTTCGCTTGTACAAGTGTTATTACTTGGAGAACTCACCGATATCACCGTACTATTTAAATTATTTGACTGTGCTTTATTTTGGTAGGTAATTATTGTTTTGACTTTGACGTCTATCTATGTGTAACAACTTATGGTGTTTCAAAGAACAAATTTTACAAGGATATGATACAAACTTTACTGTGATGTCCAAATTTTAAGCAGTTTACACATAGTTTTAACTCTTGAATCTTTTTTATACGATCCTGTACATTTAAACTTAAAAATGTTTCGCAGTTAGAAATCTGGCGTAATTGTTTACAAATTGCACAATTTTTCACCGCTGCAAACAAGCTTCTTGTATTAGAAAACTGTTTTCTAGTTTCCTTGGTGTTTATATGATTGATTTTTAAAGTTTCTAATAAATCAGCTTTGTGATTTAAAAAAGTTTTTAAATCACTCAGAGTTGGTGATTTTTTACTTAAATCATTACTGTTTTTGTACTTTTCCCATTCACGGGACGTGGTTATTATCAAGTTTTGTACTTATTAAATAAATAATTAAAGTATCTACGGTAGGCTCATTGACTTGTTCAAGACACCTCATATGTTTAGATACGTTATCTATTAAAGATCTTATGCGATCCGACGACTCTTTTGGAATAGACTCTATATTAAAAAGGGATTTAACATGGTTTTGAATTAAAATACGGGGATTGTTATATCTCTCTAGCAAAAGGTTCCATGCTACCTCGTAATTTTCAGCGGAAAATTCTAAAGATTGTACAACCAGTGCAGCCGCCTCAGACAGACTGCCTCTTAAGTAATAAAATTTTTTGTATTTTTGATAAAACCGTGTTACAATGAATCATAGGTTCAAATGTGTCGCGACATTCTAACCAGGTTTGAAAGTTTCCATCAAATTTAGGTACATCTATGGGGGGAAGTCTAAGGTCAAAAAATCCTTCAGAGTTACCACCATGATCAATTTGAGAATGATTTCTTACAGACTGCATAGATACTGATGATGAGCTACTACCGTTATTTTCCGTTTTTTGAAAATTTACGAAATGTTGTTCAGCTTTTGCTATTAAACCGTAATATTGTGTATCAAATGACATACGTTCTTCTACATCAATATCTATACCTCCTAACTCATTTTCAATTTGTGTTTGAATATCGTCAAACTCTACTAAAAGAACACCCTCTAGAGCATTTTTTCGGGTTTGAAGCTGTTGATAATCTATATTTGTGACACTAGTGTTTTGCAACTTGGCTTCAAAACTTTGTAAATAGTTATTAAAAAATGTTAATTTAGTCTTAAGTGCAGCTCTTTTACGAATATGTTCCTGTTTTGCCATTTTGGAGACGTCTTAAGTAAGCCTTATCAAACACTTCGTGTTTATTCGTTCATTTTTGTTCAATTTTGCTGATGCAATATGTCGCTGGCAGGACGTACGGCCTATCTTCGCTTGTCATGTAACTAGTCGTCCACGTTCTTGACGAAAACTTTACCCATCCGACGAAAGAGGGACCATGTAAATATTTGAAACAGACTTCGATTTTTCTTTGGACTGTATTTTTATTGCTTCTACACTTAAAATGGGTTTAATTTTACATGAAAAATATGACAAACTTTTCTCCGTGTCACATTTGACACGTTCTCCGTAACTAACCTATTTTAAATAATGGTAACAATAAACTGTCTATACGTGGTTTCGAACACAATATTTCAGGTTTGCATCAGTATACCTAAGCCAAATTATTTTTTTTTTAAATTACGAATCACTGTGCAGTCCGGAAAATGTTTAAGATTATGTGATTATAAATGTTCGTTGTAAATCCGATAGAATTATATAGACATATACGTACGCAGTTTACTATTTTTCTTTATCTTTAAATAGTTCTAGTTAACCAATATTAATATTTTTCTGAATAACAGTGTATATTAAGTTAAAAGATTAGATCAGTCGTTTCGAAGCGTTCTCACGTCGTGAAACTTGTTCCAAAAATATCTGTGTTAACTATTTTTAGAATCGAATCGAGTTTATAAAAAGACAAATTACAACGCTTTTTGAATTTTTTAACATAAAATGGATCAAAATCCTTCAAGTACATCATGTACTGCTGAAAAGAGGGTTGGATTTGCTCCACGACTAACATTAAAAATACCTCCACCAGTACCAAACAGTGAAAGAAAGCCATCTAATTTTATGCTTGATCAAATAAATGAATTAAGGCATTTAACAGTAAATACAGCAAAATCCAGTTTAGGTATTGGTGAAAAATGTGCTTACTGGTTATACCACAAAGTTAAATCACTAAGCAAACGATGGTTTACTCATTGTTTTCTTACTATTGTATTAATAATCTATACAATTGGGGGAGCAATTAGTTTTAAAGCAATAGAAGGTAAGAAAAAACCGATTATATTTGGTAGGTTATTTTTTAACAAAACTTAAGTGTTATTCCAGATTGGTGCAGTTTTTCTATTTTAGGCTAGTTATAAAAATGGTACATTTAACACGACGTTTAAACATAAAGTGATCAATTCACTATTGAGTTTTATTTTTATAGCTACCCTCATTTGACAGCTGAGAGTTTATTGAACGAGATTAAAAAACAAGACAATTAAGCATTGCAAAATTGCATATACCGTTTGCGTAAAGGCGATTCTCGTAATTAGGTAGTAGCTACTGAATTTGACGTTATAAACTGACCCTTCTGACGTCATTAAAACAACCGTTCATAATCGGCATATTTACCTATTTTCGAAGATGCTAAAGATAATTTTTATCTTGCTGTTTGTGGCTTGTTTCCAAGAATAATTAAAATTTCTCTTCGAGAGTTATAACATGAATAGGGCTGCCATAAATCATCTGGATCACACCGGACACAAGGCTCGGGTGGGGGGTTAAATTTTGTTTTAATTTACCTAGCTCTAAATACCTAAACACAAAATGAACTATATTAGGAACGAAAATCTATATTATAACTGATATTTCTCAAAACTAAATCAAAAAATTATTTAGGATTTGCCAGATTTATATTTCTCCGATGAGGTGATTTTCTTTAGAACATCATTCTGATCACGATACACTTACAACGGTATGCTACGCTATGAATCAAAACACGTCGTGGCTGTGCAGATGACGTTACTTCGAGGGAACATCAAAGTGACTAGGCCGCTTGATTAATGCAAAATTCCTCACAGTGACGTCAAAATGGGAGGAGCCTGGCCAGTCAATCGACGCATCGGCATACCGTTATTAGTGTATCATGATTCTGACATTTGATGTACTTATAAAATTCTGCACATGATAATTTAAAGTTATACTTGCATTGCAGAATGGCCTCAATGGAATCTGCTAATAAACGATTTTTTTCTTCTGACCACTGGATGGACATTAAGGAAAAAATGCTTTCGCAATTTGCATTATATTGTGAACAGGTATTCACACATTTTAAGTAACTCCTATTTCTGATCTAAATGGTCTGTGCTTTTTAAGAAATTTAACCATCTTCCTTCAAACAAATTGTTTGTCCACTCTTCTAAAAAGTTTTTTTCTTGCATAAAATAAAAGGTATAAATACTGTTGAAAAAGTGATCTCCCAAAATTATCAAATTGTTCGATTTAAGATATATAATAATTTTCTTCCAACTTTTCCCATTCTGGGATTTCAGGCAGCGACATCCAACGTTAAATTTTAGAAATGACTTGGACCATTAATAGCATCGAGGTAGAATCAAGGAGAGGCGACATCACGTGACTCAAGTGGTCCTACCGGCGCCATATTGATACGACACTTCAGTCATTCGTGTATATCAGCTGTTCGAGCTTGTCGTACCGAGGTGATTTTAGATTTTGTGTTGTGTTTTTCAATTTTTGTGCAAAACTTTTGCTACTGTGAGATAGACAATAATGGTTTCTTGTGCCATGCGAAGTTGTTCAAGCAGAAATGCTGTGGATAAGAAGAAAACTACGGGAATTACGTTTCATAGGTTAGTATAAATAAAGGGCAGGCCCGCCCGTAGTTATAAACTTTGGGTGGTAATTGCCCATGATTTGTTTAGTTGCAGTTTTATTTAAATGATTGGATACCGAAAAATATGTAAAAACAATGCATTTACAAGTAAACTAAAGCAGCTTTGGAGTTTATAGAGCTAGCCGCTTAACTACAATTTCACCATTTGTTTATTGATACAGTTACTCATTATTTTCTATTTGCAAAATAAAAACAACTTTTAATCTTATACAGTGTCACACATAAAGTCCGCATCATATGGGAAATTTTTTTCCCTACAGGTTAAAGGAAATTCTGATTTTACTATTAGTTTTTGCTTTAAAAATGACGCCCAATGGCATGCACATGAGCAGTCACGTGACTTTGTTTAACTGTCAAATTTGACATTTTTTTAAAAAAATGTCCAAAAAGGCGGTTATTTCTTAAAATTTCGAAAAATGTTAAATGAAAAAGTTGTTTGTTTTTTAATTTTCTACCGATGTACCAATTTTCAACTTTCTAGTACAAATTTCATTTTTTCCAATTTTTTTTAAACTCGACATTTCTGGGTTTTTCAAATTTTATCAAACCTGTACAAAAATATTCCTTTATACCAAACTTATCTTTTTAATGTATTTTGATCGCCAATTGTTGTTCTAAATACTGTTTTTTATTATAAAAATAGGAAACGCCAGCAAAAACTATGTCAAAGTTGATGCAAAGTTGACATAATTTGTACAAATAACTGAACATTTGACTTTATTTCGGTTTTTTACTAAGATGTTAGATGCATAAAACCGAATTAAAAAACAATTCCAACGAAAAATCTTTAATTTACCTTTTACTGCACTTTTTTAAAAATAAAACCTTGTCTTAATAATAACGAATAATTACAACGCAAAAGGAACTAAGAGCAGGCCCACTCTAACCATTGGACCAATAGAGGCTGCAGCCCTAGGGCGCCGGACGCCCTGCGCCCTAGGGCTGCAGCCCCTATTGGTCCAATGGTTAGTTCCTTTTGCGTTGTAATTATTCGTTATTATTAAGACAAGGTTTTATTGTTTAAAAAGTGCAGTAAAAGGTAAATTAAAGATTTTTCGTTGGAATTGTTTTTTAATTCGGTTTTATGCATCTAACATCTTAGTAAAAAACCGAAATAAAGTCAAATGTTCAGTTATTTGTACAAATTATGTCAACTTTGCATCAACTTTGACATAGTTTTTGCTGGCGTTTCCTATTTTTATAATAAAAAACAGTATTTAGAACAACAATTGGTGATAAAAATACATTAAAAAGATAAGTTTGGTATAAAGGAATATTTTTGTACAGGTTTGGTAAAATTTTAAAAACCCAGAAATGTCGAGTTTAAAAAAAATTGGAAAAAAATGAAATTTGTACTAGAAAGTTGAAAATTGGTACATCGGTAGAAAATTAAAAAACAAACAACTTTTTCCTTTAACATTTTTCGAAATTTTAAGAAATAACCGCCTTTTTGGACATTTTCTGAAAAAAATGTCAAATTTGACAGTTAAACAAAGTCACGTGACTGCTCATGTGCATGCCATTGGGCGTCATTTTTAAAGCAAAAACTAATAGTAAAATCAGAATTTCCTTTAATCTGTAAGGAAAAAAATTTCCCATATGATGCGGACTTTATGTGTGACACTGTATAAATATTGTTGCAGATTTCCCAAAGACTCAGCACGTTGTGAAGTTTGGGAGAAATTTGTCAATAGAGCAAACTGGAAACCTACAAAGTATAGTGTTCTTTGTTCAAAACATTTTTCTGATGAATGTTTTGATAGAACTTCGAAATACCACATCCGCTTGAGACATGATGCTATCCCTTCACTTAACCAAGTAAATTTTTATTATTGTTAATAGTTTTATTATTTTCTAATGCATGTCTAGGTAAAATTAGGGTACTATGTTTTGGTCATAAAGAGATTTATACCTGGAATTCACAGATTAGCATACTTTGTAACAGATTATTTCAAATACCTCTGTGATGTCAGACAGGTAAAAATTGATGGCTTAATTGCCCAAACCTGTAAATTTGAAACCATAAAATATATGTCAGTCAAAATGCTTGCTAATGAATTTTTACCATTATGGAACGTTTAGACTGTGAATTATACGTACGATTATTTTGGCCGCCCCAGTAGGTCTGGAAATGTATATAAAAGAAGCTGCTGCTTTTAAAAAATGACACGACGAGTATGATTCATATTTAGCCTTTCTAGAAGCTATATTTCTCAATATTTTTAATAGGCTAGTCAATGAATGGTCGCAAAGGGGGTGTAGAGTGCATGGAGGGGGGGGGGAATTTTTTTGCTTCGGGATCTTATTAAAATCACTGGCTTCATCATTAATTGTGCAGCTATATTTATTAAATTAAAAGAAATATTATATTTTACACATTTTTGAAATAACCCAGAAAGAATCCTACCTGTATATTGCCTAAAAGCACGTTGACGGAGGAAAGTGGCTCTGGTTGTAGCCGACTCGCTTGGCTTGAGGTATGAACTGATATCGACTGACGTCTCGCTGCTAATCACACCTACCAGGTCGACCCCTCTGCCCCGCTCCGGGCCGATAGGCCGGCGCGCGTCTAAATGACCGCGTCGTCGCTATGGACTCCGTTTACTAAGCCGCAAGGGTGACTAGTTAGGGTTGATGAAAAACGATTGGTGACACTTCCCCCCCCCCCCCCCCCCCCCCCCACGGAAAAGGAAGGATTTTTGTGTCTAAATTCCCTATTCTATTCTCTAATAAAAAAAAACTCTTTTGGGTTTAATAAAAAATAAAAATATATAATTGAAAAGCTGCATTATTTTTTGTTTGTCTTTGTTCTTTCTCTTCTTCCTACTGGCAGGTCTTCCTCCCTCTTGTTCGGTTGGCTCCTTGGCACTGCTGGCTCTCTTCTTCCTGTTGTGTGGCTCTTCCTCCCTCTTGTTGGGTTGTCCTTAGTGTGGTCTTCATGTGTTGTGGCCCAAGGTGGACTTGTCCCCCGCTGGCACCGTCAGTGGTCCGCTGGCCTGGCAGGTCGTCGCCGCTCCCCAGGTTGCGGTCCTAAGGTGTTGTGGTCCCACGGTGTTGTGGTCCCCATGTGTTGTAGTCCCAAGGTGGGCTTGTCCCCCTCTGGCACCGTCAGTGGTCCGCTGGCCTGGCAGGACGTCGCCGCTCCCCTGGCTGGCTCTCTTCTTAGGACCTCAGGTGGTTGTACATGAAAAACAAACAAACAGGGAGTTAGACGCTACAAAAGCTATTTACACAATTTATTTACAATTGTATAGACAGTAAAGCAGTAATTTCAATTTTTTCCCGTCCATCTTTTGTGTTTGGCCACCGTGGCCACCCAGCACGACCGTGCTCGAAACAATTACCTTTCTTTAAATAATTTCAGCCCTTAAAACTTTTTACTTTTTCCAAAAATTTTCAATTTTCCATTAAAGTTTTCCACAAACTACCTATTTCTCCCCCTCCCCTACCGAAAAAAAAATACACGATTACTTAGAGGCTTTACCCATTACTCTTTATCCCTTATACACAAAAACCAAAAATAACGACACAGCATCATTGAACATTGCCAGATTATACGTGTTGATCAGGCACGCTTTCAAGCAACGCTCAACTGCACAGAGCCTCGTGCAACTGTTCACGATCTCTCTTACTTTTTTCTCTCTTAACACAAACGTTTAATTTTTCACTCTCTATATTTCTTTAACACCGTTTACTACCTTATACCTCTTTATTACCTGGGGAAAAGAAATTAAAATACCTCTTATTTATTTTACTACCTATTTTCACTAGTGGCTTTTATATAACAACAAAAAAATATATGCATTGTTCCTACTACCCTTCAAAATTATATGGTTCGTGGTACGGGGCCAATCTATATACGTGGACTG
This sequence comes from Philopedon plagiatum, assembly GCA_963971165.1. NCBI lineage: Eukaryota > Metazoa > Arthropoda > Insecta > Coleoptera > Curculionidae > Philopedon > Philopedon plagiatum. Next base: position 61,608,710 of record OZ020190.1, read on the forward strand.
TTTCCTGTTTAGCTCTTGCTCCTTCACCTCTCTGAATAATGTAATTTACTGGCGATGCTTTTCTTACTATTACAAATGGTCCGTCATACTTCCACTGCAGTTTGTCACTTTTTCCTTTCTTTCTAATGTAAACTCTAAGTTTGACTTTGTCTCCAGTTTCATATGTCACTTTTTTGTGATTACTCTCATATCGGGTTTTGTCCTTTTTCTGTTTCTGTGTAATATTTCTTTTTGCTTCCTATCTGTGTTTCTCTATATTCGGGTTCGGAATAAGCATTGTGGCTGATTTTAAAAACATGGCGTCCGGTATGAGCTGTGGGTTTCTCCCAAAAACTAAATAAAATGGCGAAAACTGCGTTGTGTCCTGTTTACTGGAATTGTAGGCAAATGTTACCATTGGTAGGTATTTATCCCAGTCATCCTGTGACGTAGGCACATACAGGCTGAGCATATCTGCTACGGTTTTGTTAAATCGCTCAGTTAGCCCATTAGTCTGCGGGTGGTATGACGTAGTATATACATTTTCTGAGCCCATATTTTGCACCATTTTTCTTATCAATTCTGACCTAAAAACTTGACCTCTGTCACTCAATATTTTTTTTGGTACTTCATGGATGCTTATTACTTGGTCCACCAGAAACGCTGCTATTTATTCTGCTTTTGCACTAAGTATTGCTTTGGTTATTGCATAACGGGTCACATAATCTGTACAAACAACTATATTATTATTTTGACTTTTTCGTTTTGTTAGGGGTCCTAAAATATCTATGCCTATCATTTCGAAAGGCTGCAAATCATCAATCTTTATTGGTTGCAGATCACCTGCTGGTTTTTCATTATTTGGCCCTTTTCTCGTCTGACAATCAGGACATCAGCGTGTGTTTATTCTGTCATAAGTTCTTGCATATCCTAGGTGTCCCGACAATGGCTCACAATGCAGCTGTTGCATCAGTTGTGCTTTCAGTCCCTGAGGGATTACCAACTTGTCCTCTTGGTGTGGGACAGCCGACTTTTTATATAGCACACCATCTTTGACTGTAAAATTTTTTGCACGACGTTGCAAATGTGAATTGCCATGATTCGGATCCTGGACTGCCTGTAGTAAGTCTGACACGACTGTATCTTCTTCTTGGAACTCCGTGATGTCCACTAATGGTAGCAAAAATGTGGGAACTTCATTGGCATCATACTCGTCCTTTAGTGTTGCCTGGAAACAGGGTTGTCTGGAAAGACAGTCAGCGTCTTGATTGCATTTCCCTGATTTGTGGATTATTTCGTAATCAAATTCTTGTAGTTTGCAGCTCCATCTAGCTAATCTCCCTGTGACATTTTTGAGATTTTTTAGATAACACAGTGGCTGGTGATCAGAAAAGATTTTTCGGCTTTTGTGAGACTTCTGGACACATAACAAATGGGATGCATTTCCTCGTTCATTTTTTGTAAGAGTACTGCTGCTATCCCTTGGTCTGATGCGTCTACATGTAGCTCTTTTTCTGCGTTGGGAAGGTAGTGAGTTAGCACTGGAGGTGATTCTAATTTTCTTTTTAATATCTGGAAAGCTTCTTCTTGAGCTGATGTCCACCAAAATGGTGTATCTTTCTTCAGCAAATCGTATAACGGCCTGGCAATGACACTAAATTTTTCGATAAATTTTCTATAATAGTTGGCGAGTCCTAGAAAACTTTGAAGTGTTTTTTTATTTCGTGGAGTTGCAAAATGGTGTACTGCTTCAAGTTTTGAAGAATCTGGAAGAATACCTCGCTCACTAATGGTGTGGCCTAGTACTGTAAGTTCTTTATACTCAAACTGGCACTTAGATGGTTTTAGCTTTAGACCAGTTGCTTTTAGTTTTGACAGTACTTTTCTTACGTTCTCGTTATGTTCTTCCAAATTTTTTCCATAGACTAAGATGTCATCTAAGTACGTCATTGCTCCATTCCACTTCATGTCTCCCAAAATTGCGTCTGCCAACTGCTGAAAAGTGCTTGGTGCTGGTGTAAGACCAAAACTTAGGCGGTTAAATTCGAACAAGCCATCGGTAGTGACGAATGCCGTTTTATGCCTGTCCTTCTCATCAATTTCTACTTGCCAGTACCCTGAAAACATGTCCAACGTAGTAAAATATCTAGCTTCTCCCAGGTAAGTCAAAATGTCGTCTATAACTGGCAGAGGATACACATTCTTTATGGTTTTTGCGTTCAATTTTTTATGGTTTACGCAGAACCTCATATCACCATCTTTTTTGGGAACTAGGACTACTGGACTGGAATACGGACTTACAGACTTTCTTATTACTTCGTTTTCCAACATTTCTTCTACTTGTTTATTAATAATTCTTCGCTCTGTGTGAGAAACTCTGTATGGTCTGGAAACCACTGAAACGTCATCGGTCGTCTCAATTCGGTGCTTCACTAAATTCGTTTTTCCTAGGTCGCTGATGCTCCAAGCAAAAGTATCTTCAAAATCTTGGACTAACTCACTTACACTTTGAAAGTCATTTTTACACAAGTCCCCATTTACATTATAACTTTTTACTAGATTATCGTTCGGTAAAGTCACTAAAGTTTCGCTTATATTTTTTATAGAGTCACTATCTGCTTTAAACGCGATGCATGTGACTGCAAAAAGTTGTTTTGTTTTTCTACCGTAGTTTTTTATTTCTGCGTACCACGTCAAATTATCGCTAAAAATTTTATTAATTTGTAGTCTATTTTTTATTAAAAAATCATAGTTCGGGGTAAAGGTTATTTTATTTTCACCACTTTTTTTAAAGTTCACTTCGCATTTAATAACGTCTTTCGCAATTACCATGTCACTACGCAACGTAATTTTCGCACTGTCTGTTCTGCAGTTTTCAATTTCAATAGGTAACTCCTCCCAAAAACAACTATTTACATTACTGATTTGACTATTTACAAGTTCTTTATGACTACTACTATCTCCTAAATTCATTGCCAAGGTAACTATTTCATTTTCATCCGTTTTCAAACTAATTTCATTCGCTTTTAAATTTATCATAGCTTCGTGGGCCTTAAGAAATTCTAATCCTAATAAAACGGGTTGGGGTAGATTTTCTATAACTAATGCTTCTAAGGAAAAGGTACAACCCATAAATCAAACATTTATTTCTGCATAACCAATAATTTTTACCAGCGAACTATTCGCTACTTTAATAAAAGTTATGCCTGTGCCGGGCTTTATTTCATTTTTATTTACATATTTACTATCTACAATATTTTTAACTGATGCAGTGTCTATTATAACCTCAATATTTACATTATTTAAACTTCCTTTTACGGACAGAACATCTGTTGCTGCTTCATGCTGATTCTGGTTCTGATTCTCTTTCTGTTTCTGGACAGTGCTTATGTGTGTTAACACTGTCCGTTGAAGTTTTCCGACTGCTGTTGCTGTTGCCAATTTTGATACCTATTAGTTTGCTGCTCTTGACGGCGGCCATTTTGTTCTCGACTTGGTTGACTTGGCATCCATCTTGTTCTGTGGTTTTCTAAATTTCGCTGTCCCCTGTAGTTTTGGTTATTTCTCTGTTGCGGATTGCTGAAACAAACTCTTGCCTTGTGACCTGGTTTTCCACACTGAAAACATACTGGCCGACTGTCGGTAGTACGTGGCTGCCAGTTTTTTAAATTTCGGTTTTCTCTTCTGTCTTGGTTTTGCATAGCTTTTCCAATTTCATCTCTCACAAGTTGCGTGATTTCATCCATCAAGTTCGAAGTTGTTTTTTCTGGCTAAACCTGCTGACTTGTCCCTGTTATTCTTTCTGACATTGACAGCTGTGCGAAGATTTCCGAAGCATGACTTATTTCTTTTTCCGCGTCGTTTATGGTTTTAACAAGCTCTTGTACCTCTGCAAAATTTTTTGGCTGCCTAAGCTTGATTTGGTAGGCGTATGTGGGCAGTAGACCTTGTTCGAAATGTTCTCTTCTAATTTCGTCATTCATTTTTGGATCTACTTTGTCGCATAGGTATACCATTTCTCGTAGATAATTGATTACGTTTTCACCTGACTGCAGTCTTCTATAACGTAATTTTAGCTTTGTTTCGTTGACATATTTGCTAAACAAAATTCTTTTTTCAGGTCTTCTGCCGTTGCTTTCCAATCGGAACCTGGGTTTCGTATTGCATAAATTTGCAACTAAGTTTGCGCTTGTCCCAATAAATACGATGAAAAATAACATAGCTTAAGGTTGTCATCCCAGTTATTAATCAAAGCTGTTTTTTCATAGTCTTCCAAAAATACACTTAAATTATCGCAATCCGGATTATACGAACGCGGCGCTACAAATTGTGGAACTGCCGGTGTTCTGGCTGGGTTTATTAGATTTCCTAACGTGCAATTTAAGGTGTTCGGCATTTTTGAAAAAATATTTTTATCAGATTTTGGGGTTCCCTGGTCGTTACTTGGCAATAAAGTTAGTGACTCGTTTGAAAAATTTTGAGAAATGCTACTGCTATTTTCCGCTAAAATTGACGACTTATGCTTTCCGGCGAGTTATTAAATATTAATGACCTTCTAACACTGTCTTTACTTTTAGGGGTTGATGACGTTTCAACAACTTTGTCGTTTTCTTTAGTACCGCTTATTCCCTTGTTTTCCGCCTTATTTTCACTTTCTGGTATTTTATTTTTATTTCCTGCCTTCTTAGAATGACTTCTTAACACCATTAATTTTTCCATGTAGTAAGAAAAGTGCACATTTTAAAAAATAACGCATCCTTAAAATGTAGGAACCCGATCAAAAATTGATGTTTAAGACTTTCCAAACTAGTAAAAAAAAATGCGTAGCAATTTTCATACGGCATAATTTTAATTCAGCTTACTTTTAGCATTCAAACCCAAAAAGGCAGAAGATATTTACTGGTTCTCGTTAAAAAAAGAACTCAAAAAAGTTAAAAACAAATTTTAAACAAGTTTTCTATCTGCATTAGTTACTAGAGAAAACCCAATAATTAAAAAATCCAATATGTATTTTACAGAAACCGAAAAATTCAAAATCCTTTAAAAATAAACTAAGTTTATCCATAGAAAACGTACTAAAATATAACACAAGCAAATAAAATATTTGTTTAAAAACGCTCTAAATAAATTTTAAATATAAAATACTACCGTTAAAAGCATGAAAGATTATTCACTTCGCACCAGGAATGTGCCTAAAAATCATTTGGTCAATCCGCAAAAAATAAAAAACGATAACCTTGATCATGACCTTTTTGGAATTTTACCAGCAAATAATATTTTAATAAATTCATATATATTTCAAAAATACATTTTCCCCTATAAAACAAAATAAAAAATGGGTACAATAAGCAGATTGCGAATTTTTTGCATAACTAAAAAGGAAACCAAAGGTAATTATTCAGAAAAATTACGGCCGTTCTGGCCGAAACACGGCGCCTCCATCAAGATTGTCACGGGATCTTATTAAAACCACTGGCTTCATCATTAATTGTGCTGCTATATTTATTAAATTAAAAGAAATATTATATTTTACACATTTTTAAAATAACACAGAAAGAATCCTACCTGTATATTGCCTAAAAGCACGTTGATGGAGGAAAGTGGCTGTGGTTGTAGCAGACTCGCTTGGCTTGAGGTATGAACTGATATCGACTGACGTCTCGCTGCTCATCACACCTCCCAGGTCGACCCCTCTGCCCCGCTCCGGGCCGATAGGCCGGCGCGCGTCTAAATGACCGCGTCGTCGCTATGGACTCCGTTTACTAAGCCGCAAGGGTGACTAGTTAGGGTTGATGAAAAAACGATTGGTGACAATATGTTGGGGGTAGTTAGGACGTTGACATACTGAAAGTCCCTGCCCCTAGCCTGTCCGCTTCAGGGGGGAGGGGGATAGAAAGGTCCCTTTTTTTGGTTTCTCGCTTATAACTCAAAAATGGTGCATTGTAGCAAAAAATGTTTTACATAAAAATGAAAGCCTGTAAGATTTTCTACACGATTAGTTCTATACATTTTTTCGCTACGATACACCGTTTTTGAGACAACTGCTCTCAAAAGTCGATAATTTTTCAAAATGTTTTTTGTCGCACGTTTTTTTGTCATAATTCTCCTGGTAACGCCTCGGCTGTTTGTTTTATACAAAAGCCCATTAAAAAATGTTACAAAGCGTTAAATTTTCTTCAAGAATATATATACATATACTAATTTTTCTCCAGTGGGTCAGAAGCAGAATTTTTTGGCTCAAAGTAATGATTTTTCAAGAAAACTCCTTAAAACTTTCGCTATTTTCGTTATTCCAAAGTTGCAGCTATCTATATAAGATAATATACTGTGCACTCACACATAAATAGCGTACCCTACTCGTCCATGAAGTGCAGTATCATGCATACATATGGATACATAGGTAAAATATTATTAATTTTCAAGTTAATTGTGAAAAATTGAAAACCTGGGGAGAAGGTGATTGTGTAACGACCATTTGTACAAATTTTATTTTTATTTTACAAAAACTAACATCAAAACGAGAGATGCGAAACATTAAACTACAATAAATGTTAGAACAAATGAAAAATCGTAATAAGTGAATAATTATTTTTAAAACACAAATTAATTGGGCCTGCTTCTCTTGGGACGAGAGGGTCCGGCGTCTTGCTCTACCATCGACACTGATCGCAGCACGAATTGCGAATCACCTACGCTTTTGTCATCAGTTTCCTGAATGTTGGATAAAGTGTCCGCCAGGGGATGTGGGAAGGGGCTAAAAGTCTTCTTCGTCGTCATCCTCGTTCAAAATGGGCACGCCGTTGTGCCCCTGGCAGTTTTGACACAGTCGAGAGTAACTCATCGCTGCCTTTTTGCAGCTTCACCTTCCACTGCTGCACCTTCCTTCTCTCTGGGCGCTGCTTGGTTTTTCGTCAGCACAGGAACTAGGATGTTGCCTTTTCGCTCCCAGCCCCACAGGTCTGGGGAATACTTGGTTTCCCAGACAGAGCTGCACCTGGTGGAATGCATGCTCTTTCGCCGCCCCTCGCTGGGTGAAAGTGATGCGAGATCCCGTTGTATGTTGGATACCGATTTCGTACTGAAGGTGTTGAGAGAGTTCATCTTTGCAGGGGCGCCGTACCATTTCAGCATGCATATTCGCCCAGCTTCCTCAACATCGGCGTGCGAGGAGGAGGGGTTGTGAACACTTCGGCTGGGCTTTGTACGTCAGGATGTTTTTGGTACATTTTTACAAAACTAAGTTTACCCTTTCGGCATGTCGCACTAGTAGAATCGCAGCCAGTGAATGCGTATAGGAGCAAAATTTCTTTGAGTTCCAGCTGTTGCATCTGGTGGGTGGAATTAACGTTGGTTTGCACTTTTCCTCTGCCAGGTTTTATGAACAGGATATTGTGGTTGGGTGGCGTTTTTGCTGTAGGTAGCACAGCGGGATAGACATCTTCACCTATAACAGCCACATTGGATGTTTCACTTGCGGGCTGATTAATAGCTGTGCTTACAATCAACACGTTAGAATCGTGTGATGCTTGATGTGTTGCGACGCCGATTTCCTAGAGTTTAGAGCTCAATAGGTTGATCAGCTCATCTTTGTTCTGGTGGTTGGAAAGAAAAGAAAAGCGGGACTATTATGTAAAACAAATAGTCGAGGAGTTACCAGAAGAATTATGACAAAAAACGTGGGATAAAAAAACATTTTTTAAAAATTATCGACTGTTGAGAGCAGATATCTCAAAAATGGTGCGTCGTAGCGAAGAAATGTAAAGAACTAATCTTGTAGAAAATCTTACAAGCTTTCATTTTTATGCAAGACATTTTTTGCTAAAATGCACCTTTTTTGAGTTATAAGCGAGAAACAAAAAAAAGGGAACTTTCTATCCCCCTCCCCCCTGAAGCGGACAGGCTAGGGGCGGGGACTTTTAGGATGTTAACGTCCTAACTACCCCAACATATTCCCGAAGCAAAAAGTTCCCCCACCCCTCTATGCACTCTACAACCCCTTCGTTGCATAGCCTATAAGCCAGATGCAGTGATTTAAAAAAAATTGACAGCAATTATACAAAAGGAAGTTTCTCTAGGATTAAGGGTGATACTTTTTTATATTAGGGTCCAAAATCTTGATATAATTATAATTGGGAAGGTGGTAGAGGAATTCTTCCTCGACCGAGGAGGTACCACCCCACACACCCTCGTAAAGGGCCGGTGAAATCCGTAGGGATGTTTCCAACACTCAGTGGCGGCGCCAGAGGTGGGCGCGGTTGGGCGAGCGCCCAACCCAAATCGTTCTCGCCCAACCGTTCGCCCAACCTGCTAAATCGAGCATGTGAGCAAAAAAATAAAGAAAAACCCAGTAGTTAAAATTAAAAGAAAATAAACCATCGCTTTCAACATTATAAATGTGTAGACCTTATATATCAATAATAATTATACGTAAACTATTAAAAAAAAAACTATACCTACTATTATTGTCCTATACCTACATAAACGAATAAATAAAATTAACTCATTTTATTGCATTTTCGGCACGCGATACTATGCGGTCCCTTTGTTTTAAGCCGCTTGTCGACCCGGTCAATGGGAAGGCCTTTGTATGTGGAAATCCAAATAAACACCGCCCTGTCGGCACTACATTACAAAATTTGAGAACCTTTGTTTTTATTAGTGGATCTTTCGTATATAATGCGTTGCTACAAATCCAACAAGAGCTACACCCAGAAGATAAACCTTTGGAACTAAAAAGACTTAGTGATACGAGGTGGACGTCACACATAACAAGCTGTTTGGCTGTAAAAAAAACACTGCCAGCAATAATAATTTTATTAATCCAATATATAACAGAAAACAACGTTCGCTCTCCCGAAAGGAAACGGACTCTTAAACAATATTAATTTTACCTTTTTATTCAATTTAGAAGTTTTTTGTGAATTCCTGTCAATAATAAAAAATGTTTCTGATTATTTACAAAGCCAAAATAGTGATATTTTAAAAAGTTTAACATTAGTGGAATCACTAAAACAGTTATTTGTATCATATAGGCAATATTCTGAATTTTAAAAGTTATGAACTGCGACTCTAGAACACGCCTTCGCTAATAATATTAACTTGATTATGTAAATAATAAAAGATCCAAAAAATTAGGTACCATCTAAATTTAATAATTCTATGATCATACAAAAATTACCTTACTTAAAGAGGACAGATGTGTTACTAAAAAAGTGAATTTCATGCTAAATTATATTATCCCGTAATTGATCGAAATACTTCAGAACTTTGTCGGAGATTTGATGAAAATGCTAGTGTTCTAAAGGGCTAAACCCCTTTAGAACACTAGCATTTTCATCAAACCCGTTGAATAAAATGTTTTTAAATTTTGAGCAATTAACTCCATTAGCTATTCATTATGGATATAGCATCCGTCGAAAATGAATTAAAATTACTACCGAAAATCATTGAAAGATATGAAATTAATCATGATGTTAAAATAAAGATCTTATCAGATCTTGCAATTCTTCTGCAGGAATTTAATTTAGTATATCACGAAATAAATAATTTGTGCAACATTACGATAACCCTACCCCTTCAAGTGCCAGTTGTGAAAGGTCGTTTAATGGCATAAAAGAATAAAAAATTATTTAAGGACAACAATGTCACAAGAGAGGCTCACAGATTTGGGAATTTAATACGTTGAAAAAAATATTGCAAAAACATTGGACATTGTAGTTGTAGACTCTTTTGCCACTAAACATAATAATAGAAAGAGCTCTTTTTTTAATGTTTACTGTTCTGTAATCATGTTACTGTGTAAAATAAACTTAAATATTTTCAGTGTTTTTTATTCAATTTTTAAATTTTAGTTTGATTTTCAAAAATCCTAAATAATTTTAAGCTTCACAAATCCAAAATATCCAAATTGTAGAAAAATCTGTATTACCCGAAATAATGCACATTTTTGCTGCCCACCCTCCAAATTTTTCTGCCGGGTGTCGCCCAACCGAAAAGAAAAAGCTGGCGCCGCCACTGACACTGGGTGTGTGAGTCGGTTGTGTGATATACAACCCACGGTACCTTAGTGCTTAGGCTTGCTGCCTTCGTGAGTTGTAAGAAGATAAAAAAAACTTAATAATTACTAACATTTTTTTTTGTTACAGGGAGAAACAGTACCACCCAGAGTTGAAATACTTTCAAACATTGTTTTAAGACCACCATATCAACTGAATGATTCTGAACCTAGCACGTCCTATTCATTACCGTCCATGGAAGAACAACGACCTATGACTCCAACGACTGTTTTAACGCCATTAACAATCCCTACTTCTCTTAGCTCTTTGGAAGTAACACCGAGAAAAAGAAAATTGCTCGAAAAACTTCATCATACTGAAGAAGTAAGTGCTAACAGAAAACGAAAATTGATTCTACTGCGAAGACAAGTTGCACGCAAGAACAAGAGACTTTCCACCATGAAAAATATTATAAGTGAACTGAAGAAAAAAAATTATGGAAGAGGACTCTTTAGATATGATATCTAGGCTTGGGGGGCCACAAGAGCTGTATATCAGGCAATACAAAAAAACCCAAAAAAAAACATTGCCAAAAAGTATTCTGAAGAACTAAAGGTATTTGCCTTAACATTACATTATTACTCTCCTGCTGCCTACAAGTATGTACGAAGAACATTTAACACATGCTTGCCTCATACCAGAACGATCGGATTAAGGCAGCCAATTCAGAAAATAAAATAATATATTCCCTAATGATGGATGAAATGGCAATACGGCAACATGAAGAGTGGGTTCCTAGCAAAGGCAAATCATTTGGCTATGTGGACATGGGAACTGGCTCTAACGACACCACTCTAGCCAAAGATTCTTTAGTTTTTCTCTTAAATTGCATCAATGGCAATTGGAAAATTCCAGTTGGCTATTTTTTAATAGCAGGTATAAATGCTGACCAAAAAAGGACTGGTTCAGGAATGTCTGCGAAAATCTCACGAGGCAGGAATTACTATTGTCAGTTTAACTTTTGATGGGGCTCCGACAAATTTAACAATGGCCAAACGACTAGGATGCAATTTAGATTACAATGCTTTGAAAACCAGTTTCAAACATCCATGCTGTGATGAAGAGGTTGCAGTATTTTTAGACCCGTCACATATGATTAAATTAGTGCGAAACACATTGGGGGACAAAGGATCATTTGTTAACAGTGAAAATAAATTCATAGAATGGAAATACTTCAAAAAGTTACACGATCTTCAAGAAAGTGAATCCTTCCATCTCGCTAACAAGCTAAGGACTCAGCATATAAACTTTAAAAAACAAAAAATGAAAGTGCGTCTAGCTACCTAGCTATTTAGTGAAAGCGTAGCTACAACTTTACAATTTTGTGCCGAGACATTATTACTAGAAGATTTTAAAGATGTGGAGTTTATAAAAATAATGAATACGTTATTTGATATATTGAACTCCCGCAATCTTTCAAAATTTGAGTATAAAAAGCCAATGTCAAAAAAAAAATTTGGTGTTATCAAAGAATTTTTGGACAGTGCATATAAACTTTAAAAAACAAAAAATGAAAGTGCGTCTAGCTACCTAGCTATTTAGTGAAAGCGTAGCTACAACTTTACAATTTTGTGCCGAGACATTATTACTAGAAGATTTTAAAGATGTGGAGTTTATAAAAATAATGAATACGTTATTTGATATATTGAACTCCCGCAATCTTTCAAAATTTGAGTATAAAAAGCCAATGTCAAAAAAAAAATTTGATGTTATCAAAGAATTTTTGGACAGTGCAGATATGCATATAAAGCGGTTTAAGAACATGCATCAATGGTCCTTCATTATTACAAAGTGATAAACATACACAGCCAGATTCACTAACATCCAGCAGGTCTAAATTTTAAACCTATAGATTTAAGCCATTCTTAAACCACCGACAGGTTTAAGAGTTAGTCCCTATTCACTATAACATTTTGGTTTAAATTGACAAGTGAGCATCACCAGCATACTGATTATTTGAAAAATGTCGGAAAATTGACAGGTCGAAGCAAATTTTGAAAATAAAAAAGGATATTTTGTAAAAAATAAAGTACTTTCCGCCAAAATTTCTACACCAACATCCATTTTGCATTCGCTACTGTGATAATATCCCTAAAAAAATGGATTTATTGCAAAAAAAAATTTAAACCCATGGCCTAACTTTTAAACCCTATTCACAAAGCTATTTAGACCTCTGTGGTGGACTAAATTTAAAACTCCACTAAACCCGGTCTTAAGCTCCTTAAACCTATGCATGGTTTAATTTCCTCTTCACTAACAAAAAAACAAATGAATTTAAACCTACAAGTGTCATATTTAGACCAAAATTTTAGTCCTATACATTGTGCGGGTTTAAGAGATTTTAAAATCAATTTACTATTATCATAAACACAATAAAAGTAAAATTATCCCACAATATGTTCAATCCGCGGTAAGTTTTAAGTTAGCCGCCTTTTTACTCGCTCTATATCAGTTTCCCGCTAAAAAGTTTCCAACCTCGACCGACACCGGTCCGCATAACCTAGCATTTTGCTTTTATTCTTCTGCGAACGAGAAGGCCGTTGTCTTTTTAAACGATTTTTGCGTTATACCTATTTGTTTGTGACTGTCTGTGCGTTCTATAATGGCACACTTGGCAATGGTTCTTTACGATGAAGAAGAAGCAAATCATCAGGAAGAAGAAATCGTGAAGAACTGGAAGTAAGGGGCCCCCAAAATATCGAACCAGGAAGACGACGAATTCCGAGACAGTTCCGATATCCCGTTGACCCATTGTTAATACCTGACGATCAGCTGATAAGGTAAATTTTATAACACTTGGCTGCGTTGTTACTAATTATTGTCCATTTTATTATATTAGATACTACCGGTTTTCCCGCAATGAAATGTTGGAATTATGCAATTTAGTACGTCCCGCATTGAACAGGGTAACTCGAAGATCACAAACTCTGCCCGTTATAGTTCAGGTGCTCGCGTGTTTGCAGTTTTTAGCTAGTGGAACTTTCCAAAATGTTTTGGGGGATACTGTAATGATTCGCCAAGCAAGCTGCAGCAGATCTGTTGGTGCATTTTGCAGAAGGATTGTGGAAGTTGCAGACAGATTCATTACATTTAATTTAAACGATGCTGACTACATAAGCAATATCAAACAAGGTAAATAAAACTTCAAACATTGCTCTAAAAAGTAGATAATGTTAGCTGTAAAAACAACATACGTTGCTCAGCACACATACATACCTATCAGTGTTGAATCCAGACATTTTTTTCTGGGGGGAGAAACATTCTAATTGGGGGAGGGGGAATAAAATTAAAAATAATTAAATTAATGTAGCTTTGGTTTATAAGTAATTGAGTTAGTAAAACAATGTACCTAGGTGAACTATGCTTTAAGCAAATCAATTTCTATATTTTACACAGATATTCCCCAGGGGGGACTTTTCTTACTCCGGGGGATCCCCCCGGGCTTCCTCCTGAATTCAACACTGATACCTATACTTTTATTTTTTTTAATAATTTTTTGCTGATTTAAAAAAGAAAAGGGAAAATCTGAAAATCAATGTTTTGATAAGGATTTGCTTTACAACAAAAAATTTCTCAAATAATTATTTTCCTAAATAAACTATACATACGTGAAATAAAATCTTTTATACCAATAAGTATACCTAGATAGAAAGCCTTTTGCAACACATTGTGTTTTACATAACATTTTAAGTTAACTCGTAAACAAGACGCGGATTTAGGGGGCGCCTTGTACAAAAATGATTTTATTATTAAATTTTATAAAAATAAATATTGTAGCAAATATTAACCATTCATACATTCTACAAAATATTATAAACAAAAACCGACACAAAAACAAACATTGCCATCTATCTAAGATCTTTGAAATACATTTTACCACAAAAATATGAATAAAATATCTATAATATGAATATATAATATGAAAAATGCAGGCCTTTTTTGGCATTTTTGATGTTCCTATACAGGGTGTAACAAAAAGATATTAAGAAATTTTAAGGACAGATTCTACATATAAAAATATGAAAATAAGTTTATATAAACATGGATCCTCAAACGCTTTTTTTTTCGAAATACAGTGTGTTTAATATTTTCACACTGTACGGGGATTTCACATTCTACCGTACACGTAATTTTTGACATGACTTTCATGCAAATGAAAATCGGTAGATTTTCAACAATTGTATATTTAGGTATAACAAATTTAAAAACTGTAATTTTTATACAGTCACACTTGTACCGTTTGTAGGTACAATTATAAAAACCAGTTAACAATATTATTGATTTATTACTTGGGTTTATTTCACTGGTACTCAGCTTATCGTAAAAGTCCATGAATATTTTTATATTCAGCAGAGACAGATTTTATGACGATTTTAGATATTCGTTTTTGACAATGAATAGAAACAATAAATCTTGCGTAAGGTGATCGCTGCTAAGAGCATTTTTGGGAATTTTAACTCGAACGGAAACTCTGACACGTTAGAGCTACTAGCCGTGTCAAAACAAATAACGATACAAAACGAGGGCGTATCGCGCGTTGCAGCTTCTTCCAAGATTCTGCTAACAACTGAACTGACGATTTGACTTTCTTGGCAAGGGGTAAGTTGATGCATCTAGTGAAACGTCACGCGAAATATAAACCAATAAAAATCATTGTAGAGGAAGCGATGTAAATTGTAATTGGTTTAACTTCGGCCATTATGGTTTGGGTGTGTAACTACTGACCTATGATTTTTAAGTGGTAAGATTTTCTAGGAAAGTTGGGATTTGAAAGATAACGACACCGACAAAGAAACGGTGATATATTTTATGTGAGCTGAACAATAGATGTTTGTTACTTTCGACTTAAAAATAGAATTTGCGTTGTCTAAACTTGCATGGTTTTATATTAAATTTTAGTTTTAAAGAAAGATATTTTTATTTCTTTACTGTTAAGGGAAATATTATTATTTTATTGATAAAATTATCTAAAGAGTAAAAAGTGTTCGAAGGTTCTCGAACATACTGCCCCGCGTTGAAGTGTTGTACACTTCAAAATACTTGTCAAGCTTATGGGTACGAATCAGGTAATGGACAAACTTTTGTGAGAGCCCTGGTAAAGGTTCCTTCATTTGTTTTTAATTTGACAACTCGAATTTTGTTATCTTTACCTGGTATAAGTTCAACTATTCTGGCTCGTGACCATTTTAAAGGCGGTAATTTGTCATCTTTAAGAAGAACTAAGTCATTTACTGAGAGGTCTTTAGTAGGTGTAAGCCATTTTGGTCTGTTCTGAAGTCGGTGGAGGTATTCAATAGACCATCTTTTCCAAAAGTTTTGCTGCATTTGTGTACACTTTTGCCAAAGAGATAATCTATTTTCAGAGATTTCAGTTAAGTCTTTGTCGGGATAGGAGGTAAGGCTGTCACCGATTAAAAAATGTCCTGGAGTAAGACATGTCAAATCAGAGGGATCGTTGGACATGGGACACAATGGGCGTGAGTTAAGAATCGCCTCGATCTGGACAAGAACAGTGTTAAGTTCTTCGAAAGTTAAATCTGAATTACCGATTACACGGTAGAGATGATATTTGGTACTCTTAATAGCTGCCTCCCACAAACCTCCCCAATGTGGGCTACATGGTGGTATAAACTTCCACTGCGTTTCATAAGAACTTAAGAAATTTTGAATTTCGTTTGTGTTTTCCTTGTTCTTGAAAAAATCAAATAACTCCTTTAAGTGATTTTTTGATCCCAAAAAATTAGTAGCGTTATCGCTATAAATTCTATGTGGGTTTCCTCTGCGGGATATGAATCTTTTAAGTGTTTGTAAAAATGCCTCCGTCGATAGGCTACTAACTAGTTCGATGTGTACTGCCTTTGTAGACATACACACAAAGAGAGCTACGTAACATTTTGCCAGGGGAGCGCGGCGTAATTTAGACGTTTTAAAGAAAAAAGGTCCGCCAAAATCTACTCCAACGTTTAAAAAAGGCCTACACATTGTAACTCTATCTTTCGGTAGATCTGACATTATTTGATGAGTAGGCTGTGCCTTAAATCTGTAACAGGTAATACAGCCCCTGATAATACGCTTAATTTCTCTCAATCCGTCTAGAGGCCAAAACCTTAGTCTAAAATTGGAAAGGACACTTTGTGCACCCGCGTGATAGAGCCGAAGATGTTCCAGTTTTAACATAAGCCTTACTAAATAATTTTTTGAAGGAAGTAAAACTGGATGTCTTTGGTTATATTCTATGTCGGCATTGGAAAGTCGTCCCCCGACTCTTAGAAATCCGTATTCGTCGAGAAATGGTTTAAGTGACAGTATTGCTTTGTTAGAAACAATTTTATCTGACTGAATTTCGGAAATTTCTTTGGAGAAAAATGCGTCTTGTATAATCTTTATTATTGTATTTTGAGATTGGTTTAATTCATCAACAGTGAGAGGTCCACCATTTTTAACAGAATTTTGTCTTTTGGAATTAAAAGAAAATCTTAGACAATAGGCGAAAATTCTTTTTAGACGAGTAAATGAAGAATATTTACATAAGACCTTGTCATAAAAATCTTCGGATTTATTTTGTAAAAATAATACCGTTTTTCGTTCCTCTGGAACATTTTCAACTCGAATATCCGAGTCGCATGTTTTTAGGTCTAAATGAGGGTTTTGTAAAAAATCTGGTCCATGCCACCAAAAAGAACAATTCATTAATTCTGGAGGTAAAACTCCTCGTGACAGAATATCTGCAGGATTCTGTGACGATTTAATATGTCGCCAATTATATTGAGAAGTAATCTGTTGAATTTCTGAGACTCTATGTGAGACAAAAATAGACCATTTTGAAGGATGTGATTGCAACCAGGCTAACACAATTTTTGAATCTGACCAAAGGTTAACACTGTTAATATTAATTTTGTTTTCAAAAACTGTGAGAATTTTGCGCGTTAAGTTTGCTAGTAAAGTCGCTCCGCAAAGTTCAAGACGCGGTAGAGTGACAATTTTTATGGGTGAGACTCTACTTTTAGAAGTTAGTAGATTACAGGTAACTGTTTTGTCTTGATAGACAGCGCGAACATAAATACATGCTCCATATGCCTTTAGACTGGCATCACAAAATCCATGGATTTCTATTTTAAGAATTGTATTATTATGAAATAAGCACCGAGGAATTTTTAAATTTGAAAGCACAGAGATATTTTTTATGAAATTATCCCATTCAGCAAAAAGGTTAAAATCAAGGTGGTCATCCCAGTTTATTTTTGAAAGCCATATTTTTTGCATTATTACCTTTGCGGTAACTATAATTGGCCCAACTAAACCGAGGGGATCAAACATTTGCGCGATCGTGGAGAGTACCTCCCGTTTAGTCGCTGAGGGCTTATGGGAACTTTTTGGTAGGGAGATGGAAAATTTATCAGAGTTTGAGTTCCAAGAAATTCCCAAGACCTTATTGGAAGTATTTTCGATCCTAATTTCATAATTACTGTGTTGCTGATCATCGGAAATATTTTTAAGAAATTTATTTGAATTGGAATGCCATTTATGTAAGTGGAATCCTGCTGATTTGAAGAGATCCACAAGCTGAGTATAAGTGTCAAATAATTTTTCATATGTGTCACAACCTACAAGGATATCGTCGACGTAACATTGGTTTAATATAGCTTCAGATGCTAACGGATAATTATTTTTTCCATTATTTGCCAATTCAACCAAACACCGTGTACTTAGATAAGGTGCACAGTTTGTACCGTATGTCACAGTCTGTAGTTCTATACATTTAATCGGTAGTTCAGAATTTTCTCGCCACAATATATTCTGAAGAAAGGTTTGTGAAGAGTTTACTTTTACTTGACGAAACATTTTCTCTATATCTGTAATAAGCACAAAACTATGAAGACGAAATCGGCATAATATATCGAACAAATCTGGTTGGACAGTGAAACCCTTAAGCATGACGTCATTGAGCGAGTATCCGGAAGAGGATTTCATAGAAGCGTCAAAGACGACACGTAATTTTGTAGTCTCACTGTCTTCGCGTATAACACAGTGGTGGGGTAGGAAATATTTGTTTTCTAAATTTTCGTTTTGCAAATTTAAAGGAACATATTTTGCATGTTCAAGTGTAACGTATTCATTAATGAATTTTCGATATTCAGTTCGTAAATCTGTATTATTATCTAATCTTTTTTCTAAGTTTAAAAATCTTTTGTATGCCATATTAAAAGAATTTCCTAACTTAAGATGTTCATTGGGCGATTTTAAAGGTAAATTGACCTGGAATGAACCGTTTTCAAGTATTTTGGTAGTTGCCTTAAAAATGTTTTCACTTTGTTGTTCGTCAATGGACAAATTTTGTTTATTTGCTATTTCTTCTAATGTCCAAAAACGCTGAATTAAATTTTCAATGTTATTATCGATCTTATTTGTCTGCACAAACAAAGAAACGTGATCGTCGTCTTGAAATTGAGGTTCTGACACATTAAATTTGGTAGTGAAATTTTGCACAGGCACATTTCCTGCGACAATCCAACCTAAATGTGTGTTTTGTAGAATGGGAATATTTTTTCCTAGTTTTACTATTTCTGGGATCATTAAATCATAATATATGTCAGCCCCTAACAACACGTCAATTTCAGAAGGGGTGCAAAAGGTAGGGTCAGCTAGTTGAATGTGCTCTGGTATACCCAAAGAGTCTATGTTTATAGGAATTTGCGGCAATTTCGAAGTAATTTTTGATAAAACGGCACAAGAAACGTTAAAAATTTTATCAACACAAACATTTGATTGTATTTTAATGTTAACCATTTTTGTAGAAACTGTTGAACTAGATGAGATACCCGAAATTTGTATTTTTCGATCATATGGGTTTATTTTAAGTTTTTTAACTAAGTTTTCCGTAACAAAGGAAGTTTGACTGCCGCTGTCCAGAAGTGCCTTGACATTTAAAGCTTTGTTGTCAGCAGCAACCAACGATATAGTTGCCGTGGCTAACAAAACCTCATGCTTTGCCGAAAAAGCAGAAAGAGTGGCGGTATTGTCAGAGCCTTGTGCAGAAATTTGCGCATTTGAATGACTGTCAGGTGAAATGTTCGTTTTGTCATTTGGAGACGTTTCCACACTGTTCAATGTAGTTCTCACTTGAGTGTTAGTACCGAGGTTAGTACTGTCGTGCAAAATAGTATGATGATTTTTGTGACATATAAAACATGAACGGGTAGAAGAACAATTTTCTCCTTGATGTTGATTACTTAAACAGTTTCTACATACATTTTTATTTTTTACAAAATTTAATTTATCATTTAAAGTTAGTGCTTTAAATTTGTGACATCTGTAAATTTTGTGATTTGACATGTTACAGAAAATACATTCGAGTGAGCCCTGTCCTGTCCTAGGCGAAGACTCAGCGCTTGTGTGAAAGGATTTTTGGTAATGTCGGGAACTTTGTGGTGTTAGTTGTTGTTTAGATTCTGAGGAGTCTAAATTTTCCAAAACTATACATTTTTGTTCTAGAAAATTAAAGAGATTTTCTATTGTAGGCAGTTGAGTATAGCGTAACTTTTCTTGTTCAAACGCCTTTCGAGTGTTATAATCTAACTTTTGTGAAAATAAATAAATCAGTAATAAATCCCAATGTTGCACTGGAATTTGTAAATTTTTTAATGACTCCATATTTTGCTTAGCTTGTGTCAAAAATAGTCTTAAATTATTTGAATTGGGTTTAGTTAACGAAGGAACTCCTAACAGTTTTCCTATATGAGCGTTCACTATGATTAATTTGTTTTCATATCTATTGCTTAGGGTATCTAAAGCAATTTTGAAATTATCAGACGTCAAAGATAAGTTGTTTATTAAATTAAGAGGCTCATTTTTTAAAAATGATTTTAAATAAATAAATTTTTGAATATTTGACAAGTCTGGGTTATTAGTTATGAGCGTATTGAAAAGCTCAGAAAAGGCTGTCCATTCAGAAATATTTCCGGCAAAAATTGGTATATTCAATTCAGGTAATTTTACTGCTATAGGGTTTGGAGACGGCGGATTATTAATTACAACCCAGGTGACCAGTTTATATAGCAGCTATGTATCAGAGATAAATCTCATGTGCTGTGTTTTATTCTAGATATGTCTCGCACAGAGCTCAAATATATAGCAGGAGCATTCCTGAGGTCCACAAATGTCCTACTCAAGGGAGGCGCAATGGGCCCTTTTTAATACAAATCATATCTATCACTGCTACATCTCACTGAGCTTTGGAATAGTAGTACACATAGCAATGTGACATAGTTGGTTCCTCTTGGTGATAAAACATAAAAAGCGATGTGGCATAGCTGATCCTTCATGCTGATGCAACTTAACTAGCAATGTGACCTAACTGATCTCTCGTGGTGATTAAACATATCTAGTCAATTTACATTTATATTCTATAACTGCTGCTTCCTGTTACAAATTTAATTCATCACTGCTTTGTCCTTAAAGCAGCAATGTAGTATAGCTGATTTGTTCACGTGATTTAACGTATCTAGCCCGTCGATATTATTATTATAAAGTAGTTTTATCTATATTCTTGCCGACTTTAGCGGGTTTGGGAACAGTAAAACAATTCCTTGTAATTTTTTTTTACAAGGAATTGGTTTTTGTCCTAAACCCGCAAAATCTACAAAAATCGTTAAGCTAGAACGCTAATATTACCACAAATTTCATCTTTCTCATGACCGAAACCAAATGGACAGTAACAAAATTGAATATTCTATTTAAGTTTAATTTTTTTGCTATTGCACTGAAAGTAGGCCAACTCTCAGGGCTTCATGTAATAGTGTTCAGTTTTATTTTAGTTATAGGTGTTTCCAGTATTTTCAAGTGTTTATTGTAAAATAAGGCTCATTTTTAATTCTTTGATGGTCAATTCGTTCTTTTTGAACATATTCTGACAACATATTTTTGATATCTCTTTAAAATTAAGCATACAAATAGATTCCATTTACAGTATAACCAAAAACTAAATAGGAAAGGTTAGTAAAACTCAAACCATTTTAACGAAACGTCATTAAATGTTCAAACTGTGTATGTTTCAGAGGTAAATACCTCCATCCTCATCAGTGAAAGCTAATTGTTTCTTATACATTAACAATAATAAGAAAGTAGGGGAGCATAGAAGACTTACCTAATTAAAACCCCAACAAAGTAGGGACGCCTAAGGCCTTTAGTATCCTCACAATAGTTAAAGAATTTTTTTTTAACTATTGTCAAGTTGCCAAAGGCCTCAGGCGTCCCTACTTTGTTGAGGTTTTAATTAGGTAGGTAAGTCTTCTACTTCCCGTTTTCTCTATATTGCCAACGTATAAAAAAAATGTTTGACTGCTTCGACTGCTGATGGAGATATTTACCTCCGAAACATGTATAGTTTGAAACTTTAATCAGGTTTCATTAAATTAGTGGAGCAGACTTTGAGTCTTACTAACCCTTTCTATACTTTCACTCCACTGTGAGATGGACTACTTCCATTAAATTAAAATCTAAATATTTATAGATTGACAGTGTACTACAGTGGTACACTGTCTGTACAGCTCTAAAACCCTATCTATGGTATGTAAAAGGATTAGATATATTTACCAATACTCCTGCTAACATGATAAAGGAGTTGCTTGGGATATATGGGTAACTAGCAAGCAATAAAAACAAAAAAATCTCTGTAATTCTTATATTTTTTAGTTTTAGTTTTAGTCAGGTTTTTTTGAATGTGATCTTGAATCTGGATCCCTAAAATAAAGAAAAAGCAATGTGTAGTATTTGCCTTTTTGTATCGAAGAAGTGGGCTATCAGTAGCCCTCCAAAAACCTATCCCACCAACAGGGTAGTATTAGGTACAGGGCTATTCCCTATATATATGTATATATATATATATATATATATATATATATATATATATATATATATATATATATATATATATATATATATATATATATATATATATATACATATATATATATATATATATATATATATATATATATATATATATATATATATATATATATATATATATATATATATATACATATATATATATATATATATATATATATATATATATATATATATATATATACTATACATATACATATAAATGCTACCGGCCCTATTAACAAAGAAATCAAAAAGTAGTAGAAGACAAACTGGTACATATTTTTTATAAATTTTTTAGATAGGCCATCAAGAAAAGCAAATCCCCATTGTGACAGGAGATTTTTACATAAACTTCAGTTCTTTAAATAGGACACCCTGTATCCTGTATGTATTATATATATATTTAAGATTTGTTGTTCTGATTTCAAAAATATATAGTTTGATGCCATTCGGTAAACTGGTTTTGACTTATTATTAGGCTTAAACATTTAATAAAATTCACTTATTTATCAAGGTAGCCATGAACGCTTAGGCTAACGTTTGTGTTTTCTTCTTAAACTCAAATTGAGAAGGCCATTCTGAATAATTTTAATTGCATGTTCATAACTACCGTGATAAATAGGTTACTTTTCTTAAATGTTTAAGCCTAATTATTTCAAAAGCGACTAAATCGAATTGTATAAAACTATATTTAATAATAAAGTATATTTGATTAGATTTGATTCGATATATATTTTTGAAATGAGGAAAAATATTTTAAATGAAGTAAACTCCATTTAAATCCATTTAAAAAACTGAAGTTTATGTAAAAATCTCAACGTTCCGATGGTGATTTGTCTTTTTTGATAGCATATTAAAAATATTAATAAAAATATGTACAACTTTCTCATTTAAGTACTACTTTTTGATATCTTTGTTAATAGGGCCCGTAGAATATGAGTCAGATTTTGACTAAAATTAATAATAATAATAATAATCAATCTTGATATCCTGACTACAACCCCATTACCGGGATAACATTCCGAAGGGTAGTTATCAGTAATGGTTTAGATAATTTTTTTATAAGTAGAATTTTACAATGCCTAGTTCCGTTTTTACAAGTTATTTTAGATTTACAATTCCTTAGAGATAAACTTTGCCTCGAATAAACAAAACAAAAAAGATCTTACCTTTAATTTTCACCCTCATTGTTTACTACAATTTTCGAAATATCCCTATGGTATCTTTGTTTTCTCTGTCGTATCCAGTCACTGGAAAATGTATCAAACGCCTTTTCCGAAAATAATTCTGCATCACATACACCGTCTAAAATGATTTTAAGAAATAATAAGTTAAGTCCAGTTAAATTATGATATTTGGGTTTGGACATTCCTTGATAAATGCCAATAGTAAATGGTTCAATGAATTTCTCATTGGAATATATCTGTCCAAGTATGGGCCAAAACTGGCTTCCACAGCTCTTTGAAATGGGTAGTCCATCCATATTCACCTTGATCTCAATCACCATAGGAATAGTGTCATCAGCAGCAAAAGACTTGCTGATAGAATTCGCTAATGATAATTCCAAACCAAAGTCATAATAACTACCTGGGTCCAAAGGAACAATATCCTTATGAGGAGTTTGAAACAAAGACCGTGCATCAGTAGGACGGTCTTTATGCCCGTGGCTAATTAAAATATGCAGGAGTTTATTTAAATGAAACCTGCTAATAGAAGAGTTAATCATCCACGAACGTAACTCATCCTGTAGAGGCTGTTTCTGACTCCCATATTGACAGAATTCAGTATTATTTGCTCCTGAAAAACTCACCAGAAGTATCATTTAAACATTCCTGAAAACTTATGGGAATGGATAGGTAATCTGAACAGGAAGATCAGCTGGAAAGATCAGCACGAGTAGAATCTGAGCTAGTGCTCGTACCTATGGGTGGGAACTGACATACTTCGGGGGCCCCATGTGATAGCCTTGAACCAGTGGGGAAAGAATTTTCTGAATTATTGGTTAAAAGTGTAGATGTTTGGGGTGTGGAATTTGGGTTAAATGACCTGTTTTCGAACTGTTTTATGTGACTTGATATTAGTCTTCATTGTTGCCTTTTGGATAAACTTGAAAACGACAAACTACATTTTAAACGTCGCCTAGCCATGCCTATGAATACGCAAAGGTAAACTTACCAATATGGAGGTGTAATTTTAGGGGCTTCGGGCAGTTTCTGGCACAGGTTTCAGGGTTTCATTCATAACACTATCCGGACACCTTGTTTTGGAATTTGACACATTTTTTTATTAATATTACGTTTACGTAATATTAATAAAAAAACGTTTATAAATGACCTACAATGCGGAAAATACAATATTTTTACTCAGGAATTACTTTATTAGTAAAAAACATGATTGTTATCAACTATTTTAATAGTTTTGTAACATATTTCAGGTTATGGTGTGGCGTTTTGGATTATGGAAACACAGTGTTGCCACATTTATTATTGTTTTTTTGGTGTTTTTATTCTTTTTTGTAAAATTTTGGCATTAAAGCAAAAATATACTTATTAGTTGTAAGTTGTGATTACTCTGATTACTGTCGTCGTTTGAAAATGGAAATAAATAATACTGTAATATTATTTTCTATTGCGTTGCTTGCGGAGCGATTGCTCAGGTTTGCTCGGTTTTCATCGATATCGGTATATATTTATACATACGCTAAAATTCTTAATATTTTAGATTTCCTCTTAACTTGTTTCAAGCCGCAATGCCGCAATATCGAGGATATCGAGAATATCTATAGGAAACTCGGTCAACTTTGGCAACACTGCATACAACTGACATTTTATTATGCAATTTTTCAAACTTCAATATTTTTTTTAAAGAAAATTACTGAATATTCCGCAAATTTTTTTTCAAAACAACACTTTGAAATACCTATTTTTCGATGACATATTATGAAAAACTTCTTAATTCGGGTATCCGGAAAGCGCTCCGGACCCGGTCATATCCGCGTCCCTGTCCTTCCCTCATTATTAAACAAAGAGAGTCGTATTACTGACTTCGCCCTGATGTTTAATTTGAATGGGTTTGATGTTTGCTTGTCCGTTTTGCTGCTCTGGCGGAGCAGCTCTGTTCAAAAAAGTAGAAAATATTGGCCCAAAAAATCGCAGAGCGCAATATTTATCAAGATTTTTTAAAATACTTTAGTAGGTCTCATATATATGTATAGGCCACATACCTATCACATATTTATGGTTTATCGCAATGAGAGATCAACTATATCACATTGCGCCTCTTTTGAGTAGGACATTTGTGGATGAATGCTCCTGCTATAATATATATCGCCCCTGTTTTGTAAGAAGGGGCTATCTAACATACAAAAATATTATAGATGGCCCCTTCTTACAAAACAGGGGTGATATATATATATATATATATATATATATATATATATATATATATATATATATATATATATATATATATATATATATATATATATATATATATATATATACCTGAGCTCTGTATGAGATATCTCTGTGACCGTTGTTACGCAAAAAGCTATATGAACCCACATAAAACTTAATTGTATTTAAGTTATTGAGTTTAAAGTTCAGTTTGGATAGTATAATTAAAATACTGTAGGTATATTGGATACAAATTTTTAAAGACCTATATATTTGGTGATTCTGGGTTGGGAGGTTAATGCAAAACAAAGAGTAGAGGTACCTACCTATAAATTTCATTCGGTATACGTATAAGACGTACCTATATACATAGTATATATTCAGTAGGTATAGGTGCTCATTTTTTTCATTTTGTGCGTTAGAAGTTTTTTGCATAACAGCTAGGGTCCAATTAATATGCAATACTGGGATATAACTGCCCTGTTCAAAAGAGGTTTTTTGCAACATTCATGTTTTGTATATGTGGAAGATCACAAAACGTCACAGTTATAAAACATTGATGTCACATTTAAATAAAATATAGCTTTGGTGCAATTTTTCATTAAATCAACATTGCTGGTACATAAAAATAATACATAACAATGTTCCCTTATTGAACTCTAATTACTATATCACAGGGATATAACTGGTCACCTGGGAATGGGTTGCAAATTTGGAGAAGAAACCTTTGTTAGTTGTAGTGAACTAATTTTTTCTTGCAAGGATGCTAACGTATCATAAAATCTGCCTTCTACCTCGTCCCTATCATTGTACTCAACTCCAGCGTCATCACTGTCCTCTATTTCATCTTGAATTTCGCAATATTTGCCGAATGCGGCATATAAGCCATTTTCCCGAGTTCGAAATTGAAAAATGTTTGGTTCTGTGTCTTTATTTGAACTAAACCAATTCGCTATTCGTGTGATGCTGGATTTGGCACGTCCTCTTTGTACTTTTAATGTTTCCATTGTTATTTAAAACTATTACCAATTAAATCAGAATTGTAGATAAATTTAACCTAGATTACTAGTTAAGTACTTAGACAAAGATAAAAATACAACTTGTCAAAATCAAGGCTTGCTTACTAACAATTTTAAACTTGCAACAACGAAATAGATTTATTTCAATAAATATGCACCTAAAACTTAAAGTCCAAAGTCTGTGAAATAAGTAAGACTGTAGAAAATCTTAAAAAACTACACAAAAATGTAACAATCTGACCTTAAAATCCAATCGCGTAGGTAGTCTGTATAAAGTGGAAAAATTCTTTGTCTTGGGCCACCCAGTATCTCGTTCCGCTGTTCACAAGTAATTCACTGGAAGCAGACAAATCTCAGGTACTGGACACACTCACGAAAATTTGTTTAAATCGGAGTTTAATCGTTCTTATCAATGTTTGTTTACGATTCACTGTTTTTCATTTGTCTGTTTTATTTTTTAAGCTACGAAGGACCATTTAATGTTGCTTTTGTCACTTTAATTTTAGACACTTAGTTTTTTACTTTATTTTCTGGTTATCCGGCTCGAACTGGAACAACTATGTACGGGGATTTCACATTCTACCGTACACGTAATTTTTGACATGACTTTCATGCAAATGAAAATCGGTAGATTTTCAACAATTGTATATTTAGGTATAACAAATTTAAAAACTGTAATTTTTATACAGTCACACTTGTACCGTTTGTAGGTACAATTATAAAAACCAGTTAACAATATTATTGATTTATTACTTGGGTTTATTTCACTGGTACTCAGCTTATCGTAAAAGTCCATGAATATTTTTATATTCAGCAGAGACAGATTTTATGACGATTTTAGATATTCGTTTTTGACAATGAATAGAAACAATAAATCTTGCGTAAGGTGATCGCTGCTAAGAGCATTTTTGGGAATTTTAACTCGAACGGAAACTCTGACACGTTAGAGCTACTAGCCGTGTCAAAACAAATAACGATACAAAACGAGGGCGTATCGCGCGTTGCAGCTTCTTCCAAGATTCTGCTAACAACTGAACTGACGATTTGACTTTCTTGGCAAGGGGTAAGTTGATGCATCTAGTGAAACGTCACGCGAAATATAAACCAATAAAAATCATTGTAGAGGAAGCGATGTAAATTGTAATTGGTTTAACTTCGGCCATTATGGTTTGGGTGTGTAACTACTGACCTATGATTTTTAAGTGGTAAGATTTTCTAGGAAAGTTGGGATTTGAAAGATAACGACACCGACAAAGAAACGGTGATATATTTTATGTGAGCTGAACAATAGATGTTTGTTACTTTCGACTTAAAAATAGAATTTGCGTTGTCTAAACTTGCATGGTTTTATATTAAATTTTAGTTTTAAAGAAAGATATTTTTATTTCTTTACTGTTAAGGGAAATATTATTATTTTATTGATAAAATTATCTAAAGAGTAAAAAGTGTTCGAAGGTTCTCGAACACACACCTCAAGTATTTCGAAGAGTTAGGAGAAATATGCGAAGACGATTTAGAGCAAGTACTGAAGCACGGAGAAGCCATTTCCAGCATCTACTATAAATTTAAATCAAAAAGCACTGTTTCCTAAACCAAAAATATTAAAAAAAAATCATTTTCATTATTTGTTTTTATTGTAAGAAATAAATTAATTTTTATCTCGAAAACGGTGCGTCAGAACAAAAAAGTTTAAGAGACACTTTTCACGCAGAACTCACTGGGCTTAAAGAAAATTATATCAGTTTTGAAAAAAATCAGTGTCGTGCCATTTTTTTCGCTAAAAATTATGACTTTCCAGCATGCACGCTACTGATGCAAGTAATTTGGAAAAGAAATTTTTGCACGTAAAGGTACCCTTTAATTACATACTGGCGTGTATCAAAATTCATGTCAATATCTTGACCCATTTTCGAGAAATTAAAAAAGAAAATATTAAACACCCTGTATCTCGAAAAAGAAGCGTTTGAGGATGCATGTTTATATAAACTTATTTTCATATTTTTATATGTAGAATCTGCCCTTAAAATTTCTAACATCAACACCCTGTATAGATTGTTTCTGTAAAGATTCCTTACACATCTCACTGCGATCTTATCAAAATTTGCGCCTAATCGCTTTGGCTTTTCTAAAGGAAACAAATAACCAAATAGGTTTTTTTTCCAGAAACATCTTTTTCAAAGTTTTTTTTTTGAAATTTTTACGAAATTTTTCGAAAATATTTTCTCGAAACCTCATACTATTTTAGTATTTAGAAAAAACATTTTTTCGAAAATCTCTTAACAGCTTTTCCAAAAGATGCTTTTTTAAAAACGGGTCCTTGAAATATTTTGAAAATATTTTCTCTAAAACACATATTTCGCAACTCCAATTTTTCAAAAATTTCCGGAAATTTTTCGAAAACATTTCGAAAATTAAATTATGAACTCTACTAGCTTGGAAAATAGTAATTAAAAGAGGACAACAGAGATCCTGAAAACTGTTTTTCTCTGTTTTTCTTTTGATCAGGTTTCCTCAGGTTTGGTACGCTAACTTTATAGCAAATTACTTTTTCAAAAAGCCGTTGCTTCAGAAAATAATTTTCGAAAAAGATGTTTTCTGAAAAAAATGTATTTCTGAAAAGTGCTTTCAAAAAATTTGGACATTTGGTTTTCGAAAAATTGCACTCCCGTAAATATATCCCTCCAAATGAGTAGAAGACATAATAAAAAAAATTATACAATATTTACGCTTTCATTGAAACAATTTGTCCTGCCGGGTGTAAGCTAAGATGACCAACTGTAGGTACTGTTTTTTCAAAACCATTTTTGTCGATGTTAAAGTTTTTCGAAAACAGCTTTTTCAGAAAAGGATCGCGGTACAATTATTTTTTTTTCAAAAAATGAATTTCGAAGATACATTTCCCGAAAATATCTTTCTCCAAAAATTAAATTATCAACTCTACTAGCTTAGGAACTGCCGATGAAAAAAAAGACAGAAAAAGATCCTTAACTAACCTAAACGAACGGTATGTGTGTTCGGTCAGGTCTATGTTCCCACGGGTCTGCTTGGGTTTGCTTGGGTCTGCTGCATTACGCAGTAAATTAATTTTTCCAAAAAGATTTTCTTGAAATATGAATATTTGAAGTCTTTTTAGAAACAATATTTAAAAAATGTACTTTCGAAAAACATGTTTTCTTAAAAAGATGTAGGTAGTTTCTAAAAAGTGCTTTTTAAAATATTTCGAAAAGATGGTTTCCGAAAAAAAAATTGGAAAACATCGCTAGTTTTCGAATAACTGTATCATTGAAGAAGTTCTGTTTTCGAAAAAATATATTTTCGAAAACACGTGCTTTCGAAAAATGGGTTTTCGAAAATTTTTTATGGATCGTCGAAAGGGACAGAAGGTAAGTATAAACAAAAAATTCGGTGAAGTGCAAGCTGCGCTTGCACAATTAGTGTTCCATTCCATCAGCCCCTCATTTAACCTGAGCAAACCTCGGCCGCCCGATCTCCGCCCAACAGCCGCGCTACCCGCCGCCGACGGCACCAACGCCGTATCACATCGGGTATGGGCGGAACCAAATTAAAAATTTAGAAAAGTGTGAAGGCACAAAAGTTGTTCGTAAGTAATATTGTTTTTTGAAAAACTTTTTCTAAAACCAATGGTTCAGCAGTTATAGGGAAATAAACGCGGAAATGATCGCGCTAGAATTCTTCAATGATAATTTTCGCTCAATCTACAACTGATTCTCAATGTTCATGATTTTTAAAGATTTTTCTGAGCCATCCTTTTGGTGATAAGGGTGGGGGACAGCAATTTTTAAGCGTTTTTCCCAAAAGAATGTTTAAAAAAATGCATAAAAAATACATCATATATGTGTATTGTTGAATTCGTGCTTTAATAAGCTTTTGACAGCCTACACGACACGATGCCCTTGAAAATTGTTTTCCATGTCCCAATTTACCCCCCGAAATTAACCCCCAGAATTAAAATTCAACTTTTTATAGTTCATGTATATAATTGGTCCACCATACTCTATCACTGTGCTAAATTTCAAATTTTTACGTCGAATAGTGTCAGAGAAAATCGCCTGTGACCGACGGACGGAAGTGTTTCCATTGTCTAAAAAATGCATTTTCGGAAAATGTATTTTTGAAAGATTCTTTAAACAAAGATACATTCAAAAAAATTTTATAGGCACATTTCCGAAAAATCATCGTTCGAAGAAGCTGTTTTCCGAAAAAATTAACGTAACAAACATCAAAAAGATGTTTGTTAAAAAAACAGTACAGTTGGTAATCTTAGCTTGCATGCAACATCAGGACAAAATTGTTTCATTAATATGAAATTGTAAATATTGTAGCATTTTTATGTTAAATATTTATGCTTTGGGGGATATACGAGCACTTACGAAAGTGGAATTTTTCTAAAACCAATTTTTCAAAAATTTTTAAAACACTTCAAAAATGAATTTTTTTGGAACACACAATTTACAAGAAAGTAACGCACCAAACCTAAGGAAACCTGATGAAATCCAAAAAAAGTTTGTTTAGGTTTGTTCAAGATCTTTTTTCGTATTTCTTTTTCATTAATATTTTCCAAGCTCCTAGAGGTTATAATTTCAGTTTTTAAATACTATTTAAAAAATATATATATTTTCGGAAAATGTAACTATTTTTCTAAAATTATTTTTTTAAAGATACTTTTGAAAAATGTACTTTCTAAATAAGTGTTTTCGAGAAAATATTTTCAAAATATTTCACGAATCATTTCAAAAAAGCTGTCAGGACCTTTTTGAGGAAACGTTCAAAATATGTATTTTTGAGATAACATTTTTGATAAATTTCGTTATTCCTCTTTCGAAAAAGCTGTTTTTCGAAAAAAATTACTTTCAGAAGAGATGTTTTTTGAAAAAAAAAATTGTTATTTGTTTCCTTTTAAAGCCAAAACCATCCGGCGCAAATTTTAATAAGATCGCAGTGAGATGTGTAAGGAATGTTTTCAGAAATAATCTTAGAGCATGTAAATCAAAAATTCCCATAAAGGCTTGCAGTTTTATAACAAATTATTAGAATTGGCCTGTTATTCATATTTTTGTAGTATAATTTATTTCAAAGACCTTACAAAGACGGCATATGTTTGTTTTTGTTTATAATATTTTGTAGAATAGTTAATCTTTGCCTGTAAGAGTGGTGCTTTGTCCTTTCATATTACATAAAAACTAGGTACACAATACAAACATAATTTTTAAACAAATTTCACCATTTTTAAACGACAGAAACATGAAAGCCTATGAACTGTGAATTGTTGTTTCTACCTCATGTATTTTTAGGTGGTTCCGTTCTCACGTTGAGCTATACTTTTTTTGAGTACAAATAATCTTTACTCTGTCTAAATGACACTGAAAAAATGCTACAACTGGTCATATTATTCATTCACATAATACAGTAGATATATCACAAGTAGGTATCTCTAAACTAAGTTCAATAAAAGGGTTTTGTTTTTTTTGTCAAGTCTTAACAGACTATATGTACATGAATCTACATACATTTATTTTGTACATATATGTATTTAAAATTTTATAAGCAATACATTTTCTACTTCAGCCTTGTGTCACACAACAAATATTGTTAGTTCTTACTAATTAATTAAAATTTACATTTTTTTAAGATTTTACCGCATCGCTGAATTTTCCAACATAGTAGGCTGTATCGATGGAACAGATATTCGAATTAAGAAACCACAGGTATGGCGATTCAATTATTATTAGGTATTAAAACATAGGGTCAATTTGCGCTTACAATTATTGGGCGTATTGACAGCACTATGTTTGGGGAGAGGGGGGCAAGTGGAGAAAAATATCCAATTATGTGCAGATACACATCCAAAATTGTCCTTTTTTATAAATTTTCTCCGAGCAAAACTGTCGATTTTTTTTATAACTGGTAGAACTTTCTTTGCGTTTGCTGGGATTAAACTGTCGACCTTTATGTGAATTTTCCCCAAACTCAGCTGCTAACGTTTTTTGGTATGAAGTTCTAATAGCCAACTCTTGCTCTAATTAGCTAACTCAAGCGCATACGGGAGGAGACGCTCCCCCAACCCCCCCCCCCCCCATGAATAAGTCTCTGTAATTATTCTTCTAGAGTACTTACAGAAAATTGTAAAAACAACATAGTTGTGGAAATTGTCTTTTCATAAACTGATACTTAATCATTTAGAATAAGGCATGCTTACAGCAGTAGCTTTATTTCTATTAGTTTTAGTTTGTGTTACCCTTTCTCTTAAGGTCAAGCAAGTTCAAAAAATTCTTCTATCGCTTGACACCAAAAAGTCCTCCAGTCTGGATGGCATACAATAGTTCCAAAAAATGCGCTCCAGAACTTGCACCCACCTTAACTCGTCTTTTCCAGATCTCTTATGACAAGAGTATCTTTCCAGATAGCTGAAAGATTGCTGGTGTGCAGCCTGCCCCGAAGAAAGGTTCCAAGTCCCTTCTATCCAATTGTAGACCTATTTCTTTTCTTTCTGTTGTCAGCAAAGTTATGGAGAAAACGATCAACTTGCCAATTCTAAAATATCTTGAAAAACACAAAATGATCCATGACAGACAGTACGGATTTCGTCACCAAATGTCCACACTGATCTCCTTAGCTTTGTCACACATAACTGGAACAGGTTTCTCGAATTTCATGGCGAATCTCAGATTGTTGCTCTTGATATTTCCAAGGCATTTGACCAAGTATGGCACGCCGCACTCCTTAACAAACTACCTTCTTACGGTCTTCCTAACAAACCATGTACCTGGATCGGTAGCTTGCTCTCTAATCGGCGCTTATCTGTCGTGGTTGACGGTCATTCATCTAACTTCCTATCAATGCTGGCGTCCCCCAAGGTTCAGTCCTGGCACCAACCCTATTTTTTATTCACATTAATGACCTGCTCTCTTCAACTACCTATCCCATCCACAGTTATTCTAACGATAGTACTCTTCACTCCAATATTAATTTTTCCAGACAAGTCTCGAATCAAGAGTTCGATAATAGACGCAGATCCATGCACCTATCCCTTTCCCTAGATCTTTAATTAATCTTAGACTGAGATGCCAAGAACCTCGTTCAGTTCAATGCCTCCAAAACCCAGTCTTGCTCCTTGTCACGCAGAAAATCTGGCACCGCTTACCCCATCCACATGAATGTCCAAGCCCTACAGAACAATGAAACATTCGATCTTGTCGGCGTCACTTTGGAACATGATCTCAGCTGGCACAAACACATTACTTCAGTAGCCACATCGGCAGCTAAAAAGCTTGGTTTTCCCTGTCGAGCCAGAAAATACTTCTCCCCTTCCAACTTATTATACACTCTATGTTCCCCAAATAAGACCTAACCTAGAATACTATTCCCACATATGGAGAGCGGCATCACCTTCGACACTTAACATCCTTGATTCTATCAAAAAAAACCATTCGACTCATTAATGACCCAGTCCTCATAAGAAAACTCCCTTCTCTCGCTCATCGCCGCACTGTTGGTGATTTATCTCTTTTCTACCGGTACTTCCACGGATTTTGCTCTGAAGAACTAGCCGGTATTATTCCCCCCTTGACTGTTCCTAACAGAATAACAAGAGACGCGTAACGTATGCATCCCTTGACTGTCCACCAGCTACAAAAGCCTAGAACAGACCACTTCTCTCGCTCATTCATACCTAGGGTCTCCAGATTATGGAACAAATTGCCTGCAGATGTTTTCCCTTCCCGTCCCAACCTCCAATCCTTTAAATCCCGTGTCAGTAGACTACATTTCCTTTCTCTTCAGACGCCCACTGTACATTAGTACTTAGGCTT
Source organism: Philopedon plagiatum (assembly GCA_963971165.1). Taxonomy (NCBI): domain Eukaryota; kingdom Metazoa; phylum Arthropoda; class Insecta; order Coleoptera; family Curculionidae; genus Philopedon; species Philopedon plagiatum. The sequence goes on from OZ020190.1 coordinate 61,642,876, forward strand.
GAAGTCTACGTGGGATGTCTTAGATAAAAAAACAATATTGTCATAGGAGACTGTACAATTTTGGATATAACTCGCTGTTCTAATTTTTTGCTTTATGAATTTAGGCACACAATATGTATTATCAGGGGCGCGCCAACCCGAGGGTGCAAGGAGTGCACCGCATACGGGCGGCAAATTTCAGGGGCGGCAAAAAGCCGCCTCGTTTTTTCATGATAATAATAATAATAATAATAATAATCGGGGGTAATACGATAAGAGCTCAGATTTAGCCAGGTATTTTTTATGCTTCTTTTAGAATCCTTACTTTCTGGAAATTTAACGAGAGCTGCTTCGACAAAATCACGAGAGCGAAGCTCGAGTGACTTTGTCGAACAGATCGAGTTAAATTGCCTGAAAGTAAGTATGAGAAAACAAGCAAAAAAATATTAGGCTCAAAATCTGAGCTCGAATGGTATTTGGTATGACAATTCCATGAATAATTGGTTCCAAATTGATGACTGATTTTTCTTTGTATTTTTAGGAATACAATTTTCTATTTCTCTTTCTATCTCTGCGTCGCAGGTATTTCCGTATCGGGACATGATAAAAACTATTCCTGACAACGTAATCTTACAATCTGACGTACCGGACGCTTTAACAAATAAGTTGCAATTGTTACCATGGTGATGTACCTAGTTGAAATTTATCCGATTTTTTTATCCAGTTGCATTTCTGTTCCTTCCTTTTTAGCCGATAGCAAACTACGATTTTTGTGTTTTCTAATAGGATTATTTATACATGAGTGGAATTGTCATAAAAAAACATTTGTCATATTTTGATATCAGTGGAAAAATCACAGTTCGTGAAATATCGCGGAAATGGATTTAAAAATATGACATATTTAAATACATATAAAATTTTATTGTCGACATACATAGGGGCGGCAAATAATATCTTGCACCCGGGCGGCAAATTTCGTTGGCGCGCCCCTGTGTATTATATAAAATTATGCAGTCTTAGGTAGATACAGACAACTACATGAATAGAAAAGCCTCAACGTACAAGTCATGCATGATTCAGATTTAAAGTTTACTAAGTCTGTGTAAGATGGCCTGGAGGTAGTCATGATGGCTTTATTTGGGAAAATAGTCGACTCAGCCCTACTTTGAAACAACGCAATGGAATGGTAATGGATAGTTGCTTGGTGAGCACTGTTTATTTTTATTATTTTTGAAAGCTAAAATAAGTAACATAGGATTATGATACCTTATAAAATTTGGTATTGTGGTACGTCCAATTTATTCCTGTAACGTTTTGCCAACTCAAGAATGATAGTCGGCAGAAGTTCAGGGAAGTGTGTTTTTCATTTATCACTTTTTAATTGACATTATACAGGTTCACAGATCTAAGAAGCTTGTGACTTTTTCAGATAATATACTTATCAGCTGTTTTTTTAAACATCTGTAGAGCGTTGGTAACATCCTTTAGTGTCAAATTATCCAAGTGCCAGCAGTGTTACCAGCAAGGACAATGATGCCTTTAAAAATATAATTTGGAATAATAAAATGGCATACAAATTATTTTGCTGGTAACTTTGCCAACACTTTCAAACTTTTACCCTTATTGTTGCATGATAACATAGTTTATTATTAGTCATGTAATATTAACTATGCATTTTTCTGTTTTAGGTAAACACCGGAAGAAAGAACAAATAAGGGCTTGAAGTTTAGATAGTGCAAGCTAATATTTTTATATTGATTATAGTATTGAGATAAGGTTATTGTAAATTGTTATGAACATGGTTTTCTGTGGTTTTCCACGTACACTTTTCTTAAAACTCGATATTGTATAATTCCCAAGAGCCAAGGGCGATCCTGGACTAAAATTCAGGGTGCTAATAAATATTTACAAACTGCTTTGTTCGCGGTCCGTACCATGCCAGGGGAAGCCAAGATTCTAGGGGTATGCACCCCCCCCCCCCTTAGGACCGCCCTTGGCAAGAGCAGTCTCGAGCAAGTCTAAGCATTTTAAGGAGTAGTTACTAGATAATTTGGACTGCACGATGCAGTCAATTGTAAATTAGCTAACCAAATAGTTTAAATGTGACAACCTACTTATCATTGTCATCAAGTACTCTAAAATCAAATTTATATAATGCTTTAATGAATACAAGCAACTGTATTTTTATCAGCTTTGTTAGTTTTTATATAAACCAGTCACTGACAAATTTCCAAATGGCTGATAATTATATGAAACAAAATATAGCCACAGCTAGCTTCTTTTAGCAAGGTTTTTTTTCATTGTAAAAAAGAGACTTTTTTTATAGCTTTTACTTTCGTAAAGTTTACTCACACTTATATATCATTTTTAAAACCATTCAAGCTTTTTATTTTTAACAAACGAAATAAAACAAAATTAATGTATACGATTTATTAAATATGACAATGAATGAAGGAAAAAATTAATAATAAAATAAATAAATTTTGTAAGTATATTGGAGCCCATTTTATAGACAGTAACAATAAAAATATATCTTTCCAATAATAAAAAAAAATCGGTTAAGTGCAAGATATACTTGCACAACTAGTGACGGCACCAACGCCGTATCACATCGCGTATGCGCGGAGCTGAGTGGGGAGCGGACCCAAATTAAAAATTTTGAAAAATGAGTTTGACACAAATTGTTCCTTTCATTGTGAGATTTTTTTTGACGAAAAACTTTTTCTCTAAAACCAATGGTTCAGCAATTATAAGGAAATAAACAATTTAATTGTTTATAACAATCGATCGCGCTAGAATCTTTCAATCCTGATAATCGTGGTTCAGTCTACACTTAATTCTTATTGTTTGATGATTTTTTTCACATTTTTCAAAGCGATCCTTTTGGTGGGGATGGCAGCTTATGAACGTTTTTCCCGAAAAATGATTAAAAAATGCCTAAAAAAATACATAATATTTATTGTTGAATTTGTGCTTCAGCAAGCTTTTATTTGACACCCTACCCGATGTCCTTAAATTTTTTTCCATTTCCCAATCTGCCCCCAAAAATTAACCCCCAGAATCAAAATTCAACTTTTTATACTTCACGTCTATAATGGGGCCACCACACTCTATCTCTGTACTAAATTTCAAATTTTGACGTCGAATAGTTTCAGAGAAAATCGCCTGTGACAGACACACGGAAAGACGGACTGACACCGGTGATTCCATAGGTGTAATAGAGTATAGAGTAATTTTATTTTTGTCAAAAATCTTGAACACAAATTTAAAATACAAGACTAAACTTATTATTTAATGTAGCTTGATGTCAAGTAAAAAGATTCTGCATACGCGCATATTAATTTTAATAGGTGAGTATGATAGTATGAACATTGATTTTTTTTATTATTTGCTATTCATGTTACACTTGTTAAATTTCGGGGGGGGGGGGGGGGGGGGTTATGAACTCCCTTGATTGCGCCTCTGGAGAACACCCACTTGGAGTCCTAAATGTGGAGTTGGGTATTTGTTTTTCGCCAAAACAAAAAGCCTCAATTAACTTTTGATATGAAACATACTGAAAGCAAAACAAATTCGGCGAGGGACATCTTAAACGTTTTAGCTACCCATGTAATTACAGAAGCTCTGCAAGTCGACGTGCAGACGCTCGTTAGTTATTCCATTTATTTCGAATTACAATGGTGTCATCTAACCTTGCACCTGAAAGTTAACTTGCACAGTTTCTGTAAGTCTGACTTGTGGATTGTACCTTATGATGCTATTGCTACATACAAATAAGGCCTACTTTTCCTAGGAAAAACCTAACGCACAAGTCTATATAAATATGGTCGCTATGGGAGCTATAGTGAGTAAAAAATGTAGGTAAGTTACAGGGTCGTGCCGTGCCTTTAGAGGCGGAGGAGGCACAATGATTTGGGGGCGCCAAATAATTTTCCTTTTATTGGAGAGTCTGTGGTCATAGTAGGCATTGAATCTCCGTGAGGGCGCGAGGGCGCCGTTACGAGTGCAGGGAGATGGGCTTCCCCCCTAGCCCCTTGGACGGCACACCATTGGGTAAGTACATACATATGAACGAATTATGTTTTAGTTTTACTTCCTTCTAAGGAAGAAAAATTAATCTAATCGTGGAAAAAATCGCTTCTCGAGATTTTTTCAGATTCCATTTTAGGCCACTAAAGTACGAAACACTGGCTTTTTTCATTTTTGTCGGACTAGCTGTCTGCTATTTAAATGATTTAGATTAAAGTTTAATATAGTTCAAAAGCTGATAAACTTTGGGTCAAACATACGGGCGAGCACCATAAAAACAATTGTTATCTATTTTTGCTTTATATCAAGAAAAAAGCTCAGTGGTATTTTTGGTCCCTTTTACAGCGTGGATCAAGAAGTGGGCACCTAATGGAATTTATTTTTTTAGAATTAAAAGTCATCTTCAAAAATATCAATTCATGTCGTAACCTAAGAAAAATAATTATTTTATATTTTTTTGAGTATCCTCCGTATTATTGTTTTTTTTTTAAAGATTCCTTAAATTTCGACAAAACTGAAATTGAGTAGTGTAGATACTGTTGGAAAAACAAACTTCAATATCTCTACTTTTTAAAAACTTCTTATTTGTTCTTATTCGAAAATAGCCTTTCTTGATGCAAGGACAATTATTATTAAAGTGTACGAAAGATAATTATCGTTTTTTATCAATACTTTGGTACCATCCCAAACGAAAAAAAAATGTTTTGTTTTGGGTAGATTTTAATAATTGCCCTTGCAACACAAAAAAACATTTTTGGATAAAAAAATCACTTGCAAAGTTGGTAACACTACACACAATTAAATTCCACCTGTTCTATTTAATTATGACGCAATTTAAGGAGCCCCTTTTTAAGAATCCAAGAATATGTGGGATACTGAGAAAAATTGTTTTTGAAATAAAAGACATAATTGCATATTTGAGCAGCTTTTAATAATTCTAGACAACTTTTCTTAAAAACATTTTGCCATATTTTTAAAAATAACGGTTATTTGATACTGGCCGATTTAAAAAAGTCAGGTATTTTGTCCTAAAAGAAACATATGAGAATATTAAAATACTGTGGACCCTCCTTTGCGATACAACTTGTATACTACTCGGATTTACCGAGATAAATAAAAACATGTCATATGCCACGTTCTTAGGAATAGGAACCCATATGCAGTTTCAGTGTGAGCAACAAAACGGGGACAGAATTTTTCCATTTGCTCGTAAATTAGAATACGGAAAAGAGTACTTTTTGTAACTGAAAATTACGAATCCTTACACCGGCAAAATTGTCATAGTTATGCAGCGCATATTTGTATGATACCCCTTTAACATCCTTGTTTCTAATTTTTTACATTAAAAGGATGGTTGTTTTTACAATGCATTCTGTAAGATATAATCAAACTTGCTATAGTCATAATGATTAAAAAGTCTTAGGGGAATTCTTTCCTTATTTATATTTTATATAGACTGTTACTCCCTGCTTCGTCGCGTATAATGGTAATGAATAAGGAATCTTCAGTAGCAGCCACTTGTATTCATGATGCCCTAAATATGTTTTATTGTGACCAAATTATGATTTTCTTTTTTCCAAAAATATAAAGTTATGAGTCAGTTTAGAGGCCCTTGAAATCCACCGTATGATAAGACACTGGCACACTTTGTAAATAACTTCAACTTAATAAAAATTTCTTTTGTAATTTCATCAAATAATTTTCAAGTTTCGGAGTACCAAATCCAGGCCCATATTCTTGACAAACATCGTATCCTTTTTTTAGTGTAAAAAGTAACTTATTTTTTAATTCGACGTATGAGCCATCTGCGTGCAAACTTTCATTTAAATGCGTTAAGTGCTTTGAGCGTGAGAGAATAAACAAAAAAAAAACAACAAAATTTTTAAACAACTAAATATGAACCCACTGCACCTTTAAAAACTGTAGTTACATTAGCAAGATGCTAAAAATGGTTTTTCCAAATAGTATTATAGGGTAGCTTTTACCCTGCTACCGTTTCCAGTTTTGGATTTTCATATTCCAACGATGGTAAAAATTTTATTCAAATGTAGCTTCCAACACAACAAGTATATAGTATTCAAGACATAACGGAAAATAATTTTATATATGTGTCATCAGAATTAGTCGCATATAAAAACTGTAAAAACACCAAAGATATATAATAGTTATTATATTAAAAACCATAAAACGCGCCTCGTAGAACACGAGGGTTATAGAAAAGCAGATATAGACACCTGCTTCTGTAAGTCCTAATTTTTTTGGGCACGACTATACCTAGTTTATACTAGTTATTACTTTCTACGAAATTAGATTTAATTTAGATGAAAAGTATAGGGTATGGAAAATAAATTATGTGCAGTTTTGCTGCAGCTTAAAAACTAGCATAAGAGTAAGAAGTTTAAATAAAATGCAGTCTGTTTTTTATAGCCATATGAAAAAACTTGTTTTATGACTAGAAGAGAGTTGGCTATGCTTTCTAGCGCGGCCGTTTGTCTTTCCTAAGTCTGCAGAATTTTTTTATTAATTTCCAGCAATTGCAAATTCTGCTGGTAAACTGATATCCTAAAAAAATCTAAAGTTAATCCATTTACATATTTAATAAGTACAATAAAATACTCTGTGTAAGTTTGCGTTTCTTTGGACAGTGTCCACGCTGGGTTTTCTTCTCCAGGGTCCTCGATTTCTGGAGGGGATTCGGAAATGGAGGAGTCACTTCCGCTGGATGAGAAGTACGAAACTAAAATATTTTTAAAATTGTTTTGCATAATCTAATAATATAAATCTCCCGAAATTATACATTTTCACGTACAGACATACATATCTGGTATTTTTAAATTATTGCGTGTTGTTTATTTACCAATTGTACCAAGAAGTTTGCTGCTGGAAGTTGCAGTTATAGATTGGGTGTTTCCGGAGGCTAAATACAGAAAAAAGCATTGTTTAATTATTTAAATCTATTTATAGCATAGCAAGTATGTACATATTAATATAAAAATGGTACAAACATTATTTTTACTTACGGAAAGATTCAGGAATAGCTTGAATGTTGGGAAATTCAACTTGTTTCCCCTCAGGAATTCCCATCGACCGAGGTTTTCCCAGTAATTTCTAATATATCATCCTCGGGCTTAAGGTCGGGGGCATCAGAGGGCCCACCTTCAGTAGCCTTGCAGCTCTTTCTTTGCGCAACCACTAGTAAATCTTAAATTCTTTCTTCTTCTATTAAACAGTGGGGGTTATGCGAGTTTCACGAGCTTAACGTCTGGCATTAATTTTAAACAAAATATTTAACGCCAAATTTGACACTTTCCGACGGCCTGTATATGCACAAAACTGTTGATTTGTCTGGTAAGTATATAATTAAAGATAAACGATTTTAACATAAGTGCGTAAAGAATAAAAAAATATTCACTATATAATTTTGGCCAATTTTTATATAAATTCTTCTGAAACTCGCATGTATTTTTTTCAAATAGAATACCTTCATACTTATTTTTTAATATTGTAGTAATAAGAAAGTAAACCCTGTACTTACATCTTGATTTGGCACATAATTTGGGCCACTTCCACTTGCACTTTATTTCCGCTAAGCTCCTTCTTTGGAAGCTCACGGAATTAATTGCCGTTTGAATTTCCCTCCAAGTATTTTCCCGCTTTAAAGGTGGGGGTAGCAGGGGACAATTTCCCAGAAAGAACATTTTCTTTACTAATATTTCTTCTTCCTTATTTGTAAAATTTCCCTTAAGATTACGTTTATTGATGTCGCTCATGTTTTCGAAGAAATGTGTACTGAAAGATATTTCAAAAACACAGTAGGTTGATGTTGGTGTTTTGTTATTCAAATGGTTTAAAGTTAGACTTGTCTTAAAACTAGTACTAAATTGTTAGTGAATCGGATTTAAATTTTAAACCTGTTGATGGTTTAAGGAAGGTCTAAGTTGACAGGGGTTTAATTTGTCATATAGCCGCACCAATGCCTACTATGCGATTCAAGATACTACTAAATGTAAATTTAACTTCTCAAAATTGAATATTGGATGAATGTAATGTGGATAGGAAGATACCTAAAATGAGTTATGGAAATGTAATTATTATTTTTCACCCATGTAAGACCATAGACTATGTACTTTATGAAGATTAAATAGTAGCAAATGGTTTAGTTAATATTCAATTTAATTCTTTACCACCGTTAATTGTTGTGTTTTAGTAAGATCCTTTTTACGGTTTTTGGTGTTATAAGCAGGTACAACATGTTCTCTTGAAGGAGTAGAGAATCTAAACTACACACGTGAAAGAAATCTACTGAAGTTTTTCCAAGTAGGCAAGAAATATACATGTTAATTTTACATGTGGAAATCTGTAACTTAAATAATAAATGCAAGATTGAAATGTATTTTTTCTTTCAAGGTACACACTAACTAACTACACTAACAACTAATTTCATCGAAAACTAGGTATGTCAGCTGTCCCCAAAATCTGTTTTTTTTGTATTGACAAAGCTACTCTCTCTGAATGACATTAGGTCTTAAATTTCTATGGTATGTAAATACACAGAAGATAGGAATGTGTTTTATTACGAGAAAGATGATCTAATCGATAAAAATCATAATATACTGGTGTATTTAATAAAAAATAGGTACAGCAATAATTTTTTTAATTTACAATAACAGTATTTTTACAATATATATTAAATAAAATGCATAAAAATAACAAACAACATTAATACAAGCTAAACAGATTAATTATGTTTCTTCTTGTTTGTCCCAGGTTCTTGGTTTTTTCTCTTGTAGCAATTTAGCTAAAAAAGAAAACAATTAGAAAATACTTTTCCCGTTAAAAAATGCAAATAAAAAAGCCTAAAAATTGGGTGTAATTTGAGTATAAATTAAAATTATAAACATTCTTAAAAGAAGTAGGTACCTAATCTTATCAAAAAACAGAAATACCCAATTATTTTAATAGATTTTAAAACTGCTAAATTTTTTGAAATATGAACATTTGGCTCTAAAAATACTGAGTAGCACTATCTTTCGTTGCTATTAAAATTAAAAAGATCGAAAAAATAGAACTTCAATTATAAAATATCTCTCATTTAAATAATTTTTACCTTTTTCACAGAAATCTGAACATCAGTAGCTGCCTGAATATTTATCCTCGTATTACTTATATGGGCTTAGGTTTTAGGTAACTAAGTGTAAAACATTTCCCATATTTCATTCATTATTTATCCATAAATTCTAAAAGAAATATACAGAAACACGTATTCCATAATAAACATCGTATTTTAAAATATAAATATTACCTTATTAAATGCTGTAGGGTTATTCATTATATTTTGACACCCACCTACAGCTCTTATTACGAGTTATAGAAAAAAACTTTAAATACAAAAGTTTTAGGTTTTTTCACGTAGTATCTTTTGGTAATAGCGGAAATAAAAAATCGACTTTACAACATTGAAAAAATTAATTAGTCACATTTTTTTAAATGGAACACCCTGTATATTATTAGCTCAAATGAAAGATCTCTTTGTTCTGATTTCAAATATATATAATTTATTGGCATTTGGTTCAGCCACTTTTGAAATATTTGAGTTTAAAAAAATACTTTATTTAAACTACAACAATACGTTTTCGAGGCAACTTGATTATATTAAAGCAACAAACTTTAATGACTGATGATCTCCAATTGTAGAAAAATAAGTTATAAACTCAAATATTTCAAAAGCGGCTGAACCAAATGCCAACAAATTATATATATTTGAAATCCGAACAAAGAGATTTTTCATTTGAGCTAATAATATACAGGGTGTTCCATTTAAAAAAATATGACTCAATTAATTTTTTCAATGTTGTAAAGTCGATTTTGTATTTCTGGTATTACCAAAAGATACTACGTGAAAAAATCTAAAACTTTTGTATTTAAAGTTTTTTTCTATAACTTGTAATAAGAGCTGTAGGTGGGTGTCAAAATATAATGAATAACCCTGTACATCGATCCTTCCAAAAAATAAATGGCTTGGAAATTTGTTTGCTATTGTGGGGCCCCTCACTTTCCAAACTTAGTCGATACCTTGCCCATTTTTAATGATCTTTGTCTTCTTTGTGCAATAAAAACATTAACTGGTAAGGCATAATGCACGCAGAGTAAAATAAAACTCGAAAAGGTAAAAATTTCATCAAAATATTACCTTCCGAGCCAAATGGAAATCTGAGGTTATGTTGTTATTGTATTTCTGTTCGTATTTACACCGCTTAGGGGCATACACTTATTATATAAATATACTGCGGGTTGTCTGGAATTCTTGATGCCAACATTATGAAATGGAGATATACAATCTCGCATAAGTCTATCCTTTAGTCTGATATTTCTGTATATGCGCATGCGTTAATACGAATTTTTTCATTGGTCAGACATTGTACTGAATTAGATGGTGAATTGTACTAATCATCGGCTGTTGTGCGTATATTTCGGCTTCTTTCAGCTTTCTGTTTTTTTTTAGTTTACAGTTGGATCGTCATTCGCCATTTTTTCTTTGTGTCGTGTTGTATTTTGTATTCGGTGTTCTTGTGGTTGATTTTGAAGTATGCTAACTTATGCCCAGATGTACAAAAAGTAATAAACTAGTTCAATTATACCAAAAAACCAGACCTGTCAAGATACATATGAAGCGTGGCGCCGTTAGATGGCCAATAGCAACACAAGATTTAGCGCAATCGCAGTTTACGAAATATCAGACTAAAGGATAGACTTATGCGAGATTATATATCTCCATTTCACAATGTTGGTATCAAAAACCGCACATTGGGTAAATGGGGAACCCGCAGTATATTATATAGTAAGTATATGCTTAGGGGCCTCCTCCCATGATTATCTTCTCGGCGGTAAATTCAAATGATATTTTCCATAAATTCTTGTAATAAGTTAATCGCTTAATTCTTTTTTAGTATAAAATAGCGACTCGCATAATAAAAATAAATAATATTTACGTCCCTCTTTACTTGACATTTGTAGGTTTAAATTCAATTGTTTTATCGTCACGTGACAGGTTTAAATTTTAGTCCACTGCAGGGGTCTAAATCTTAGTGAATAGGGTTTAAGACTTAGATCATAGGTTTAAAATTTAAACCTATGGACTAAATGTTAGTGAATCTGGCTGACAGGGTTTTTAGGTTTGAAAGTGCGTATATGTAGAACTAAAATTCTTTTTGAAAATTTAATTAACAAGGAAGGATATTTAAAATTTTTACCTTTATATAAAGTGTCTCAATACCATGTAGAGTTAGTTATGTAGACTGCTAGGCAGTTTCAATCTGCTTACAAAAAAATGCTTATGCATACGGAAATTCGAGAAAGCTTTAGGGGAAACTGTATTTCCTTAGAGAAACTGAGCATACTAAAATGTAATACCATGCATCATATAAATGTAACGTCAAAAGAATATTTAGTTTATGGCACAGATGTAAATAATTTTGATTATTCCGCAATTGAGAATGATCATGATTATTTACCTGATCCAACATCCATATATTCGAAAAATATTATTACTTATATAGCGGGATATATCGTACACTATTTAAAAAAAATAATTGTTTGTGAAGAATGTTTAGAAGCTTTGTGTAGTGTAAGTAGGGATTTATTTTTGTTTTCTTTTATAGATATCAAAAACAAAAAGGGTTTGGCTTATCCATCTGAAGATGTCATAACTATATGTTTAATATGTGAAAGAATTTTGAAAAAAGAATTAAAAATTGCTGGATCACAGCAAATTTCACTTAATGTTGTAGGCAATCAAATATTAAAAGAATTTCTCTCTTCGAATGTATTTTCCAAACTTATAGCTCATACTTGTATTACCAAAGTAATAAAATTGTTGTATTTAAAGGCCAGTAAATTTTATAAAAATAATTTGTTTAGTTTTTGTTCTTTAATTGTAGATTATTTGTAACTAAGACTTAAAAAAATTAAATTATTATTCCTATTAAAAACTACCCGAGTGACGAGTCGCATGATTCATTAAAAAGTGTAACAAAAATTAAATTTTTTCATTTTTGCTGCTGTCGCATGGAGTCAAATTTTATGGGTTAACGTTTATTCAAGACAGCTACAACATCTTTTGAATAAAACCATTTCTCATCCTGTTGTGCAAGGTCCGTGGGTGTGCACTTTTGCAAACTTTGCAACGGAACAATAGTTAATAACAATACTATATTCTCAATTTTTCCTATCAGCAGTGAAATTAATGAGCAAAAATAGGGGTTGCGCCAAAATTTTCCTAGCGACTAAATATCGAACCAGTACACAATATAGAATTATGTGTAAATAATACCATTATCCATTATTATTTTAACTAAAAAGCTGTTCATGTATTTATGTTATCCAAAGTTGACCAAAGCAGTTTTAGAATTGCTCAAAATAAATTTAATCAGGCCCTGATGAATCGGGCCATATTGATACTACACTTAGAACGACCCAGTGATACCGTTTTTCGCTGATGAAGTTAAATGGTAATAGCGCCTCCTTCTTGATTCTACCTCGATGGTTAATAGTAACCCCTAGACGTCAAGTGAACTGGTTTACAAAGAATACCAACGCGACCCTACGCACATTCCGCAAGATAGAGGTCTACTGCACCACGCTATTGCAGTGCGTTATACGCAAATGCTTCCTTTTTAAAAACCTTTCAAAATGACGTTTGTTGGTGCGTGTGCCTTTTAAAATGTAATTAAAAAAACCTTGATAACGTCGATCGGGACTTTTGGTACATTTGTAGGTATGTCGGGACATGAGCTCCAATAACGGTGATAGTCCTGATATATCGGGACGGATGGCAACCCTAAACATGAGATTACTAAAAACTACAAAACTGTCACAATAACCACCAACAGAATTTTTCGTAAACGCGGTACGTGCTTTTGTTATAAGAAGGGTCAGAACAAATCAAAAACCAAAGAAAACCAAGAACACAATCAGAGTTAAGTAATTATCAGTAAATCGTATTTAATCGCCTTAAGTTTTTTAGCTATGAATTAATTTTCGGAGATTTTCTGAAATTCAAGGAGAACATTCGGAAGCACATGGATAAATGTGTTGCCATTATTGGAACTAATGGCCGGTTTTCAAAGCGTTTAATCAAATAATCAATTTAATTGATTTCAAAAGTTACCTTTGATAATGACACTAACATGTCTGCTGTAGGATTTGCCACCTTTTTAGAATTGGGAAAAAGGACATTGGAAAATGCGGGAAAATTCGCTATCACCATTTTATCAAAAACTGTACTTTTGGGATTGCTTTTGGGGAAAATAATATATATATTTTTTTAATAAATATTTATTTTTTAAACCTAAATCTATATTTTTTATTTGATTTTGTAGCTTATAACATTTTTTGTGTCATTCTTTATCGTATGATAATTCGTTACACGTCTCCTTAAAACTAATGGCAAAATCAAAAGTTTAGCTTTATTTAAAGTAACTATGCACCTGTTTCTTTCATCTCGCCAATTAATGCTAAAAATCAGGCGCGTCTAAAGGGTCATTGGTCAATGACCCACCTAAATTTATTTTCAATGATCCACCAAATAATTTATTTTTTAAAACCAAATTTTTCTTTCAAAAAAGTGCAAGTTCCATTCGAAAACTCCCCAAGGAAGAATCAAGCCAAGCCATCGTCAAAAGATTGCTTCAAAAGAAGCTTGTTCTGAGCTGGGTCGTATTTTAAATTGGCCTCATAGGTTTATATGGACGATATAAATTCATTAAAGCTAAGAGAGAAACAGACATAAGCGCTTTAGGAAGTTAAAAAGAGACAAAATTTGTCGACGGCCCACCAATAATATCGCGCCATTCCCACTATGAAAATACACTCGAACCGCCCCGTGAAATATACTCTTTTAAAACATTTGGGTTGGACAAAGAAAAACTAATTAGGTACCTAATACGCGCATTGTAGTTGCATTGTATTAATGTATTATTAATTATTGGCTAAACATAGAAATACTACGCGCTCACGCCACGCCAATGTTAGTCATCAAATATAACGGCATTGGCACGGGTTTTCTCACATTAGCAACGTGATCCAGAGGTAGAGTCTCAGCTAGTGAACCAAGAGGTCGTTGGTTCGAGGCTGTGTTCGGGTAGACTTTTGTTAATTTTTGTTATTTAAAAACATAGATCGGCTCTAAAAGGTGTATTGACAACAAGTTTAGCACTTGTTCCTCGATAAAATATTTTTTAAATTGTTGGTAATCTCATACCTACTACGGCTGGAGCCTGTATCATACTTTTAATACAAGGCGTGTCCTCTATTGAGGAGATGCAGACGTATCAAAACGGGAAGCCGCTAACAATCTTAGACTAGAACACGACATAGAACAGTAATACTAAAAGGCATAAACATCTAGAGTAACAATGTTCAATATACTACGGTACCTATTTTATGATTTTTGCGGTGTTTATTTGTAGGTAAATAATTTCTTGGCAAAACCAGGCACATTATTAAAAAACCTTCCTTAATTAAAAAAATGTATTTTGCTTGTTGCGTTGATATCACTAGTTGAATACAAAATTTTGACCCACATGTAAAAAAACTTACGGGCCGCGCCTGCTAAAAATAGAAAAATTCGCTCTTCGATTATAGGTTGTGGTTGTTTGTTTTATTCTTTTCTCTCTTCTTTTTGATGGTGGGGTTAATGGACTTCAGGCGAAACTCACGCACCGTTCATCGATGCGAACGACGAATAATGCTCTCTGCAGTCTCAGAATATCACGTAAACATTTTAAATCGACCTTTAATTTTTGAAATTATTTTAAATGCGAAAATGCGCTAGCAAGGTCGTGTGAATATCAGTTTGGGCTTTGAAAAGGACATTTTAAGCTAAAAAAGATGAAAGGACAAAACTCCTTAAAAAAGGACTGTCCTTTCCAGAAAACTGAGACAGCAGACAACCCTAGTCTGCTGTCTCATTACAATTACCCATGCATCCAAGCACATTCTATTGGGGGGAGGGGCAACCACAATATCCTAACTCATTTTTCAAACACCTCCCAACTGAGTCTTGAAATATTTTGTAATATAATTTAGTATGCCAGGGAGATAATTTAAGAGAAAAATAATATCTTTTTATTAATTTTAACATTAATAAAGAAGTTATTTTTTAAAACTTAAGTTTAGGTCCAACTGAGAAAGGAACTATGATATTATATCAGTTATACTAATACATAATAGCTTTTCATTAAATCGTCAGTAGAATAACTATCTTTTTGTCGACACCGCGTGAGCGGCGAGGCGGCTACACAAGTAGGTATCCCGACACTTGAGACCATCCCCACTCCTCTCCCTCTGACGTCACAAGCCCCGACTCTATCCATGCGCATGCACGAGAACTGAACATGCGTCAGCTGCGCGCACATCTGTCAACTGTCATCTGTCAACTGTCATCTGTCAACTGTCATATGTCAGCTGTCATATGTCAACTGTCATATGTCAACTGTCATATGTCAACTTTCATATGTCAACTGTCATATGTCAATTGTCATATGTCAAGTGTGCTGGGTCATATGTCAACTATCATATGTCATTCGTCATATTATGTCGTACGCATTGAAAAAAGTTTTTCTACCCAAGGCGAGGATCAAACCCGCACACCATGGTATAAATTTCGTATTGTATACGTTTCCCAGCTATTGAACCAAGTACGCCACGGTACCGAGTTGAATAAATAAACATTGAAAATTATGTCTTCAGTGAGTTCGGACGTGACGTAGTAGAATGTTTTATGTACAGGGTGCGGCAGTCAAACCTGCATTTTTGAAATAACTGTAAAAAATGCACGGTTGCATTTTTAAAAATTTTGTCGGTACCATGTTAATTAACGTTAAAAAGCATTTAAGAAACATTATTCATTTAAAAATAACATTAGTAAGATGTCGTCCATTTCGATCGATGCATTCTTGGAGGCGATCTCTAAAGCTGTCCATTACATCACGGAGCATCTGCTGAGGGATTCTTTCGATTTCTTGACGGATTCTGGCCTTCAGTTCTTCAAGAGTACGAGGCCGTTCTTTGAAAACTTTGCTCTTTAGGTAGCCCCACAAGAAAAAATCACATGCGGTGAGGTCGGGTGAACGGGCGGGCCAAGGAATGGCTCCGTTCCGGGATACCACCCAATTTGGGAAAACTTCGTTGAGGAGATTCATGCTCACACGGGCCGCGTGGCTTGTGGCTCCATCTTGTTGAAATAAGGTTTCATCATTCAGTCCATGTTCGCGAAGGCGAGGAATGAAGAATGTTCGTAACATTTCCGAGTAGCGCTCCGCATTCACGGTAACAGCTTGCCCCCTTTCCTTTTCAAAAAAGAATGGGCCCATGATTTCCGTTGAAGACATTGCGCACCAAACTGTTACCTTGGTCGAATGGAGAGGTTTTTGATGGAGTTCTTGAGGGTTTTCATCGCTCCAATATCTAAAATTTTGCTTGTTTACATAGCCGGAGAGATGAAAATGCGCCTCGTCACACATCCAGAGTAACTTGTGATGTTAATCGTTTTCTTCAATCATGTCCAAAAACGTTTCGTAAAAGTGCCGTCGAGCAGCGAAATCGTTTTCATTTAGAGCCTGAACCACTTGAATTTTGTAAGGGTGATAGTGTAAATCTAACCTCAATATCCTTCGGAGACTCCTGTCTGAAATTCTAAGCCTAGTACAGTGTCGACGCGCTGATGTCCGAGGACTTCTTGTCACAGCGATTCTTACGCGTCCAATATTCGCAGGAGTTCGCACTGCCACCTCTTCTGTTTCTCGTTTCACCGATGTTTTCAAAGTTTTGTACCCATAACTTTATTGAGTTAACAGTAGGCACGGGCCGATTACGATTAATTTGGAAATGAACACGGAAGCGGCGTTGAGCGGCTGTATAACTACCGCTTTCATAAAATGCCTTCACGGCAAAGGACCGTTCTTGCTTGGACCACTGTTCCATGGCTACTGAAATGCTTTGAAGGGGGCAACACAACGGTAACCGTGACAACTCGCCCCGCCCACTTTCTTGGCTCCCGCGCTTTTTTCAAAATTGCAGGTTTGACTGCCGCACCCTGTATTTTAGGTGGATAATATAATAATAAAATAGTTTCTTTATATTTGACATACATCACGTGTTCAACGTGCCATAACAAATCGTTTGAAAGAGAAACTGAAGAACCTCGTGCTTTGCGGTAGTGCATGATGCGTATAGCACGAGGTTGAATAAATAAACATTGAAAATGATATCTTCAGTGATTTCGGACGTGACGTAGTAGGTATGTTTTATGTATTTTAGGTTGATAATATAATAAAATAGTTTCCTTATATTTGACATACATTACGTGTTCAACGTGACGCAACAAATCGTTTGGAAAAAACAACCGAAGAACCTCATGCTTTGCGGTGGTGCATGATGCGCATGGCACGAGGTTGAATAAATAAACATTGACAATGATATCTTCAGTGAGTTCGGACGTGACGTAGTAGGTATGTTTTATGTATTTTAGGTTGATAATATAATAAAAGAGTTTCCTTATATTTGACATACATCACGTGTTCAACGTGCCATAACAAATCGTTTAAAAAAAAACGAAGAACCTCATGCTTTGCGGTAGTGCATGATGCGCATAGCACGAGATTGAATAAATAAACATTGAAAATGATATCTTCAGTGAGTTCGGACGTGAGGTAGTAGGTATGTTTTATATATTTTAAGTTGATAATATAATAAAATAGTTCCCCTATATTTGACATACATCACGTGTTCAACGTGGCAAGTCGTCAGGAAACAATAATAATAAAAAAAAGTAATAATAATAATAAACAATAATATGTTGGCCAGTAGCACAGAGCGAAAACCATGCGACTCAACAAAGTTCGGCCTCACGTCGTGGTGCGGCCCGTAAAGCACGAGACCAACAAAAAATCCACAGCGAGTATGCAGTTCATTCACAAACGCGATGTTACGCCAAATTCGCCGCACGACACATCTACAACTATCGTGTCAGCGACCATTAGTCAACGATCACACAAAAACCCTTGATAGTTCACCATAGTGTAGCAAAATATTATTATGCTACTACATACATATAAAACGTAGTGTGCATGGCACAAGTGCTGGCAGCTATTTTATACTCTCGCTGGGGATGCGAAGAAAAAAACGCAACAAAGATTTTTTCGCCTCGACTTTGGTGAGAGTGCAAAATAGCTGCCAGTACTGCCAGCACACTCGCAGCGCCGCCTCACAAACGCTCGCTGGCCAATCTTCGAACTAACCGAAGGTTGAGCCGAGAGCCGCCGAGGACTACCGAGTGGGGACGAAGTGGATAATGGTGTGTCACCGCGGGCCGGTTGAGCACCGACGAGCGCGGCCCGGCTGGCGGTGGTGCCAGCGATAAGCAGTCTAATTAGTGGGTTGGTGGATTGCTACAATGAAAGTGAGAGCATTAGATCTGACAAAATTGTGCTATATATTTATAAACCTATGGTACAAAGTTTTGACAAATACAATTTTACAATAAATGCTCGGTAAACACTGTCATACCCCTGGGCCGTTCTTGAGTTTCGCCTGTGAGAGCCTTCCAAAATCACAGGGGCTGACAAATGTACCCATTCAGAACGTATATATATATATATATATATATATATATATATATATATATATATATATATATATATATATATATATATATATATATATATATATATATACAGGGTGTTATGGAAATCATTTAATATATTGGAATGGGTGACTCCTGGGGTAGTCTACAGACATATCCAATACTTTTTTTTTCTTAAATCGAACATTTTTAAAATTTTCAAAAATACCCTAAAATCCGTCAATATTCGACGCACCTGGCTGAACGTACACAAGGCGCTTGACGGAAATTTGCGCGCGAAAAACTTTAAACAATTGAATGTTTTGAAACGTTGCCAGACATTTCTGTTTTTAAGCGTAATTTAAGACAAGTTAAAAAAAATTTGAACCTTTCCTAAGAAAAAACAAAAAAAAAATAGTAAAAAGGCACTGTGAAATCAGTCCTTTTTGTCAGTAGCCTTAGTTTTAAGTAATATTTAAGACACCCTATATTACATTATTAATGATATAAGTTATTCCTACTAGCTTAAACTTTCTGCCAAGGAAAAGTTAAAAATCAAAACGAAAATACTAATTGGGCACAACTACATAGTACTTACTTCAAAAGTATAACCAGATCCGCTAAATTAGTTTTGCTCCGGCAAACGTTACCATAATACGTAAATATTATTAGTGTTTTAAATTAAATTTAGTTTTCAACCCTATTACGCTACTCACTCAAAGAAACTAGATAAAACTGATCAAAATATTGGTTAACAAAGGATCGACGAAGACCGTTTTCTAGGTAGTGAAAAGAAATTACATTATTTAAAACTTTAAACGAAAAAAAAATTAAAACATTCATTGTGTGGCTTGTGTGCTGTTGAAAAACTTAAATAAATATGGCGACGGGCACGGCTCTTTGATGACATTAAGAAATCCTTCTGTTTCGATCTCCCTTCCCTTCATCATGAAACATGATCATGTCTCTTTGTCACTTCCAGTACTTGATAAAGTAGGTGGCCCTGATTTGGCGCGAAAATTTAAAATAGAACGCGTGTTTGTATTATTGCCTTTGAAACACTAGAGTTAAATGCTAAGCCCATATATTGAAAAAGAGGAAAAAGGCGTCATAGATTTTAAGAAAGGAAGAAGAATTAACCATTAACCATACTTTTTCGTTTGATTCCGATTGTCGTGTTTATTTTCTAAACAGTTATAGATTATTACCATGATATACGAGGATTATTAGTATTATTACTAAAAATTATGCAGTGAATATCCAAAACAGAAGGTGTGTTAATTTCGTGGAAGGGGAAGTTGAGGCACTCGTGGAGTTTGTCGAAAAATACAAAGAAATTTTAGAGAACAAGAGAGCTGATGCTGTTACGGCCAAAGAAAAAGATAAGATGTGGGAGCAGATAGCTGCCGAATGGGTAGCTGAGGGCTATGTGGAACGCACAAGTAAGCAGCTACGGGAAAAATGGAAAAACTACAAGACGGAAGTTAAAAAAAAATTCTGAAGAAAAGCAAGAGACATATAGGACTTGCGGTGGATATTGACTTTCAGTTATTTTTTTCCTACTCATTAGTGCCATTATAAGTCATTTTTATAGTGCGTTTATTATAAGAGTGGTCTTCATAAAAGTACACATCTAGTATAAAATAGTTACAATTTTACATTTAATTTTAGAAACACCTACACCTATCATTTCATGCTTCTTATTAAACTAGATCACCATACACTGGCAACAGTATGCTACATATGACGTCACTTCGAGGGAAAATCCTAAATTGACTAGACGCTTGCACCCCTTGTACCTACATAAGTACAGGTCACTTTCTGGTCGCGTAGTGTATTGGGTTGACGTTTATTAAAATATTACAGGTCATTTTATTGTCGGGTAGTATGTTGAGTTGACGTTTATTAAAATATTATTGTCATATTTCATTTGCCCAGGTAAGCCCTAGTCAATTTAAAATTTTCCCTCGAAGTGACGTCATAACGTAGCATACCGTTGTAAGTGTATTGTGAACTAGATATAATGGCTAGTAAAACCTAGGTCACGACCAGTGGCGTATGGTGAAATTTCAAAGTTATATATCTCTGTTCCTAATTCCTAGAGGTTGTAATAGTGTGCCCACTGGGAAGGTTCTGGTAAACTCAAGCAAAAATTCAACTTTTTTTTCGCAAATTCAAAACGTTTTTTTTTCTTTACAAAAACATTCCCAGTGGGCTCACTATTAAAACCAATAAAAATTGGGACCGGTCCTGAACGTAGAAAGAGAGATGTACAACTTTGAAATTTCACCATATGCCACTGGTCACTACCATCACTATAGTTGTGCCCTTAAACAAATTTATATACGGGGTGCCCATTTTAAGTTTTAACCACTAGTGTATAGTTGGAAGCTCTCCACTTTTCATTTTGCCCCCCCCCCTCTTTGATGGCGCCCTTTGTTTGCATTATTTTATATATTTTTAGCATTTTTGCAACACTTCTTCCAAAATTTTCGTCTGCGGCGCATGTTTCTGTAATCTTATTTTTCTGCTTTCAATTTATAATTTTTTTTATCAATACGATCACTTTTTGCTGCCCCCATTATAGCCTGCCACAACCCCCCCCCCCTAGAAGCTGGCCACGCTACTGAAAAATATACCTACTCCATAATGATATCAGTTGAAATAAACACCCTGGCCCGGTATATATGTATCTTATTTTATATAGGTACCTACTATTATTTTTTAATTTGTTTACTGTCCTTAATAATAATCTACTTATACATATAATAAAAACTGTCTTATGTAAATAAATACTGTATATTTTTTTCTCCACAACCATTTAAGAATGTAGAAATTCCGAAATCATTTTTAATAATAGAACATATACATTCTTACTCTTGAGTTAGAATATTTATTCTGAAACATTTACTTCTTATGTGTTTCGCATGTATTTTCATTCCATAACAAGGTACGGTATGAATATTCTGTAATCGAACCAAACGACATAGATAGCCGTGGATTTCAAAATTGTCAGTGACAGATGCAAATGGTGGCGGTGGCATAATTTTTGTCAGCAAAAGCTTCAATTTAAATGAAATAATGAGTGAAAAATCGAATGAATCAGATATAGAATGTGACAGTACTCCACCTGAAATAACAAATTAATGGTTGTGGAGAAAATATAGTCTGTTACTCAGTTAGAATGAAAAAACTCAATACTCGTGGTTCCTCACGCTCGCTAGCGCTCGCGTTCGGAATTTTCCACTCGTATAGAGTTTTTTCATTCTAACCTTGTTACAGAATATACTATTCTGTGTACCTGCCTGTAGCTTCAGTCTTAGGAAAGTAAATTCAAATTGGATATACTGTGTACGTGGTAATATGTACAGGGATATCCAAATAAAAGTGAACAGGCCTTATAACTTTTTTTTTTTAAAAATGAGAAAAAATGTTAAATATGAAAGCTTTGGGGATTTTTATGGGTCAATCATTCATATATCTTATCAGCAAAACAATTTAGTATCGAATAAAAGAAATATAGTATAAAACATCGATTTTCTCGCTTATTTTAAATTGGATGGTATGATTTTTATCATATTTTTGGATTTTTTTATTCGATGCTCGATTATTTTGCTGATAAGATATATGTATAAAGCTAAAAATCCCCAAAGATTTCATATTTGACATTTTTTTCCATCTTTAAAAATAAAAAAGTTATAAGGCCTGTTCACTTTTATTTGGATATCTCTATACAATCGTGGTTTAAAACAGTTTAATTTTCTATTCAAATTCAAATTCATTTATTCATGCTATTACAAATAAATTGTTTACACACGTCAATTACAGATAAAATAATTTTCATATTTAGACAATAATAAATACATTCCTGACAATACAATGCATTCAAATTTATAATTCGAAATGAACACAATAATACAAACACATTAAAAAATCTAAATAAAAATATTAAAATATATTAAAACTATAATCTAAGTACTGTCTTGTGATGTAAAAAGCATGTTTTATTAGGAACTGTTTCACCTTCATTTTAAACTGCTGAGTAGAGAGCTCTTTAACATTTTGGGGTAACTTATTAAACAGTTTTATTGCATAATATTCTGGTCGAGCCTGACATTTACCCAACCTGCAGTGTTGTGGAACGTAGTTGGTCTTATTCCTAGTGTCATGGTCACGTATGTCTTGGTAAGACAGTAGGTCGTCCTGTGATGTAGAGCAAACTTTGCAGGATGTAAGCCGAAGGAAGGGTAAGAACTCCCAACTGAACAAAAGGCATTCCCACAATCCTCTCTGTACCCTAGGCCAGCCATGATTCTGACTGCCTTTCGCTGGAGACCAAAGACTCTTGTGCATGAGGTGACCGTCCCCATGCGATAATGTCATATGTCATAACACTATGGAAAATTCCATGATATGCTGTTCTCAGGGTATTTATTGAAACACATTCACTCAAATTTTGTAAACAAATACACTACTTCCAAGTCTTTTACAAACATTAGCTACATGAACATCGCATTTCAGCTTCCTATCTAGGTATAGCCCTAGAAACTTGACAGATGCAGCTATTCCACCACCACGTGACTGACTTCGTGATGTAGATGCGCTGACAACATAATCCAGCAGGCTCAGCCTATCTATTTCTTCCTGTTCCAGCCAATGTTCTGTTAAACATAAGACTCCCAGGTCACAATCAGCAGTGGCAGCCTCGAGCTCGTGAAGCTTGTTTCTCACAGAGCGTACATTGTAATGTAGCAGTTTTATAAATGACGATTTGCTACCACCAGGCTTCGCCCCTGTTGAGGTTCTAACTTTATTAGGTTTAAACAACTGTTTACTTGAATACCAACTGGTTAAACATTTTCGTCAAGAATGACAGACTTTTTATCCTTGGGCACACCAATTTTAAAAGAACTATATTTCTGCTTCCACTTTGTTTTTATCCGTTCGCATTCACAGTCGATGTTATAATTTAATTTTAGGTATTTTCCAATGTCCTCAGGTTTTGTGTCATTAGACAGTCGTGATACAAATAACCAAGAATAGCTACCTGATGAAGCGGCTTTCAAAGTGGTTGCATCCTTTTTTTTTGCCTTCGATTGAGTTTGGTCTCAGTTTCGGGTCCACTTGTTTCTTTTATTTTTTACTGTAAGCTTCTGTTTGTTTGAAAGCATAGAAAAATATTGAAGGAGTTGAAAGTAGGGTTAGTCACTGTCATTTTCTTCTTTTTTCTTGGGATGGCTTGCAATCACGCTAGACTGTTGTTGTGGTCCTACTGTGCCAAGTCGTTTTGTTCGATGCCAATTTCTGCTTCTTTTGTTTCTTTCGCAGCTAATTTCACGGAATTTTTGGTTTTACGGCTTTTTTTATTAGGTTAGAAATTTACGAAATTTTCTATATTCTTTTCCAAGTAAGCATTTTTTTCTTTAAGAAGTTTATTGTTTTCTTGAAGAATTTCATTTTTACTCTTTAGTTCGTCCACTAAAGTCTTTAAATACATAATTTCGATATACTTCTCTGGTTTGGAATGTCATCACTTTGTTTACATTCCTTACACATTAATGGAGTTTTGTAACTTATTATTATAAGTATATTAAGTATATTAACTTTATTATTTAGTGAAAAAGAACGTTTCCAGTGCTATAAGGATAACACTGGACATTTGTGCCTATTATTTAGTGAAGAAGAAAGTTTCCACTTCCAGTGCTAATAAGTACGTTTAGTTGAAGATTATTATTTTACACTTCATTTGAAGAGCAGTTCTCTGTATTGTTTTGTGTTGTAATATTTTAGCTTTTTGAAATTAGTGTTACTAGGAGTTCTTTCTTTAAAGGTAACAAAAATATTAGGTTTTCAAACTTGATTCATAGAAATATGGTAAAAAAATTTGGCAACGCCTGACTTCGAAACAAAAAAATTTTTTTCTGGAACTGACATTTCTTGCTGTTTTTTATATGGCCATGTATTATGACAGTGGCGCGCATGTACTAAAATTTTTTTTTCGAGGGCCGATATTTACCTTTTTTTATAGTGAAACACCATTTATGATATTTTTATTCAATCTGAATTCATATCAGGAGTTACCCATTCCAATATATTAAATGATTTCCATAACACCCTGTATATATATATATATATATATATATATATATATATATATATATATATATATATATATATATTTATATATATAATATATATATATAATTTTTTTTTCGAGGGCCGATATTTACCTTTTTTTATAGTGAAACACCATTTATGAATATTTTTATTCAATCTGAATTCATATCAGGAGTTACCCATTCCAATATATTAAATGATTTCCATAACACCCTGTATATATATATATATTATATATATATAATATATATATATATATATATATATATATATATATATATATATATATATATATACAGGGTGATTCAAAAGTACTTTGACAAACTTCAGGAGGTGATTGCTGGCATTATTTTAAGGCAAAAAGTTCATATAAACAATGGTCCTTGGCGGCTTCGTTACGGAGATACAGGGTGTTGAAAAATAGATGCCGCCATCTTGTCTGTGGGTGGACATTTCCAACAATTTATTTAAGGCAATTTTATAACTGTTACTTATTTATTTAAATAAATAGTTGTTATTTTAATAATGTCTGAATGTTTGATCAATTCAAAATAAATGTTTTTGATCAATTTAAAATAATTTTTTTAATACATTTGTATAGCCGAATAAAATAAAGATTTACCTTTAAACCGTGCCCCGTATGAAAAAACGCAAGAGACTTTTTTGTTGCAAATAAAGCAAGGACTCACAAAATGACACTCACAATAGTTAAAATAAAATAAGTCAGTGGCGTAGCATAGTTTTCACAAAAAATGTTATATGAAAGTTTCGTGCCGACGCCACTGGATAAATTAAAGTACGCGATATACTTTTAAAATGAGTGTCCTTAGGTGCTTATCTCATCCACCGAATTTCATAACACAAGCTCAAAACGTTTAGAAGCTACTTAAAAATTCTTATTTTTTTTAAATTTTTCAACACCCTGTATCTCCGTAACGAAGCCGCCAAGGACCATTGTTTATATGAACTTTTCACCTTAAAATAATGCCAGCAATCACCTCCTGAAGTTTGTCAAAGTACTTTTGAATCACCCTGTATATATACATATACAGTGACCGGCAAAAAGTTCGCAACATATGGGAAAAATTTTTATTAGGTGAGTATTGGAAAAACTTTTCCGGGGGATCGGTTCTGCATGTCCGATAACCTAAAAATCGATTTTGACATACGTCACGTGACCACTGGTATAGCGTCAAATTAAAAAAAAAATTGTTAATTTACAAAAAGTGAGGTTAGTTGACGAGATATCAAAAAAAGTTATTTGAAAAAATTGCTTAGAATTAAATTTTAGGTCCTTGTGCAAAATTTTAAGATTTTATTTAAAAAAATTGGAAAACTCAATTTTTTTTAAATATTTTTTTATCGATTTACAAATTTCCAGTTTTTTTCGTTTAGATAGCTTGGCTAATGTAAAGCCCATGTATCTGGATGAAAATAAACGAATGTAGTAGTTTTTTCTACAATTGACAGGACAAAATTAAAAAAAACAGGGTTTCGCCGGACGCTAGCTGTTGCAATGATTTGTATCTAGCAGCAGTGTCAAAATTTTAGAGACATTTCAATGAGATTACATTGAGAAAACCTTAATCGTCTTAAATATATCTGAAGTTCGACTTTTTGTAAAGTTAAGGGGAGTAAAATAGATAATAAACAAAAAATTACCTGTTTATTTAATCGAAATTTCATAAACGAAAACCAATGTAAGAAAAACTTAAAAGTAGTCAAATTCTGTACTAACAACATAAAAAATCATTGTTTTTCCTTAGGTGCACAAAATTTAAAACTCAGTATGACCACCATTTCTCTCCATACATACTATTGTTCTCGAGCGCAACTCTCGATTAACATTTCGGAGCATTTTACGATTTATTTGCAATACACAATTTCTAATGACATTCTCTAAATTTTCTATATTCCTAAAGGGTCGATGTTTGTACACAGAGTTCTTTAGGTATCCCCACATAAAGAAATCTAACGGAGTCAGATCTGGTGATCTCGCAGGCCACGGATTTTCAGAAAACCGTCCTATCCACTGGTTTCCAAATTCTTGATCCAGCCATCTCTTCACCTCATTTGTGGAATGAATGCTAGCTCCGTCTTGTTGAAAGTATAAATTTCTTCTTTCGGCTAATGACAAATTGTCTAAAAAGTCAGATATCTCAGTTTGTAGAAATTCTAAATATCGTTCTGAATTTAAATTGTCTCTAAAGAAAAAAGGTCCCACTATTCTGAGGTTGAAAATTCCGCACCACACATTAACCTTAAAACTATATTGGTCTTTACTCTGAATTACAAAGTCTGGGTTTTCGGTGGCCCACCATCTACAGTTTTGTGAACTGACGGTTCCGTTAGAGGTAAATGTAGCTTCATCCGAGAAAAGAACGTTCTTTGGGAAATTAAAATCTTCCTCAATCATACCCTGGAACCAGGCACAAAAATCGAAGCGGGCGTCATAATCCCTATCTTTTAATACTTGTACAAATTTAGGTTTGTACGGATGAAATTTGTTTCTTTTTAATATCCTCCGCACAGATCTTTCGTGAATGTTAGTGATCTCCGATATTTGACTAACTGCTTATTGGGGTGTTTCTGTGATCGACAAACACACATCCAGAGAACCTTCGTCACCTGTTACCGGTTTTTCATGGGAAACTTTATACTGATTTTCTACCGATCCCGTTTCTTTAAATTTATTGACTAGACGAGATACTGTGGAATAATGGAGGGATTTATCGGGGTGCCTCTCATTAAAAATTGCTGCTGTTTCTCTATGGCTTTTGTAATTATCTCCAGAAATTAAAATAATTTCTATCTTTTCCTGAAGAAGTAGTGTGGGTGCCATTTTAAGGAATAAAATATTAATAAACTTATGTAAAATATCAAACTTAGTAAGATGCGAGACATAAACCAATGACATAGGTTGAAATCAAACAAATTATAATTTGTTTGACATTTTTCTGTTGTTTTTAACCTACTAGATTATTTGGTTGTTTTAATTTCAGAGCCTGCTTTGGTAGTTTTAAGTACAACTAAATAGACCTGGTTGTTAAATTTATGTGCGAAAAATCTTAATAAAATCTTGATACAGTCATTTCATTAGATTCAAACCATTGCAACAGCGAGCGTCCGGCGAACACCTATTTTTTCGATTTTGTCCTGTCAATTGTAGAATTGTAGATCTGACTCCGTTAGATTTTTTTATGTGGGGATACCTAAAGAACCCTGTGTACAAACATCGACCCTTTAGGAATATACAAAATTTAGAGAATGTCATTATAAATTGTGTATTGCAAATAAATCGTAAAATGCTCCGAAATGTTAATCGAGAGTTGCGCTCGAGAACAACAGTATGTATGGAGAGAAATGGTGGTCATACTGAGTTTTAAATTTTGTGCACCCAAGGAAAAACAATGATTTTTTGTGTTGTTAGTACAGAATTTTACTACTTTTAAGTTTTTCTTACATTGGTTTTCGTTTATAAAATTTCGATTAAATAAACAGATAATTTTTTGTTTATTATCTATTTTAATCCCCTTAACTTTACAAAAAGTCGAACTTCAGATATATTTAAGACGATTAAGGTTTTCTCAATGTAATCTCATTGAAATGTCTCTAAAATTTTGACACTGCTGCTAGATACAAATCATTGCAACAGCTAGCGTCCGGCGAAACCCTGTTTTTTTTAATTTTGTCCTGTCAATTGTAGAAAAAACTACTACATTCGTTTATTTTCGTCCAGATACATGGACTTTACATTAGCCAAGCTATCTAAACGAAAAAAACCGGAAATTTGTAAATCGATAAAAAAATATTTAAAAAAAATTGAGTTTTCCAATTTTTTTAAATAAAATCTTAAAATTTTGCACAAGGACCTAGAATTTAGTTCTAAGCAATTTTTTCAAATAACTTTTTTTGATATCTCGTCAACTAACCTCACTTTTTGTAAATTAACAATTTTTTTTTTAATTTGACGCTATACCAGTGGTCACGTGACGTATGTCAAAATCGATTTTTAGGTTATCGGACATGCAGAACCGATCCCCTGGGAAAGTTTTTCCGATACTCTCCTAATAAAAATTTTTCCCATATGTTGCGAACTTTTTGCCGGTCACTGTATATATATATATATATATATATATATATATATATATATATATATATATATACACAGGGTGATTCAAAAGTATTTTGACAAACTTCAGGAGGTGATTGCTGGCATTATTTTAAGGCGAAA
Organism: Philopedon plagiatum; assembly: GCA_963971165.1. NCBI lineage: Eukaryota > Metazoa > Arthropoda > Insecta > Coleoptera > Curculionidae > Philopedon > Philopedon plagiatum. The sequence goes on from OZ020190.1 coordinate 61,671,855, forward strand.
AGTTCATATAAACAATGGTCCTTGGCGGCTTCGTTACGGAGATACAGGGTGTTGAAAAAATAGATGCCGCCATCTTCTCTGTGGGTGGACATATATATATATATATATATATATATATATATATATATATATATATATATATATATATATATATATATAGTTATACTCTATATTTGACACACATCACGTGTTCAACGTGTCGTAAGAAGTCGTTTTGAAAAAAAACCGAAGAGTGTCGTGCTATGCGCCTACTGTGTATCCTCACAGCACGAGACAAGATCAGCGCTCCAGTTCGATTTTTTCCAAGGAAAATAATTATTTTGTCAGGTAAGAAAAGTAGCAGTTCTTCTTCATAATTGTATAGTTTCCAGTGATTTTGCTCTTGGGCTTGGGGTTTTAAAAACCTTTAGAAATAAAAAACATAATCGCCAAAATTTGTTGTCAAAAAAACATGGTATACTATAGTAAATAATATTACAGTTTACTTGACTATGCGATTTTTAACTTTTTTTAAATACATACACGTAGGGTGTCCCGGATAAGAATGCACTCTACAGGGATCTCGTAAACCATAGAAGACACAGAGATGGTTAAATTAGAAAAAAGTTGCGCCCTACTAAATTCTGCAAGGTAGTGTTTTCAAATTTAAAAAACTGCGAAGATACTTGGGCAAAAACGGATTTTCCCGATTTCGTTTTTATTTTTTCCTGACTCTATTTGAAGAGATATGTCAAAATAAAGTTTACATTCTCATTGCCATTTTTTCTCCTCCACAAGTTGGTGTAATTAGATTTTTAATCCGACGTTTTGTTTGTTTATAACCATGATCAACTTTGTTTCTTTAAATAGTCGGAAAATGTTATTTTATTATTTGTAAATTCCCCTCCTCATTTAAAATTCAACGACGAATGACACCTAGTGTTAATCCCATGGTTCGGACTGAAAACTCATCATGAATAAGAATAAGTGCACATCCATCTTATTTGAATGAATATTTTATTTTCAGTCTCTGTAGCCTAATCTAGTTTTCAACTGTATCAACTGCATAGTAGGCTGTGACAGGCACTTCGTTAAATAAATAATAAATACTTGCCAAATAACAGATTAGGTTAATGGAATCATTTAGTCATATACGTATTACTACTATATTGTTAGCATCCAATTAACCCGTTGTTAAAATTTGAAGCAAAGATAAAATCTCCTTTTCTTTTGTTTTGTACCACGTGATGTAGCAGCACTTTTGACGGAACTGTCACTGTCAGTTCTGACAGCAGTTTAAAATGTGAGCTTGTCGGTTTCCTTTTCGTCTTTTTACCTTTCAAAAGTAAAGATTAATGTGTTTTTATTTGTGAAAAGTGGATTAAAAGTTAATTATTATCCTATTTACGATAATGACATAGCTGGTATTTTAGGAACCCGTATCATCGGACCTTCAAGTAAACAATTCGCCAAAAATTATATAATTAAACTGTTTATTAGACTTAGAATATTTTAGACTCTTAAATATGCAAATAGAGAATTAAAAAGCCTCGAAAAAATCAGACAAAACCAATAGAAAACTAAAAATATTGTCTCATTTATAAAATGTATTTCTTTATTTTACTTATGTATTTGGTTTTGCAAATTTTTTATAATAAAAAATGTTCTGTTTTCTAAGTAGTTTCCTTTAAACTCGCTAGTGGTCCAACCTATGCTTTTCAGGAATTACGACAAATAAATTATTCACATGGTGCAACCGACGCACGCCTCATAGGGATTTGAGCGAAGTCCGAAGTCGTCTTTATGCGAACAGCCTGTCGCATAGATCAAAGGTGCCGACTGGAGCGTTCGTATCTGGTATAGGTAATCTGTGCCATAACTGTAGAGAACAATTTTATAGTCCTTAAGATGTTCTTGAAACTTCCGCAGCTCGAGAATCACTACCTCGTTCAGGAATTGTAACCCCAACGGTTTCCATCAAAGTCTTTGTCCTCCTCGTCTGGATTTTTACAATTTCTCTTCTAATTTTACTTAATTCAGGATCCTTATTTACAGAAGCCATCGCAATCACTAGAGCACGTGGTAAACATAAATTAGCCTTGTTGGTAATTGTTATAATTCCTCTTCTCAGGCCATATTCTTCGATAAAACTATTGTATTTCTTTCCTCTTCGTTTGCCAGTTGGTAGTCGCACACTTGTTACTTTAAGACAAAATGACTCTGTATTTAAACCTGCGGAATTAGATTGATAAACATTACTTATTACATTCCAAACATCCTCGTAATTTACTTCTTTGGCAGGTTTAAAGCGAATCCATCCTTCACCGCGACTAAAGTCTTTTGAACAAAAACTAAAACCAACGTAATTTCACGACTGAAGTCCTTCTGTAGCCTTATGAATAACCTGATTAATAGCGTCTCTCACCCAGTCAACTGGTTCAGTTCCTTCTGGCACAGGCTTTAACTTAAATTCCACCGCACGACCTGTAACATTGTATCTTCGCACCTTTTGAATAGAGTCCCTAATAACAATGAACTTTTTCTTTTTTTAACTAGACACGTCCGTACACTTCAAGAGGCTGATGCGAAATGATTAGACTGGTGTTTACCACCTCTATTTATAACCTCGGTTTGGTAGAAAAGAAGTGCGTTCAGAAAACAGGGTGCGTTCCGGAAACCAACTCAAGTTCTGCAAAAACAGTTTAACGTTTAGTATACAGTAAAGTTAAATTATTGAGGACTTTCCAGCAATATTTATTTATATATATATATATATATATATATATATATATATATATATATATAGATATATATTAGGGTGCTTCGTTTTAGACGACTATTTTTGTTTTTGGTCCATTGACGGAATAATGTTATAAACATATAAAAAAAATTCTCACCAAAGATGAGCTCTTAATTTTAATTTTAAGTACTCGCTAAATGAATTTGAAAATTTCCCATTTACTTAACATGTAAATTTTATTTATTTTTTTCAATTATCTATAGCTTTGCGACATTTCATGATATTTAATAGGCAATAGGTGGAAATTACAGAGGAATCTTTCCTCTTTAAAAGTGCCTGTAGCCAATTTATGTTTTGTAACCGACCTCGCCATTGAAGCCAATTTTTTCTCGAAATTCATGGTTTTTTATTTTTCTCGTAAACCACTAACTTTACAACAAAATTGTAACCGTAGAGCTAGTAGTTTTAGAGATAAATCCAATTAAACATCTCAAAATTTGAAAAATCGCTGTTTTATCCAAGATTTTAGTACTTTTTAATGAAATCATTGCTGAAAAAATACATAATGTATAAGAATGAAATATAAAAATATATATTACACATTGGTAAGTAATCACCAAAAATATTTCGTGTAATATGAAGCCGTTTGTTATTACCGTATTACTGGTAAATATGTATTTACCTACCGGTATATATTATATATTTCTTCAGCCATAATATTATTAAAAGTATTGAAATCTAGCATACGGTAATAAGAAACGGCTTCATATTACACGAAATATTTTTGGTGATTACTTACCAATGTGTAATATATATTTTTATATTTCATTCTTATACATTATGTATTTTTTCAGCAATGATTTCATTAAAAAGTACTAAAATCTTGGAGAAAACAGCGATTTTCAAATTTTGAGATGTTTAATTGGATTTATCTCGAAAACTATTAGACATAACTTTTTTGTAGGAAATTAAATTCCCTATAAAAAACTTACATACAATTGTGTTGGCAAATTAGTGGTTTACGAGAAAAATAAAAAAAAACATGAAATTCGAGAAAAAATTGGCTTCAATGGCGAGGTCGGTTACAAAACATACATTGGCTACAGGCACTTTTAAAGAGGAAAGATTCCTCTGTAATTTCCACCTATTGCCAATTAAATATCATGAAATGTCGCAAAGCTATAGATAATCGAAAAATAGAAATAAAATTTACATGTTAATTAAATGAAAAATTTTAAAATTCATTTAGCGAGTACTTAAAATTAAAATTAAGAGCTCATCTTTGGTGAGAATTTTATTTTTTTATATGTTTATAACATTATTCCGTCAATGAATCTAAAAAAAATAGTCGTCTAAGACGAAGCACCCTAATATATATGTATACATATACATATATATATATATATATATATATATATATATATATATATATATATATATATATATATATATATATATATATATATATATATACATATATATATATATATATATATATATATATATATATATATATATATATATATATATATATATATACATATATATATATATATATATATATATATATATATATATATATATATATATATATATATATATATATATATATATATATGTATATGTATACATATATATTAGGGTGCTTCGTCTTAGACGACTATTTTTTTTTAGATTCATTGACGGAATAATGTTATAAACATATAAAAAAATTCTCACCAAAGATGAGCTCTTAATTTTAATTTACCTTGACTTACTCAATAAAGTTAAACAGAACCAAGCTGACCTTCAATGTCGTCACCAAGTCCACCGAATAACAGAGTACCTATTCATCGTTATTGTCAAAATAATCTTTATATAAATAAAATATGATTTTAAAAATAATTAATAAAATAATTCATGATAACATAACTATGACAATATATATATATATATATATATATATATATATATATATATATATATATATATATATATATATATATATATATATATATATATATATATTGTCATAGTTATGTTATCATGAATTATTTTATTAATTATTTTTAAAATCATACAATTGTGTTGGCAAGTTAGTGGTTTACGAGAAAAATAAAAAAAAAACATGAAATTCGAGAAAAAATTGGCTTCAATGGCGAGGTCGGTTACAAAACATACATTGGCTACAGGCACTTTTAAAGAGGAAAGATTCCTCTGTAATTTCCACCTATTGCCAATTAAATATCATGAAATGTCGCAAAGCTATAGATAATTGAAAAATAGAAATAAAATTTACATGTTAATTAAATGAAAAATTTTAAAATTCATTTAGCGAGTACTTAAAATTAAAATTAAGAGCTCATAATTAATAAAATAATTCATGATAACATAACTATGACAATATATATATATATATATATATATATATATATATATATATATATATATATATATATATATATATATATATATATATATATATATTGTCATAGTTATGTTATCATGAATTATTTTATTAATTATTTTTAAAATCATATTTTATTTATATAAAGATTATTTTGACAATAACGATTAATAGACACTCTGTTATTCGGTGGACTTGGTGACGACATTGAAGGTCAGCTTGGTTCTGTTTAACTTTATTGAGTAAGTCAAGGTATGCTGACCTAGCAATGCACCGATCGTCGATAACTGGATGATGGAGTGATAGGTAGTCGTTCTTAAGATGTCGAGATAAGACATGTGCCCGTTGGTCGGGAGAAGGGCCGCCCTTATAGATAAGATGTAGGAGAAGTAAGTGTAAGTACATATTATTATCTCATTTTGTTTATTCGAAGCCAAACCTTATTTTATTGTTATTGTTGTTTGTTATTATTTATTAAATCCGTTTTTATAACTTGCTTTAACTTCATTCCCTCCATACGATCCCAGAGACTATTACCTAGTCTCAGTCGCAACAACCCCCGTTGTGACATATGGTGGAGGCGCCGTTTTTACTCTCGATACACAATAAATTATAACCTTTTTGGTGCAAAAATTAAATAATCTTTAATAAATTCTGTCCATTGTGTAGAGAGTAGGCATATATTTTCTTTAAGTATAGATAAAGATTTGATTAGAATCTGAGGGAGTGAAGTATATTTTAATTAAATCATATAAAATAAGAGTTGGCAATTTTTACTTTCCGTTTATAGAATCAGTGCTGCAAGTTAATTTTGATTTTCCAAACTCGGCCTCTTCAAAAAGTATTTTGAAATTTTAATGGTAATTTGAAAATTATATACAATTTTTGCTTTTATTCAAAATAAAACTATATTACGATACATTTTTTCACGTTGAGTGTTTATTTTAAACATAATATACAAGTTAAAGGAAAGTAAAAATGATTTTGGAAGAAGTTTTAAAGACCCGTATTACACCAGTGCATCCTCCATATTTCCAGGCACCTATTTTCTGTCCTAAGAGTAATAGCTGTGTTTTATTTCTCAGAGAATTTAATAAAATTTCTGTAAAAAACCGCTGGTCTGACAAAGACAAATTTGCAATTTTTTATCATCATTAGAGGGTGCTGCCTACATTTGGTATAGCAATTATATTAAACAATCAGAAAACTTAAAGAAAAATTGGGAGGAAGTCTCACGAGATTTTTTATTTGAATTTGGAGGGATATATGAAATATCAAAATTTCAAACAAAACTTCTAAATAGGGAACAGCAGCAAAACGAAAGTATTAAAAATTATTATTACGATATAATCATGTTATGCGACATTATTGATCCTAAAGTGGCATTAGATAAAATTATAGGACACTTTGAAAATGGTTTACACCCTTCCTTTCAAATGAATTTCTACATTCTATAATACGAACCAGATCTTTCAAGAAATGATTTTAATCAGCTTATTCTCAAACTGCATAACATATGGGAACTAACGGTTAACCGCGGAATTATTATCGATGGAAAATGTAATTTACAAAACCTAACCAACACCCATGTACAATCTAATCAAAAGGTTTTAATGTTACACCCCCCTCAACCCTACAATACAAGTGAAACAGAAACTATAATGAACTAAACAAATGAAAATTTACACCAAAGCTTAAAACAAAAGACAATTTCTAAGTCAACATTCTTGAAATCGGCTAAAACTACTAAAGAACATCAACTAACTAAAAACAAAATTAAATCAATTGCTTTGAAAACTAACGAACAGGATATTCGATATTTGAAGCAACTAAAAGATAATTTTGCTGTAAATACAAATCTTTGTAATAAATTGGATATTATATTATATAAATGGCCTTATATTGACAGAAATAAAATCAAAATTGACCTCACAACAAATTCGAACCAACCAGTTACTATATTTAAAAACAGGACTCTAGGACGCTTTTTATTACCTCCAAATACTTTAACGACACAAAGTCTATTTGTTTAAAAAGAAATAGGTCAAATGAAAAAAAAAATAAAGAAAAACCTACAAATTATTCTTTTACATACCTTTACTTTTACATAAAATAATATCAACAAAGAGTTTCTTTAGAAAATTTTGTTTTAAGTAAATGCTACGTATTGTATCCTGACGTTCACAAGACGTATGTTTTTTTTTGTATTACAGTAATAAAGAAATAAGTCAAAACATTTGTTAAAGTATGCATATACATACTTGTATATGTACGTACGAATATAAAAAAAAATGTTAACAAAAAAGGCGCTTGCTTAGTTATATCGGAAAATGCTTCTTTTATAAATATTTTTTCTAGTTGAAGGTAAGATTTTAAGAAAGTATGACTATCGAAGTATTATGAGTTCAAGTACTTATCTAACACCTGAGATAATTCTCGTTTTAATTTGCACTGATTTTTCTTTGGTTCAAAATTCAGTTCAAAAACCTAACATTGCATGGTATAGACGTAAATACTCTTTTAGTCCCAAGTCACATTTATGCAGAAGTTGCAATTTTTTTGTTAATGTTCACAATGCATCTCCGTCAGTCTTCTCTTGGTGCATTTTCTACGATTTTTTTTACGTTGGGAGACAAAACCCAAATGATATTGCTTGTTCATACTTTTAATTTTTATGCCGTAAAAAATATATTTCTGATGTGTAATTTATTTACTATTAAACATATGCACATAGGCGATATGAAAGAAACATAGCAGAAAAATTTGATTAGATTTGTATTTTTAATTTAGTACTAATTTAATTTTAGTACTAGTTACAAGTTTTAAAATGTAGTAAATAAGGGCATTAATTTGTTGTATTTTTAACATAATAGCCAGCGACAATTTTCTTTTCAATTTCAGAAGTTTGTTTTAAAATTAAATATTTCTTAAATAACTAACTATTATTGATTACGTTTATAGAACGTTTATTAGACGTAGTTGTTATACTTCCAAGGTATAAAAAAGATTTTTGGTTATCAAAAGCTTACATAATTTTGCTTTATTTCAAGTTCATAATAAATCATAATAATCACTCCTGGCCCAGAGAATGGCAGGTACCAAGAATTTTATATTAATATACAATAATGCCATAAGGTTACCGAACTATCACGCGTCTCATATTCGCATGCTGCAAGTACTCATTCATATTATTTATATTTTATTTTTATGCATATTCAAAGGAATTATCAAAAACTAAATGAATAAAAAAGTGTCATGCGTGCCAAACCAGAGTAGTTTTTAAGCATATCCAGAATTATTATCCAGTTAATCAAGGCATAAAACAATTTTTATATGCATGAGATGATTGCCAAACTTATAATAAACTTACGTAAGAAAGTAAGAGTGTTACAAATCAAAATATATAGAGATTTTTGTTTTAAATTCGATACAGTATTAAAGCATCGTTCCTAAGTTCTTAAGTTAAATACATGAGTAAATATATTCATTATTCTAGAGTACAGAACGATTAATTTTAAGCATGGATAGAAAAGTTGCGAATTTATTTTTCTCAAAGAAGTTATAGGTACATATTTTAGGAAACAATAAGGTACACACAAAAAAGTGTTACGTAAAGGGCAGCTAGAGAATTAGCAATTAGCAACATAATGCTATAGCCCTACTGCAAAAAAGTCATTTGCAGGTTAAACTTTACCGACAAGTAAGGTATTTTGAAATAGTTTTCAAATGCAACAAATTTTGTGAAGAAGAGACAAATCAATGTCTTATGTTATTCAATACCCTGTGTGGCATGTAGCCAGGGGAGTAGTTGTTTTGAGGATTTGTGCAGCCCTACTGCAAAACAGTCATTTGCAGGTTAAACTTTACTGACAAGCAGGCCCGGATTGGGACAGGCGAGCGACCGAGAAAATCTCGGTGGACCGCCGGCCCGAAGGGGCCGGTGAGGCCGAAGGTCTGGGCACTTAGCCTCTATCCCACTTCGAAACTTCGAATCATAATATTTCCCAACCCCAAACATACAAAGGAACAACCTTGAAAACTATGTAAATTATTATTTATTATTTGCATATTAATGTATACTTAATTTATTTTTTATTTTAAATATTATATTTTTCAATATCATTTACCTCACGTGTAAAACAGAATCAAAATAGAAACTTGTTTGGGCCATCCGCAATGTGCGCAGGCCCGGATTCGAACAGGCGAGCGAGCGAGAAAATCTCTGTGGGCCGCCGGCCCGAAGGGCCGGTAAGGCCGAAGGCCTGGCCACTTAGACTCTATTCCACTTCGAAACTTCGAATCATAAGATTTCTCAACCCCAAACATAAAAACAAAAACCTTGAAAACGATGTAAATAAGGAATATTCACATATTTTTGTATTGCATAAATCGTTTAAGGAAGTCATTACCAACCCAAAAAAAATATTTTGAAGAAAACTACTAGGATAATTTAGCTACAAAAAGTATTTCCTTTTCGGTATAATTTATAACAATTTAAAAAGCAGCCGTCTGTCCCTAATTAAAAATGACGTCAGGAGATCAGCAAAAATAAGTAGTGTCAATCTACATATTAACATAAAGCTTAACAACTTAAAGTCGAACAGGTTTGTTTTTCTCGGAAACAGTCATGGGGAGAGAAATCTATTTTTTGGATTGATAGAGGAATAGTTCAACTAGCTTCGGTAAACAATTCAGTTATACAGGATGTTTCGTTTTGCAGCTATTAAACGTCAAAGTCGAAATTTCCGCAATTTCCGTTGAATTCGGGTACAGGTCGCAAAAGTGAATTAAATCGATGTAAATTTTCGGAGGTTGTATGGGACCCGGAGGTTCAGAACTCTACTGAAACTGGTGAGGATCAGAAAATGACAAGTTTTGAATTTTTTTAGGTCGAAAAATGCCATCTTTGGTACCTAATAACTCGAAAACAAAAGGTCATATCCAAAAACGGATTCATAAGTGAACCTTTAAAATCTCAAATACTTTTTTTGCAATACAGTTACCTAAAAGAATCACTGGAAAATGGAAATATTTGGAAAAAACTGGAAATTTAGATTTTTGACCCAATCTTTCACGGTTTTTAATTTTTTGTGGGGTCAAAATGGTTCAAATTAAAATCCCATATACGTCGTCGGAAAGAGCTCGTCGAAGTATATACTATCTATACTATTTAGTTTCTTCATTCTCTATAAGAAGGGAGCAATCGCCGATTAAATTTAGATTTTTTTATATTTTTGCCCTCGACATCGGTACATTTGAATCACTCTGTACTTTTTCCTATCTACTTTTTTCCCAATTTTTTAATACTTATTAAGGGATAATCACACTTTAACATGAATCCTGAATGGGTTATCCAGGAGCGTATTTAAGGGGTAGAAATCGGGTTTTTTTGATTTTTCCGACAAATCCTATTTTTAACCGACATTATTCCACACTGTTTACCTTATTTAGTGATTTGTTTTTGGGTTTATGTTATCCATTAATTATTTAAGAATACCTTCCACTAATTTAAATCGCTCATTTTTTCATTAAAGTTATAAATAAATAGCTTTATTTGCATCGGGGACATCCAAAATTTCAAAATTTTTGAATTTTCGAAGATTGCCATGAAAACAAAGAATTTCAGTTTATTCACTCGAAATTATTAAGATGATATTTCAAAATTTCGCAGAAATGCCAATTTTTGTTGCAAATTTGAAAGGTTCCTGGACCGATTTCGGCTTGAAGTATAAATGAATAAGATTTTAGTAACCTTCTACTTTAAATGCAGGGATATTTCATTGGATAAGTTACGCATTAAAGGCCATTTTTAGTGCGTTTTCGACGACTCTACAACACTGGAGTTCGCCATGTACTCATGATGAGTCATAAGTTCACTTTTGACGACACAACCTATGGGATCACGTTTTACAAGTTTCGAAATTCGCGCGACAATTTGCAATGTAAAATCCTTTTTTTTGTTAATAAAAACCAAAATAAATGGCTAACATCAACCGCCATAAACATTTAATTTATGTAGAGAATATAAAAAAAATATTTCAGATTTATTTGGGTTATATGCATGTTCCCTATTATTATTTATATATTAATTTTTACTTATTTGTTTTTTATATTAAATGTTATATTTTTCAATATCATTTACCTCACGTTTGAAATAAAATTAAAATAAAAACTTTTTTAGGGCGTTCCGCTATGTGCGTATGTATCAAATTTATATTTGGTTATTATTCAGTAGGAATGTGCACAGCAAACGTTCAAGCGTATCAAAATTGTTTGATTTAGAATTTGTAAATTACAAACCAAAATTCAGAAATTGTTACAATAATTTGCCACTTTGTTAAAAAAAAAACAGGAAATTTTCCCAGTTTCGTTAAAGAAATCCCAGAAAACGAGAAATTCTCCACGAGTTGACAACACTGAGCCGTACAAAACTAAATCCTCGATTAGTGATTCCTCGTCAGCGAAGAATTACTAAACCGACGCACAGTGTAACGAAATCGAAAATTCGTGGATTTTGGTACTTTACTTTGCTGTTTTGCAAAAATTGTGGCCTATAAAAACATAAAAACATTGGACGGGAGCGACGGATACCTTACTAGGTATCGGTCGCTCAAAAAATATAATTATTTTTCAACAAAATAAATAAAAAAATACTGTTTTCGGTTTAAAGTACCTAACTAAGTTAAATAAATTTAAATATTGATTATAAAAAACATACTTTAATTAACCTAATTTTCACCATCTGAGCTGGAGACTAATCTATCAGAATTGTCTTCCTCGACGTTAGTTACTTTAAAAAGCGTTTCACTTTCTGAGAACAGATAATTTTTTTCGCAGTTTATTTCGGTCTAATAACGGAAATAAGGAGATTTAAAGAAATTAACAAGTTGTGCATTATGTCCTCAATATTCTCGGTCCGTCCTCGCTTTCGCGCGTAATGTTCTCGGAATTTACGAAACTCTTTATTTCTAGCTTCTGATGCCTCTTCAGATAAATGTCCAATTGGAATATAGGAAATGTTTTGATAACATGTGAACACTTGATGGCATATAGTACCAACTATATAATGACACGTACAGCTTTACAGTATCTGTCAAATATTCTCGAAAAGTATCAACATTTAAGTTTCGACCCGAAGAAAGGGCTTAAAAAATTACAGCAAATTTGTTAATTAAATGTTTGTTCAATCCAGTGATCGCTGCTGATTTTTCGTAATATCGAAAAAAAGTTCTAGCAGTATTGCCGTCGTTTGTAGTGCCCTCACTCCGTTTACAGCGTCTATTTTAATTAGTATCGCAAGTTCATTTTGTATTTTCTTTTTTCTTTGCTTTTTATTCCTTTCTTTTCACCCATAGTGGCATCCGTAATTAAATTGCACAGCGTACTTAATGAGTTAACTTATTACGTACTTCTTAGAATAAAATAATGTTTAATAAAATAAGATTTTCGAATGGGGTGTAATAAGGTATTTTTAAAACTATGTACGTACTTAGATTCATGAATATTTTATTTAATATTATTCTAGCCACTTTCCTTAGTAAAAGTTAAAGTAGTTAAAATTTACTTGTAACTTCTTAGAAAATTTAATATGATTAGTAACATACCTGGAAAATTTTCAAAGCAGCATTAAAAAGCAACTTTGGATTTTGCATGTGCGACATTACTAAAAAAATATTCTTTTTTTCAATAAATAATCGGACAAAGTTGGATGAGATGTTTGGATATTCCTAATGTATAATGGTTGTGTAATCTTATGTATGTGACAACTTTGGGTCTCCGGTGGCCGAGTTAGTACGGCGCCAGCTTTGTAACCGAGGGGCGCGGGTTCGAATCCCGCTTCGACCATGGATATTTGTGATTGATGTTGGAAGGTGGTAGAGGAATTCTTCCTCGACCGAGGTGGTACCACCCCATACATCCTCTTAAAGGGCTGGTGAAATCCCTACGGATGTTTCCAGCTCTGGATGTGTGAGTCGATTCCCCAGTACACCCAAGGTACATAGTACTTAGACTTCGGTCTTCGTGCGCTGTCAGAAGATAAAAAAAACTACTGCATATTCAGGCATTTTTTTAAAAACCACACCAAACTTGTTTGGTAGTATTAGATGATATGTTCTACGCCCTCCGTCCCCCGGGGGAGATCTTATCTCGAGATCTATGACGTCATCTGTCAACTGTCAACCTTCATACGTCAGCTTTCACCTATCATACGTCAACTGTCAGAAGTCATCTGTCATCTGTCATACGTCATCTGTCAACTGTCAACTGTCACACTTTTCTACTCTAGCTACTTTGGTCTTGGCTACCTAGGACGCTAACTACTTGGGCATTAACTACTTGAGATGTCACCTTTCACCAATCAGCAGTCACTCCTAAATCCCTAAGAACCTGATCCAACTATTCCAAACCTAAAATCTGCAACGATCCATCTGCTACATAAGTATAAATCTGAAAAAGTCCTGCCATCGGTGGGATTAGAACCCGCGCCATCCGTGTGACGGTCCAATGCATTACCGCTGAACCAGTCGAGCTCCCGTTAGAATACCGCTAAGTGGGTAAAGACAATAAAAAAATTCGAACGTCGGCCGTGCTAATAAAGGGGGCGAATTTGAAGTAGGTCGTCGAAGTCTACGTTAGTAGGGCTTACATCAGCAAGAGATATGTCACTTGTCACCTGTCAACTGTCACCTGTCAACTGTCACCTGTCACTGGTCGCCGCTCGCTCGCCAAAGGGCAAAAGTAAAAACTAACAGAGGGAACGGGTTCAGGATGACGTCGGATATTGTTAAAAAATATATGTCAGCAGTCACCCGTCATCTTCGAGGTGTCAACTGTCACCTGTCACTTGTCAAAGGTGAAATTCGAAAACTGCCATAGGTCACGTGGTCGGGGTAGCGTCAGAAGGCGTTTAAAAAAAGAACGGCGTTGATCGGCCCTTTGGTCTCAGAGATACAGTTTTTTGCTATTAGCGCTCTAATGGCTCAGGTTGGAGAGTTGAAATTTGGATGTAGGATAGTAGATGATGAGATCATTCGATTAGTGAAATTATTAAATATTAAATTATTAAATATATATAATTTAGGAATGTTATTTAAGTTAATAACAACAGCAAAAATCTGTATTAGTACATGAGAATTTACTAGGATGTGGCTAACATTTCCGGCTGATAAGGCTTAGGTCGTGCAGGATGTGGTTGACATTTCCGGTTGATAAAGTTTAGGTCGTACAGGATGTAGTTACCATTTCCGTGCGATAAGGGTATCACTTGTTTTAATTTATGCATGGTAACCGCATCGTAGGTAGCGGATGTTGTTCGAAACCACGTATAGACATTTTATTGTTACCAGTATTTTTAAAACCATAGTTACGAAGAACGTGTCAAGTGTGACACAGAAAAAAGTTTGTCATATTTTTCATGTAAAATTAAACCCATTTTTAAGTGTAGAAGCAATAAAAATGCAGTCCAAAGAAAAATCGAAGTTTGCTTCAAATATATACATGGTCCCTCTTTCGTCGGATGGGTAAAGTTTTCGTCAAGAACGTGGACGATTAGTTACATGACAAGCGAACATAGACGTACGTCCTGCCAGCGACATATTGCATCAGCAAAATTGAATAAAAATGCACGAATAAACACGAAGTGTACGTAGACATTGTCATGAAGAAGAAATAGTGTTTTTTCCACAAGAAGAAGCATACAGAGTGAGTCGTTCCTATTTTATCGCTATTGATTGATCCTTATCCTAAAATATTTTCCTAGCTCCTTAGTTCTGGCTTTGCATGTACAGGATAGGGTGACATTTTGTAGAATAATTAAGTGGTAAAATAAGGAAAGTAGTACCCAAAAATAAATAGAACATAAATTCTTTCAAATTGAACATTTCAGTACAGACTTTCTATGGAATGTCTTATATAATTTGTTAAAAGTACATTATTTGAAAGATTTATTTTGTACAAGGAAGTCGATTCAATTTTAGCAAAAATTTGTTTATGATAGTGTACGCTAATAATTTGATACGGCTTACTTAATATTTCTCCAAAATGGCAAAACAGGAACATATTCGTAAAAGAGCTGCACTTAAAGCTAAATTAACATTTTTTAGTAACTATTTACAAAGTTTTGAAGCCAAGTTGCAAAACAATAGTGTCACAAATATAGATTATCAACAACTTCAAACCCGGAAAAATGCTCGAGAGGGTGTTCTTTTAGTAGAGTTTGAAGATATTCAAACACAAATTGAAAATGAGTTAGGAGGTGTAGATATTGATGTAGACGAACGTATGTCATTTGATACACAATATTACGGTTTAATAGCAAAAGCTGAACAACATTTAGTAAATTTTAAGAAAACAGAAAATAACAATAGTAGCTCATCATCAGTATCTATGCAGTCTGTAAGAAATCATTCTCAAATTGATCATGGTGGTAACTCTCAAGGATTTTTTGGTCTTAGACTTCCCCCCATAGATGTACCTAAATTTAATGGAAACTTTCAAACCTGGTTAGAATATCGCGACACATTTGAATCTATGATTCATTGTAACACGGTTTTGTCAAAAATACAAAAATTTCATTACTTAAGAGGCAGTCTGACTGAGGCGGCTGCACTGGTTGTACAATCTTTGGAATTTTCTGCTGAAAATTACGAGGTGGCATGGAACCTCTTGCTAGAAAGATATAACAATCCCCGTATTTTAATTCAAAACCATGTTAAAGCCCTTTTTAATGTAGAGTCTATTCCAAAAGAGTCGTCGGATCGCATAAGATCTTTGATAGATAACGTATCTAAACATATGAGGTGTCTTGAACAAGTCAATGAGCCTACCGTAGATACTTTAATTATTTATTTAGTAAGTACAAAACTTGATAATAGCACGTCCCGTTAATGGGAAAAGTACAAAAACAGTAATGATTTAAGTAAAAAATCACCAACTCTGAGTGATTTAAAAACCTTTTTAAATAACAAAGCTGATTTATTAGAAACTTTAAAAATCAATCATATAAACACCAAGGAAACTAGACGACAGTTTTCTAATACAAGAAGCTTGTTTGCAGCGGTGAAAATTGTGCAATTTGTAAACAATTACACCAGATTTCTAACTGCGAAACATTTTTAGGTTTAAATGTACAGGATCGTATAAAAAAGATTCAAGAGTTAAAACTAGGTGTAAACTGCTTAAAATTTGGACATCACAGTAAAGTTTGTAGATCATATCCTTGTAAAATTTGTTCTTTGAAACACCATAAGTTGTTACACATAGATAGACGTCACAATCAAAATAATAATTACCAAAATAAAGCACGGTCAAATAATTTAAATAGTACGGAGACATCGGTGAGTTCTCCAAGTAATAACACTAGTAGAAGCGAAAATGTATCAACAGATACACAAGCTTTTCAGATTTCTCAGACGGTACAAGAAAAAAGTACAGTATGTGGAATGTCGTACAGTCCGACCCAAGTTCTTCTTAGTACAGCGTTAGTACGGGTTCTAGACAAAAATAATAAGCCGCATACTATTCGAGTATTGTTAGACTCAGGATCACAATCGAGCTTCTTAGAACGGACATAGTTAATAAATTAAAATTAAATAAACAAGAAATAAATATGAACGTTGCAGGTTTAAATCAAACGATGTCAAAAATTCAGCACAAATGTGACATTACAGTACATTCTTTGCAGAATTCGTTTAATACAAAAATTTCTTGTTTAGTACTTCCTAACATCACCGGGAATTTGCCTAGTGTACGTGTTAATACGCAAGATATAATTATTCCTACGCACATAAAGTTGGCAGATCCTTCTTATAACGACCCCTGTCAAATTGACATGTTAATAGGGGCGGATGTATTTTGGTCATTAATTTGTATAGGACAAATATCTCTTGGAATCAATAAACCCTTATTGCAAAAAACAAAATTTGGTTGGGTAATTTCGGGACCCAGTGGCGTACTCCCAAATAATACTTCAGAAGATAAAACATATTGTAATTTTGTACAGAACGCAGAAATACGAGATCAATTAAGTCGGTTTTGGGAAATAGAGGAAGGGTATCTTTCTAAGGTACCTCAATCGGAAGAAGAAATAGTGTGCGAAAAACTGTTCATTGATAAGACAATTCGGTGTTCGGATGGTAGATTTATGGTACAAATTCCGCTTAAATCCTCTCCTATAGTCTTGGTGAGTCATTCATTCAAGCAAAAAAACCATTCTTATCGCTAGAACGAAAGCTGGAATTAAATCTGGACTTAAAATCGCAATACGTAAATTTTATGAGAGAATACGCAGAACTAGAACACATGAAAAAGGTTAAGGGTGAAACTCAGTTTGAGCACTTATATTATATGCCACATCATAGTGTAGTTCGTGAAGATTCATTAACTACTAAACTTCGCGTAGTATTTAGTTGTTCAATGAAAGCTTCCAAGGGTGTAATCAATGAAAGCTTCCAAGGGTGTAAGTTTTAATGAAATTCAAATGCTGGGACCGACCGTACAAAAAGATTTAATTTCGGTTCTGCTACGTTTCCGGCAACATACGTACATAGTTGCGGCAGATATTACCAAAATGTACAGGCAAATTTTAGTTATGCCTGACCAAAGAATGCTTCAAAGAATTTTGTGGCGGGAAAGTCCAGATAAACCCTTAGATACGTACGAATTACAAACGGTTACATACGGTACTAGCGCAGCACCATTTCTTGCCATTCGTTGTTTAATGCAACTTGCATTCAACCATGAGACAATAGATCCTGAAATATCAAAAATCACAAAAGAAGAGTTCTATGTAGACGATCTTCTAACGGGCGCAGACACGGTCGAAAGGGCTGCGAAAATTGCAAGTGACGTTGCACAAGTATTAGGTACGGGATGTTTTGAGTTACGCAAGTTTTATTCAAACGACCCAAGAGTTTTAAAGTACGTGGACACGTCTACATCCACAAACAGTGTCGGTAATTTTGGCGAGAATGAGAATGCAAAAACGTTAGATTTAATTTGGCATTGTCACACTGATAGTTTAACTTACGATATAAATATAGTATCAAGGAAACTTCCTGTTACAAAACGTACCATTTTAGCAGGTATTGCGCAAGTTTTTGATCCGCTCGGTCTACTCGCAGTTTGTATAACAAAGGCAAAAAAATTTTACTGCAACGATTGTGGCTGGAAAAATTAACATGGGATGAAGCAGTGCCTTTGCAACTTTATACAGCCTGGGTAGAATTTCGTGATCAGCTCTCAGTTTTAAACTAGTTGCGCATACCTAGACATGTCTTATGTGAAGATTCAGTTAATGTACATTTACACGGGTTTTCAGATAGTTCAGAAACCGCGTACGGCGGATGTATTTATATCCGATCAGTAAACAAAAATAATGAGGTACACGTGAGATTGCTTTGCGCAAAGGCCAAAGTGGCTCCGCTCAAATCGATTACGCTTCCTAGACTGGAGCTTTGTGGGGCATTAGTTTTGTCACGACTTTTACAAAAAGTTCTTTCATCACTTACAATTAGATTTAACGAATGTCTTTTGTGGTGAGACTCAACGGTGGTTCTTGGGTGGCTAAAAATACCACAAAATTTATTAAAAACTTTTGTAAATACTCGTGTAGCGGAAATTCAGTCAATTACTGGTAACTGGACATGGCGGCATATGCCATCTAAGGACAACCCAGCTGATCTATTATCTAGAGGCCTAAATCCTCAACAGGTTATTAAGTCGAAGATGTGGTTTCATGGACCGGACTGGCTTAAAGGGAATAGCTCAGACTGGCCTTCTAAAATGATAAAAAGTGAAACTTTACCAGAAGTGAAAAACATTCCGCAAACCTTACACATAATAATACAATCTAAATTTCCCTTTGAAATATTTTCGTGTTTACAACGTCTTAAACGGGTAGTAGCTTATTTATTTCGATTTAAAAATAACTGCAGTTTACGAGGTCTGAATAAGAATCAACGAACTATTGGCGTTTTGACTGTACAAGAGATTTCACATGCTCAGATTGTTTTAATTAAAACAGCACAAGAACAATCTTTTTCTCAAGATATCACATCCCTTAAACAAAAGGGTGAAATTATTCAAAAAAGCAAAATTTTAAACCTAAAACCATTTTTAGATGATAATTTAATTTTAAGAGTAGGTGGGAGGTTAACTGATTCCAACATGGAGCATATAAAAAACATCACATTCTTTTGGATTCTAAGCACAGGTTGACTAAATTGATATTTGAATTCGAACATAAACGATTATTTCACGCTGGTCCACAGCATTTATTGGCCTCAATCAAAGACGAATTCTGGCCATAGAGAAAAATATATTTTGTCTATGATTCTGGCCAATCAGTGGTCGTAACTTAGCAAAGATTACATACCGGAAATGTGTCGTATGCTTCAGACATAATCCGAAGGTTATACAACCAATAATGGGCAATCTGCCTAAAGAACGCCTACAGTCAGGTATTCCTTTCAATGTAGCAGGAGTTGACTACGCGGGTCCGTACCTACTAAAAGATAGAAAGGGCCGTGGCGCAAAAACTTCGAAATGTTGGCTTGCTTTATTTATTTGTTTTGCGACAAGGGCCATACATTTAGAACTGGTCACAGATTTAAGCAAAGACTCGTTTATGTTGGCACTAAAAAGGTTTATGTCACGTCGTGGAAAACCGTCGTTAATTTATTCTGACAACGGTACTAATTTTAAAGCTGCAAGCTCTGACCTGTCAAAAATAGGTACTTTCCTTCAAGAAAATCAAACTGCAATAATTGACGCACTTTTAGTTGACAGTATTGAGTGGAAATTTATACCACCTAACTCTCCCCATTTTGGAGGAATATGGGAAGCCGGTGTAAAATCAAGCAAATATCATTTAAAGCGTATTTTGGGTAACACTTTACTTACGTACGAAGAAATGTACACCCTTCTTGTGCAGGTGGATGCAGTTTTAAACTCCCGTCCACTCGCCCCTCCCTCCTCTGATCCTGGAGACCTAAATCCATTAACCCCGGCTCACTTTCTAATTGGTCGCCCAGTAACTTCATTACCAGAACCAATATTAAGCACTATTCCCGAAAATAGACTGAACAGATATCAGTTATTGGAACAGATGCGTCATCATTTTTGGGCCAGATGGCACCAGGAGTTTGTTTCGGAATTACAACAAAGAGTACGCTGGAAAATTAACCAACCACAGTTAAAAGTCGGGCCTTTGGTGATTATTAAGGAGGACAATACTCCAGTTATGAACTGGAGACTCGGAAGAGCAGTTAGTGTTCATCCCGGTAAAGATGGTGTAGCAAGAGTGGCAACTGTAAAGACTTCTCGAGGTGAAGTAAAACGAAGTTTGGCGAAAATGTGTCCCTTACCCCTCAATGACTAAAACTTTTAAAAGTGTTTTGTGTTGAAAGTTAGTACTTTCAAGGTGGGGAGTATGTTCGAAACCACGTATAGACATTTTATTGTTACCAGTATTTTTAAAACCATAGTTACGAAGAACGTGTCAAATGTGACACAGAAAAAAGTTTGTCATATTTTCCATGTAAAATTAAACCCATTTTTAAGTGTAGAAGCAATAAAAATACAGTCCAAAGAAAAATCGAAGTTTGGTTCAAATATTTACAGATGTAGATAAGTAAAATGCGATGTAGGAAAAAATAGCTTTTATTTAATAATGTTGTCGAATTGTCTCACAAATATTAAATATTAGATTACTTAACAATAATGAACAAGCTATAGTTATAAATAAGTAAATTAAAAACAGAGTTTGATAATGATGATGGCGTGCTAGTTAGTGTATCCCCACGAATTATTGTCTTCCAATCGGTTTCGCCAACGGTGTTATCTCGAAAGACAAGCTTTACTTTGTAGCGAAGAAGGTTGCTTGATGCTGCTGCTGCCTTACGAATCTTTATAGAGAAAACAGGCGTAAGCTGATGATCTATTCTTTCGTGAACCATATGCAGCCACGTATTATTGGAGGGAAAATCCTCGGTTTCAGTCATGATGGCGGCATCCTTAACATTATGTGGCATGTATACGTAGAATACGTTTTGCACTAACGCAACGAGCAGAATGTACGGCGAACTTAACGCTGCCATGACTGACGTCAAAATGATTTAAAATTGGAATGATAGAGATTTATAAGGTCGTATATATGTATAAGTACGCTGTATGATAGTACCAAAAGCGGTATTAAGAACAGGGAACTAACATGGAGAGTGGGGAGCGGTTCCTGCTGTTGTATCTTCGTCTTCTTCTTCAAGCTTTGGGGTGATGATGATGATGGTGGAACTATCTTTTTCAGTTGGCGACACTTCCACAATACTTTAGCTGACGGGCAATGTTGGGAGTACTTGTAGTGATCGGCTAGCGGATCATCTCCCTCTTTCCAATCAGTAAACTCACAGCGGCAAAAGACACATTGAACAATATCCAATCGCTGGGTGTAATAAAAACCAGCCTGTGCTAGGTCTTTAGGACTAACTTTATTGGTCCAATTTGCAAACGTGATCAGTCGTTCTTCAAAAGTACGAATAAAGCCGAGACCATCGTCTAAGCAATCAGTACAATCTACACTGCGGCTAGCCATTTACAGCGGCTTTCTACTTCGACTAATCTAGCTATACTAAGAAATAAAACAAACAAAAATAGGTTATATACTTTTATTCCATATCATTTAAAAAACAATGTCGGAAATTATACAGTAACTTAGCATTATTAGAGGCACAATGCCAAACATTAAAGTCCTTATGGTGAAAACATTCCACAACTTTCTTATATTTGCGTAATTTAGGTTCAGTCTTTAAAGGAATACAAAATATAAGGGAAGAATCAAAAATCTGCTTTAAACAAGTGGCCTTTAAATCGCCCTTAACCAGAAATTTCGGAGAGTCATACTGAAACCAGATGTCACGTAAAACACTTTCAAATTGGTTCAAGTCCAAACAGCCAGACCCCCACAGTAGTCCATGGTAGTTTTCCTCCAAATATTCTACTATCTTGAGATCTTCAGGCTTTAAAAATTTCCTGCCATACGGAGGTTTGAAGAGAAAGCTGCAAAATCGCACGCCATCATACACAGCCAACTCCTTCGGTATAAACCCACTGGCTAAGGGGTAACCTTGAAGATCGATGCAAACTTCCTGACGTTCTTTTGACATCTTGCACAGACACACTTATGAGACTCAAAGACGTGTGTTTTAAGGTTAGGAAACAAGTCACGACAGGTCTAGACAGTCTACAACCGACTGCAATGAACGTATGAACAACTATGAAAACTCTGCCGGAAATCGAGTGGTTTTATGAGTAACCACAGCAGCAGGATAAGGGTGAGGGGGGGGGGGAATAAAGGAACCGGGAGCTGTAAAATATTTATTATTATGAGTCATCAGAATACATATACAGTTTATCAAAGTCATCTAACAATTTTTGCAGGTTGTAATGCAATAATTCCAACATGTAATAACTTTGTTCAGATGGGTTTAAATTACACAGATTAGTTACAATTTGAGAAAAGTTATCCTTAATATTAACAAAACGTTTTGCATACTTCAAAGTATCGTCATAATAGCTTCTAAATTGTAAACGTTCAACTAACTTTAATCTATAGTTAATTAAATGTCTAATGCTAACAATAGAATTTATATCATTGGAAGAAAACGTGAAAGTTACATCATCATTAACCTTGAGTCTAAAGAATCGATCGTTCAAAAGAATAGCACTGGATAGGGTAAAATTTTCCGATGAAGACAGTATCAGTATCGGCAATCATCTTGTCGATAATCTCCAAAAACTCGATCCAATCAGAATGGCTGGGAGAGCTGATGATGTTCGGGTGTTGTTGTTGTTGTTGTTGTTAGATTTACACTTGGTATCATCCCCCTGGCAATAATAAGACCCACAAGTACTGTAACATTACCAGTAGGACAGCAAAATTCACCAAAGAGTTTCTTCCCGTTGCTAATTTCTCGGTTACTTCGGAGAATCATACTGTCCAGATATGTCCAATAGGGTGATGAGCTTCCGGAACTATCGTCTTCTTCCATCACCTCAGAAGCAGCAGGAGCAGCAGCAGCGGTACAACGTTTACTAGCCATGGTTCGCACTAAAATAATGACGTCAGCCAACGTATTAGGATTAGTAGGAGTGTTGAGGAAACTAGACCCCCACTCCACATTTATTGATGTTAAGTTCGAGAAACAGCAGTTTGGATAACGCCCATCCGCTTCCCGTCTCGGTGAATTCGGAAGCTTTTTTCACTAGAGAGATCTGATATTCGCTGTAAAAGTCCTCCAAATTAGTGTTGGGAGAAATAACACTAAATTTTGTATTAAACGATTTTATGTCTTGTTCTTGTGTTGATGCCAACAGATAACGAGCATATAGCTCCATATTAACTTTAAGCTGGGGATAAGTCTTTGAAGGATCAGTGAGTAAAGTAATAACCATATCTTTTAGATCTTCTAAATATTGCTTAACATCGGTCGAATGTAAGTCACTTGTCAGATGGTAAGTTAGTATCCGTTGTTTAAAAGCAGTTCGAACTAATTTTACCTGAGAGTACAAGTTGTCACTACATTGCTGCTTATGTTTTAGGGTACGGTTATGAGCACTACGAGATAAAATTTCAGTATTGGCTCTTTGCAATACGGCATAGTTTTAACTGGTCGAAAGCAGGAAAATGCTGTCTATTTATACAAAGAACGAGCGTTTAAACCACATCCTTATATATATAACTGTTATGCGACTTATCAAACCCAAGCCATTTTACATACATCTTTTTGCCCTTTTTACGCAAAACTTGTTCAATAAGAAATAAGTCAGATTGTTTGGTTTTTTGCAATTCCTCTTCATAGAATCCACCACTAATGGGTTGACCGCTCGTATCCTCTAGCAAATAAGTCGTAGGATTGGTAATCTTAACCTGAGGTACTTTAAACAACTCAGTAGTCCAATTAGGTACATAACCCTTTTCAAACACGTGCTAAGCCTTACTGATGCGAACAATGTCGCCAACTTTGAATTTTTGCTTTCCCACAACCTTTAAACGACTATAAACAGAGTCCAATATTTTCTTCTCATTACTCTTGTTAACATTCTTCGGTTTCATGTGGATTGTGTGATGTTTCGTGTTGTTGTAAGTATTTGTAACTTGTTCCAACAAGTCGATCCATTTATGATTACCATTCAAGGTAAACAACTTAAACAGTTGTTCTTTGAGCGTTCGAATTACTCGTTCAGCAATAGAAGCCTTTAAAATACTAAAGGTACTGTAATGATGTATCCCATTCTTCTTCATAAGACTTTGAAAGCTAGCGTTGTAATACTCTTTCCCATTATCTGTAACCAGGTTTTTCGGAATCCTCCGAGACTGTTTGAGTATATGATCCGTGGCATTAGTCACATCCTGAGCATTTTTCGACTTTAGAGGTCTGGTCCAGAGAAATTTGGAAAAGCAATCAATGACAACCAAGATGTATTCAAATCCCTTGTTTCACGAGCGTACTGATCGAGCTGAGCAAGATCGGAGGCAAACGTATCGTCTAAACCATACTGGATAAATCTGCGACGTTTAAATTTGATTCCAGCGGGTTTATGCAGTTCCTTAACAACTTGTTCTCTCGCCTTCGTAATGCCCTTGGCCATTATTTCCCAAAGAATGAGGTTATGCAGCAAGATATCGAATTATATACGTCGAAATTTTAGATAGTTGGTGGACGGGAAGATTCTTTCTTTAGCAAATCAACTGTTTGTAATAATTTGGAGAGTTCTTCACGAATCTTTCCCATATCCGTCCTGACTGGTCTGAGAGCATTTTGAACAGCCATATTGGTGTAAACTTTTAGGAGTTTTTCGAGATCCTTGAATTGGGTAGATAGACGATCCAGGTTTGTATCCAAAATTAAAGTCTCGCTCTTGAATTTGTTGTCAAGCAGCTTAAGTTGGTCGGATACCGAGTCTACATAATCCTTATTAGTTTTTGTAAAGGCCTCCATTTGCTTGACAATACTACCGATAGAGTTGTTTACTTTTTGTTCCAACATCGTTACTTGTCTCAGCATCTCCATGTGGGATACTTGTATTTTATCATTCAGCGATCTATCAATGGTAGTAGAAAGTGAAGTTAGCATACTCTCTACAAACTTTTTATTTACAGCATCAGCGATATCTGCTGGTGATTTGACGTTACAAAGCCGATGATCTCGAATATTGTAATCGCCGTCCTTTGTAAGAGTGATCAAGTTAGGTGTTTGCAACACTCTCACTCTTTTCTGATTAGACGAGGAGGGAAGGAACGTCCAAACTTATTCATAATTACTGCGGTACTAAGACATAACAGCTTTAAACAAATTTATTTATAGAATTAAATTACTCCAAGGTGTTCCAATTCGTGCAAAATGCTCCAAATCTCATTCATGTTGTTATTGTTGCCAACCTGATTGGAAGCGTCTAGCTTTTTTAACCTGTCAACCAACTCATTTACGTCATCATATTAGACATATTCTTTGGGTTTTTCGTTGTATTCCATTAAGGCAGATCCGGATTTCACAGATCCGGATTTCTCAGACTTCGATCTTGTCAATATTTTACCCCCGGGTACCCCCCAATTTTACTGGTAGAACCTTTAGAAATTAGTGGTTTCACAATGGCATTATATTTGTGAGATCTATTACCTTTCAACTGCCCATTTTCTTTCAAGTAATAAACTGTTCGCTTTAGAATATCTCTATATTGTTCTTCATCGGCAGCGGTATTAAATTTAGGAACCTTGAGAAACAATAAATCGTATAGTCCCAGAGTTCCTTTGTACGTACTGGGGCCTACTTCAATATCACCATTCTTTAAAAAATTAACCGGTTCTGAACCTAATCTCCAAGAATCAGTCACTAAATCATATTTCACGCTGTTAGCATCTATTTCGCTAGAGCCTGTCCAATATTGTTTCAGATATTCTTGAGCAATCTTCGGATACTGATCGATAAAAGTCTTAAACACCTCAGTTTTTTGAAGAGAATCTTCAAAATTCTTTCTTATGTGTTGCACTGATTGTTCCGCAGGATCCTGAGCTGGTTCTTCCAACACATCATCATCATCAGCAGCATCGGTTAAAAATTTTACAGGAGGTTTCACTTCTCGAGTTACTATGGGTGGTTTACATTTGGGTTTTACACCAACGCTCTCTTCCACTTTAATCTTACGTTTCTTAGATTTTGCAGTGGTGGCGGAAGCACTCACAAGCTTATTCAGAGGATCGGTAATAGGCATTAAGAATTTATTAAGAGCTTCATCTTCTTCGCCTCGCTCCAACTTTAATGCTAAATACTTCTTTCTTATTGTTCGTGCAGCTTGGATAATCCTACGTTTAACGTCTTTATCGAGCTGGCTAATGGGGGTAGACATACTACAAACAGACTCTGTTCTGAAAAACAGCTAAGAAACAGACCCTGTTTCGGGAAAAACAGCTAAAAAACAGACCCTGTTCTGGAAAAACAGCTTAAAAACAGACCCTGTTCTGGAAAAACAGCTAAAACAACAACTACTAAACAGACCCTGTTTCTCGAGACTTAACACATCTAGCTTCTAGAACGTCAAGTGTTACACTGAGCCCCCGAGGGCTTAGGGTATGATATAAGTATCAAACTTGATACGATATCGGCCTTTGGCAATATCATTGTCTTTCACCATTACTAGGAATCCATACCTCTCTTTCCAACATTCGGAACAAATATGTTTAAATGCATCGAATGTCATGTCTGTATTAACGTGATCATCGTAGATATGTTTCAAGTTTAAGTCGTCCTGCTTAAATAAAATTAATACATTAGCATTGTCACGAACCAGCTGTTTCGGTATTTTCGAGTAAGTTTGCGATAAATAGAATGAATGAATTGCATGATGTCGGCCCATACAAAAATAATTACGTATTTTATCCTGCTTCTCACATGCTACATCATCAAATATGAATACAGAGTGAGGTCGGGCACTGGCAGGATCTAAAACTTCATCATTATCACTGCAACCGAAATAGCCTAAAGGGGAATGTTTCATAGCCTGTTGAAGAAAGTCGTACTTGTCTTGCTGCAGAGATTTGGAATACACGTACACATTCTCGAATTTTAAACCACTTTCATCAATCAAAGACTAATCATTACATTGGTTTTGCCACAATTACTAGGACCACATATTAACGCTCGAATTGTAGAAGGCAAAAGTTGACCATGTTTGCTACTTAGAGACTTGTCTGTTTTCATATCGCAATTATAAACTTGGATTTTGAGTTTCTGCTTCGCTTGACGCATCTCTATAAATACTACTCTACACCCTCCCAGGACTTCATTACGAATGACGACTTTGCAGGGTGCAGGTGTGTTAAATACAGCTATCAACAAGCTCCCGTTCGAGCTTCATTTGCCTGGTTATTCCTATTGCGGTCCCGGAACCAAACTTCAAGAGCGGCTGGCTCGAGGCGATCGACCAAAGAACAAATTGGATAGTGCTTGTCGCGATCACGATATCGAATACGCAAAGTCTAAAGAGTTGGAACAAAGACATCGAGCCGATCGAGTGTTGGAGAACCGAGCTTGGGAACGAGTAAAGGCAAACGATTCCAGTTTTGGTGAAAAAGCTTCAGCGTGGTTAGTAACTAACGCTATGAAGGTAAAACGCAAGTTGGGTGCTGGCAAGAAGCAGAAGATGAAACCCCTATCATCAGTGGTCGCTCTGCTTAAGAAACAACTTCGACATACGGGTACGGGTGATGTTAGTAAGAAAAGGACTCTCAGTAAAATACTTAAAGCTGCACGAGTAACGGTCAAGAAGGTGGAAGGACGTAAGAGGATCAACATACCACGAATAATACCCTTACCGAAACAGGGCGGGTTGCTACCACATATTCCCATCTTTGCAGGACTTAGTGCCCTGGGAGCACTAAGCGGGGGCGCCGCGGGGATAGCGAAGGCCGTGAATGACGCTCAAAGTGCCAAGGAGAAGTTAAAAGAATCGAAACGACACAACGAAACAATGGAAGCGATTGCATTGGGAAAAAAGGGTAGCGGCATGTATTTAAAGAAACACAAAACTGGCTATGGATTGTTTTTACGAAAAATGCCAAAAAAAACTACCAATAAACCTACATGAAAAACCGCCATCCGATCACGATATTAAGTCGTACGTCACTCGATTAAAAATACCGCATTTTAGAGGAGTATATTTATGCGAGACACTTTACCGAACGCACCCCTCAAAACAGAGTGTGGTGTTATTCATTTGGATCGGAACACGGGATTCGGAACACATTGGGTAGCTTACAAGAAACACGGTAATCGAGTTGTTTATTTCGATAGTTTTGGCAACTTGAAACCGCCCAAGGAATTTGTCAAGTACATGAAAAATGTTAAAATCTATTTTAATTCCGAACAGTATCAGGATTATGGAATGACCAATTGTGGTCGTCTTGCTCTAGCATTTCTCTACAATGAAACTTTATAAATGCTGGTGTTGATGCTTGTTGCTAGCAGTCATGTCACAGAGCTCGATTCCAGGTTTGATTACTCGTTAGCATTAATTTCGCTAAACACTTGGAACACGATTCCCAATATAGAAGAGGGACGAAACAAGTTGTCTTACATTGTCAATAATCAGGAGGAGCGACTATTGGAAATACCAACAGGGTCCTACGAGTTGGAAGATATCGAACAGTTTCTACAACGTAAGCTCCTAGATTCCAGTGCTTCCGTAGACGAACGGAATCGCATCTTATCGCTTAAACCCAATAACAATACGTTAAAGTGTGAGTTAACCAGTGTCTACGACATAAACTTTAAGCCCAAAGACAGTATTGCAAAGTTGTTGGGATTTTCGCCCCAACTGTTAAAGTCTGGTAAATTCCACGAATCAGATCAACCTGTGTATATTATACAAGTTGTTACCATTAGAGTAGAGTGTAACATCATTTCCGGCTCGTATTACACAAATAATCCCTCACATAAGTAGGTATTCCCTTACTTGAGTCTCAGAAGATCTGGGCGTTAGCTACCAGAGTGAAGTTAGCTACATATGGCACTAACTACATATGGCACTAACTACATCAGGCGCGCGCTACACTGGGCATTAACTACTTAGGCATTAGTTACTGCTGTCTTTGGTCTTCTTAGCGACTTGGGCATGAGCTACTTAGGCCTTAACTACTTGGGTATTAATTATTTGACCTTGAACCGAATTTGTAATTGGCCAAAGCAGGTCTTTAGGCATTAGTTACCGCTGTCTTTGGTCTTCTTCTTAGCCACTTGGGCGTGAGCTACCTAGGCCTTAACTACTTGGGTGTTAATTATTTGACCTTGAACCAAACTCGTCAATGGCCAAAACAGGTCTTAACTACATGAGCATTAGTTATTGTCGGTCTTCTTAGCCACTCAGGCGTGAGCTGCTTAGGCCACAACCATTTGACCCTGAACCAAATTTGACATAGGCCAAAACATCAACCTTGAAAGAGAGTTGAGCTTAAACAAAACTTGATGCCCGTAAGTATTTTATTGTGACGTATATATTAAAAGGTTATGTATTTTAGAGGGCGGGCATCTATAATGGCAATTTGTTTCAAAGTTATGTAATTGTTATGTTATGTAATATGCGCACAGAAAACCGAAACTAAGTTTCGGTGTTCTGTGGTTATGCGTTTATAATGCTCAGGTGTACGATGATTGTTTCAAGATCAAATAAATATTACACGTATTATCGCGCATAGGCATGACAATAAAGACGATCAGGTGTAGCCATTCTTAATTCAGCGACCAAATCGTAAACTAGTCAGACCATAGGGCAACAATGCCTCATTTAATCTTAATACTTTGATTTTTTAGGTTAGATATTAAGTATATGGAGCAATGGCGACAAATAAGGTGACGTAGTCATGACCGGGTTACTGATTTAAAGCCGTCTTTAGAGTATGTTTTAAAAAATATCAGGTATTTTTTTTTACGTGCGTGCGATATCGCATTAAAAGACAGAAGGGGTGGCATATTTATTAAAAGTACTTAATACTAAACACTTATGCATGGTTAAGTTATAGTTTAAAAGTTGTATGAAATATAACATAAAAATACCCAATGCTAAACCCTTGACTGCTAGTTGGCTGGAATATATTTAATTAACACACACATCATGGGGTTTTACATATTAAAATTTTAACTTGAATTCTATTAGAAGATATAGGATGTGACATTTTTCTTTGAAGTATTAAAAGCTTTTTTATAAAATTATGCGCTGTCATTGTTCTTTTCTTCTTCACAGCTCGGTGGTGAACAGCTACATATATGAGAAAATTGTGTAGCTAGATCCAGGGGTGGGGGTAACATCCTGGTTGATCCATCACTGGTAACGATGCCTAAAAATTACAAAAAGGTACACTTTATACCTAATTACTTATAGAGGATATTTCGTGGGCATCCTTTGCGCAAACAAAATTTCAAACATAAATTAAAATTGGTAGGCAAATAGCAAACAAGTGATGTCATTATTTTACAGAAGAGAACATGTATATTTGGCGTGAAAAATACTTACAAATACATACCTCGATTTTACAGGAACTGCGATTTTAGAACTCCTATTCCAGATTTTCTTATAATAAAATCTATGCTGCTGTGACTGTACTGGTCTATGTTTCCATATTTTCTTTTAATTTAGGTGACTGAAGGAATAACGGCCTTCCTTTACCAAGAAATCTAAAAGTAATGTAATATTTATTCTGTAGCGATCTATATAACACATACTGTAAACTAATTTAAAAAAAAAAACACGTTTTTATCTCTATGGTATTGTATTACATTTTGCTTGTCTGACTCTAAAACGTGCCCTAGAGGGCCCCGTCGACAGAAGCAGCTATATTAACCCTCATTCATGGGTTGAACAAAAACAACCCTTTTCTTAAAGCGATAGCCTTATTTTACAGAAGAAAACAAGTATATTTAGCGTGAACAATATGCACTTACAAACACATACCTTGGTTTAGCTGGAACTGCAGGCTGAGGCTTCTCAGTCCAGTTTAAAAAAAAATATATACATCATATATGTATTTATCGTTGAATTCGTCTTGCCGAAAACTACATTTCCATACTGTCTCGGCTCTGTCTGCCCCCATTTTGAAAGATTTCTTAGGTATGCGGTGTTCAAATGAAGTTTACCTCTGAAACAATAAAAAAATCTGTCAAGTGCAGGCTATACTTGCACAATTAGCGTTCGGCGCCGCGCGTGTGACCCTGTCACTCAGCGGCACGCAGTGAAATTTCAAAGTTGTATATCTCTGTTCCTACTACAGGAACCACACCAAATTTAGGGGTTTTAATGGTGAGCCCACTGGGATTTCTTTTGGTAAAGAAAGAAACATTTTGTAATTTGCGAAAAAGTTGAATTTTTGCTCTGACTACCCTGGGAAAAAGAGTGCGTTTAGGTATTTTATTTGTTACTTTTTCTAAACAAATTTCACGTGTTTTTTTCTCTATGTTGTACTATGTACTATGTTATTGTATCACATTTTTTGTTTGTTCCGTTCCTTCTGGGTTTGTACGCTGTTCCTTTAGGGATTATGTAATGTATGGTACCCGTTAGTGCTCCGTTATAAAAACTGTTTATATTTGAAAACGGCATTATTCATTCAGACGTCGTATGAGTAACATGTTGAAACGCGACATAAAATTTAAACTTCTTGCACTATCGGACGAAGATGTTTTCGGATTCAGAAAAACAGATGCTGGGTGGTTTATTGGCAACAAACTTATTGAATTTAATGGGGATATTTTGTTGATAGATGAAGAAAAGTATACGTTAACGGATGGGTTATTGAATTTGTTAACTCATCAGCGCCCGAAGAAATATACCAGCCATGAACTGAATCAGTATAAGGAAATTCTGTTATTATCCGACGCACACAGATGTGGTTTTCTGAGGAATAGACCTATACGATCAAGTAAAAATTGGAAATATATAAATATTATATCCAAGTTATTTCCACCCAAAAGGAAATATAAGAAACCAGACGTGAAGAGTACATATAATCAACTAAGATGGATGCAACGTTAATACACCATACAAAAAGAAGATTGAAATTATTAATATATGTAGTAAACGTTTGTTTTAAAAAAGTGTAATTTTCAATATGTGATATTGAAATATTTGTTAATTATTATTATTAATTAAGTCTATTAAATGATATTTTTACAATGGATCTGAGTTTTTAGCCCTATGTTGACAAACAGTT
This sequence comes from Philopedon plagiatum, assembly GCA_963971165.1. Classification (NCBI taxonomy): domain Eukaryota; kingdom Metazoa; phylum Arthropoda; class Insecta; order Coleoptera; family Curculionidae; genus Philopedon; species Philopedon plagiatum. The sequence continues at coordinate 61,704,210 of OZ020190.1, forward strand.
TAATTTTCCTCACAAATATCGTTAAGTTCGTGCTTCAGGTTGCTTTTTCATCGTTTTTTACCCTTATGACTCCTCTAAATTGTTTTAAAGAAATAAAGAAAACATAACATAACCCGCGGATTACCCCTCCTTTATGTAAAATAAAAACCCAGCCAAAAATTGATTTTGAAGAAAATTTGTCCAAAGTAATTTTTTTTATAAAAAAGAGCTATGAAAAAGATAGTCAGGACCAAACTAACGCGAATTTTACAACTTGTTTACATTTTATATGACCAAAATGTTCAGTCTAATCAATATTTTAAGAGCTAAGGATGTGTCAGTACGTTGTGGATCTGAAAGGTCGATATTTAGATTAACCTATATTTGAGAACGGCATTTGTTTAAATGATATTTTTACAATAAATCTGCGTTTTAAGTCCTATGTTAAACAAAAACCCTCTCCTAGCATAATAATAGCCCTCAGGGCGAAAAGAAACTTAAAGTAATAGTAAAATTTCGCTGTTCTGGAGGCTATTTTATTTTCCCAATTACGTTTAGCAATAGTTTGCTTACAAAACATATCCGTCACAGGAAAAAGCTCTCCATTATAATAATTTATATCTTTAATGAGTTTTTTATCTAAGACACCCCACGTAGACTTCAAGTCTAAGTACTAACGTACCGTGGGCGTCTGAAGAGAAGGGAAATGTAGTCTATTGATACGGGATTTGAAGGATTGGAGGCGGGGACGGGGAGGGAAAACATCTGCAGGCAATTTGTTCCATAATCCGGATACCCTAGGTATGAACGAGGAGAGAGGTGGTCTGTTAGAGGCTTTTGTAGCTGGACAGTAAAGGGTTGCATACGTAACGCGCCTCAAGGGGAATAATCCCGACACGCTTCAGGTTACAAATACGGTTAAAACACATAGCCGTCATAAACAACATGTTTAAAACGTATTTTGGTAGCTATTTTGTCTGAAGATTATTAATAACATGCCCAAGAAACGTTCGAAATTTACTAGGACCCCTACATTCTTTGTAAATATTGTTTTCTAAAATAAACCATAAAATATCTTCAAATTTTGATTAATAATATAATGCTATTGTTAAAAAAATGTAAAGCCAGGTTTAAAGCCGATAAACCATGTAAAAATTAAATTAAGACCAACATGGCCGCCAGGTACAAAAATGCTGCCATAAGTTTTACCGATAATTTCACATAAAATAGTGAAACTTGTGTGGATCACGTTAGAATCTACTTAATTTAGTTATTTATATATTGCAAATAATTACCGAGAGGCAAAAAGCTATTTTTAATATAAATGAAACATAAATTTGCCTTGCGACATACAAAAATTTAAAAATTATAAATCTACCTATATTACAAATAATATTAAAAATATTGCTGTATAAGGTAAGCCTGACTTACCAGCTTTGTGTGTGTGTGGTATTTCCTGGAGATATGTAGACCATTCCTCAAACACCTATTATGGGTACTGCATCACCTAACAAGCATGTTATTGTTTTACCAATGCTATTAAATTCTGAAGAAAGTGTCTTATGCAGAGTTTATCATTTTTCTAGAACTCCAGGCTGTAACGTACATTTATGGCTCAAAGAGTAGGTTTTCTGGTATTACCGACTGGAATCCACAACAAAACAAATAAATTATTTATTGTTTTTAGAAAAAACCTGCTGTACTAACTAATTTAACACCCAGTAGGTATTAATACAAAATTATTAAATTTTTTTCTGAATAAAAACATATGTGCCACTGGAAAAGCTTTCCCGCTATAATAATTCAGGTATATCTTAAATGAGTTGATTATTAATGAAAACATTCAATACCTACAGATGTCAAGATGGAAACAAAAATTATAAAAGGGCAAAAATACGGTATAAAACCTACCTTCGAGGCACGTTCTACACTCATTTTATTTATTTTATCACGATATTTTTCCTATTTCTTGCAAGTTAAAATCCATCGTACGAACTTTTCGCTTCAAACTTTCAAACTAGCTTGGGTTCAAATCAAAATGGCACCTTCTCAGACACAATCGTATTTTTGTCGACAAACTGCTTTAACCATACGAGCGGAATTAAATAGAAAAATCATCCCAAAAGTTTCCTCAAGAAAAAACAATAATTTCGGACCAAGTTTATGGGATATTCTCTTATAAAACTTTGAGAAATAACGTTTTAACGTAGAATGCGGCGGTTCGACGCTACAGAACAGCTCGAGGCGCTGCCATTACGATGCTTCAAGAAAAAATCAATATTCTGCCCTAATAAGCTTTAGGGCGTTCGAAAATTCAAATTTTTCGTCGTTGGCTGGGGATTTGACAGACGCATGACCAGGTGTTGCCAGAACGCGCCTGCTATGATATCGATTTCTTAAAGCGTATAGGAACCCTTGTGAGCCCGCTCTAAAGAACGGTAACTGAACCCGAAACATAGAAATCTCCTGTTATGATATTGATTTCTTAAAGCTATAGAACCCTTGTAGCCCCCACTGAAGGGTAGTGACCGAAAATCAATAGCGACAAAGCCATATTGGTCTATGTTTAATAAATAACAATTCTTTAGAGCTGGTTTCACATATGCTTAGTTATGTTTACAATGCAATGTATTGTAAATATTACTAGTTATGTCATAATGAGGCCTAGACTTCCTCGGTACGTTACTAGTTTTCCATTATTTTATTATTTGTTACTTAAAAAGCTATACAGCGTATAACGCGTCATTATGATTATCGCTGTTTAGTCATGAAAAGCCGCAAACTCTTAAAAAATAACACGAAAACGTGTAGGTATCTGCCAAATATCATTGGTATTATAATATGAAAATTAATGAGACTGCTTAGGTATTATAAGTATCCTACTTACCTTACAATCAAACTAATGCGATTTACTATAAAAAACTAGAGAGACTTTTACTATCTCAGGTAGAACATAATAAACATTTTAAAATACATTTGCCCCCCCCCCCAAGTTAGCTGTTAATTTGATTGATAAGATTTTTTCTGATTTATAGTCATAGTAGTATTATGTTTACTTAAACAAATTAATTCTATATTTTAAGTTTCTTTATTAATTACATTTACAATTACAATTTTATATATTAGTTATATCAGAGTATATTGTTTAATTACAGCCTGTTCTTTGCTCCTTATATCCATACGGCTCAGAGTTGCCGCCAGGAAGAAAATTTCTCTTTACTGAATTCGGTCTATACAGTTTGGTTTCCGTATTTGTTGTTACAGTATGATCTTTCGTCCGTCGAATGTTCTTTGATATAACAGGTACTGGGTCTGTCTTGTGGAGAACCATATTTTTTATTGTTTCAAAATTTATTAATTTTGATGCAGCATAATTTAAAGATATGCCTTTTACCTTGCAAACTACTTCCTCTGTGTTGCAGTTTGTTGAGTGAACTTTAAATGCGTAATTCTTAGGACCTCCGGAAACGAACTTGGTAATATAACTACCGGAACCATAGCACTCTAACTCATTAGTCAGATCTCCGATAAATTCACCTGTTGGTAAATCAATTTGGCCCGGTCTGGACACATAAATTACAGAGTCCGTGTCATAATAAAGAACCCTGTCTTCGAGTTGTTCAAGATAGTTGTATAACTTCAATCTAGCCTGCGCCGTTACGAAAGCAGCAATAGACACGTTAACAGTAGATAGCGGATCAGCTGATTCTTCTGTGTGCTCATAACTAACAATCAATGTTTTTTCATTAACGGGGAAAACGCTATTAACATAAATTCCTGAATTAGTAAACAAGGTAAAAAAATCTGATGGTGTGTTTATAATTTTTGTTTTAGGTAGATTTTCCCTCTGACCAAATTTTCCCCAAAAGGAGTTAAGTATTAACTTGGCCAGGGACCGGAGCCCTGGATTCTCGATTATTTTGGAATACTCAAGTTTAACATCTTCTCTCTCGAAAAATTCTTTAATATACCGGTTTTTTTCTTTTTCCGTGGTGCAAACATCCGGCCACCCTGATGCTTCCTGTTTTATCTTTATAAACTTATTCATCATCGCTGTAAATAAGCCTTCCTCTCCTGTGTCTTTACTGAACCTCTGAACCTTATATCTCCAAATTTCAAAAATTTCTAATATCTGATATCCCTTCTCAACTGCTTTTAAGACTTCGTCTATCACCCAAGTACCTTCTATGGACCTTTCTTTATCGGTATGGGCGCAAGAACTATTTTGGGTCATTTCTTGTCCGCATGTTTGACATAATACAAACATAAGTTTATTGTTCGCCTTTAGAGGCAATACGGGATGGTAAAGGTCCTTAGGTGGAAGCATACAGCATTTAATAAGTCCATCAGTAGAATTCAAATCCAGACGATTGCAATCTGCACCCACAAAAACTTCAGGGTGGCCAATGGGAAATTTACCGTATTTACAGACGTAAGGATACAAGCTGCAAACATCAGCGTATTTTATCTTTTCTCCTTCTGCTATTTCATAATACTCCCTAACATTACCAGTTCGGCCTCCAAAAAAGGCGTCTCTAGGGTTTAAAGGGCTCGTAAGTAGAAGTGGATGTCTCTGAGTAAATTGTCTGATCTCAGGCTTTGATTCTAACTGCTGTCGAAATTCGCACTCCCACATTTCAGTTACCAAATAGCCAAATTCCTTTAATCTTTTAATTTTTATCTGTGTTGTCTCATAGCGCAAACTTAAAGTTGTTGTTGGGTCGTCGGAAAGGGATTCATCTCTGCCAAATTTGTAACACCTAGGACAGCCATGATAATAACATCCTTGAAACTCAAATATTTCATTAAGGTCGGAACAATACCCGTCAACCTTTATACCTCGTAGAACGGCTTCTTGACCTTTGGCTGCATGCACAATATTTATTTTTCTTTGGTTCTCTATCCACAATAACCACTCAATTGCAATACGACTCTGATTATCTCTCCAGCGATAGCCGTTTTTAGGCATAATCCCAATGGTGTTGGGCTTAAGAAAATTCCTTCTAAATACCTTATTACAACAGGAAGCGATTGTAGTAGCCTCTGTAAAGGGACATACGCTGGTGGTGTTTAGCATTTGATCTCTAAATTTCAGGCATGCCTCGGTTAAAATCTCTACATCGGAAACACAGTAGTCAACAATATCTTTTTGCATGTCAAATACAGTATCTTTGTGCTCTTCATACCATTTCAGAAATTTAGCTCGTTCGTCCTCTTTCATTGTTTCTGGAGAGTAATATTCGATTGGGGGAAGAGTTCCAACATAGTTTTCGTTAGCCTTGGTATTAAACAGGTGAGGAAAATATCCTTTTTTAAAGGTGTCTGGAAGACCGAAAGCTTTCGGCAGTTTTGCTAAAGCCATGGGAAAATAATTTATCGAGTCTATAAATTTGATATTCCCCACTAACATCATAAGGATTTTGGATCCTCTCATAATAAGTTCAGGTGTTAGATCTGTTTTAGTCAGGATGTAATTTAAAATGAATTGATGATCAAATGCTTGACCATTGTGCGCAATAACAATTACTTCTTTAAAGTTCTTCCTGATCTGTAGCAAGTGTTGTGTAAAGCCCTCTACCACGTCTAAACTTTTAAGCTTTTGCAATCTGATGCCACACCTCGTACAAATATCAATCGTTCGTGATTTTATGCACTCGTCGCAACGCTGTTGAAATATACAAAGATTGACACTATGACGGATCACACCGGGTTCCATTTCCTCTTCTTGCTGCGTCTCCAAATCATAAAATACAAATATTGTATCTTTATTTTTTTGTTTTCCTGTATCAGGTTGAATGTGACAGAGATGATTGTCGGTAATGTGAGTACGACAGATCTTGCAAAATAGCTCCCCACATATATGGTTTCTGGTACTTCGAGTTATTTTAAAGCATTGATTGCAACTTCGAAGTTCCGCGCAGACAGTAGTTTTTCCAAATGAGCCAGCTTTTAGATGATTTTCGTAACAGTTCTTTCCTTTAAAATACCGTTGACAAGAATCACATTTAACTTTAATTTGATCAGCAGGACAGAGGGAGGCTTGAAGACAAGATCGACATGTTTTATTACATCTGTGCTCATTTTTATGATCATAAGGAGCAAAACATTGCTCACAGTAATAATTACACACAAAGGCAGCTGTCAAAGAAGTTATCACGTTGTAATGATTATTATGGTGCAATAGATTAAGTCTCTTGTTACTTTCTGACGACCCCTCAAATAAAATGTCTCTTCCCTTCGATCCGTACCTGTAGACAACAATTTTATAGTCCTTAAGATGTTCTTGAAACTTTTCCAATTCAGAAATTCCAGCTCCTTCTTCCGGAATGGTTACAAGGGCTACCTCCAATAAAGTTTTGGTCATCTCTGTTTGAATTTTTCTAACATCTCTTCTAATTTTAGCTAATCTAGGATCCTTGTCAACGCTCGCCATTGCAACAACTAATGCCCTAGGCAAACACATATTTTCCGTGTTCTTGATGGCGATAATTCCTCTTCTCATGCCACATTCCTCTTCAAAACTGTTGTAGTTCTTTCCTCTACCCTGACCAGACGGCAATCGTACACTTGTTGCTTTAAGACAAAATGATTCCGTATTCAGGCCGGACGAATTCGACTGATAGATGTTGCTTATCACATTCCAAACATCCTCATAATTTACTTCTTCGGCTCGTTTAAAGCGAAGCCATCCCTCACCACGACTAAAGTCCTTGGAACAAAAACTAAATCCAACATAATCCGACGGTTGTAGGCCCACCGTAGATCTCTGAATAACCTGGTGAATCGCTTCTCGCACCCAGCCAACCGGCTCAACTCCTTCGGGCACAGGTTTCAGCCTAAACTCCAATGCACGACCAGTAACATTGTATCTTCCGACTTTCTGAACGGTGTCCTTAATAACAAGAAACTTTTCCATTTTCCATAGGAGACTAATGAAAAATGACTGTTTGCCACCTCTTTTATAACTTCGGTTTGGTAGAAAGAAGGGAACCAGCTGAAGACCTGCAAACGAGTTTAAAGTTTAGTAAAGTTAAATTATCGAGTACTTACTAGCAATATTAATAAACACGAAAACAAGACCCCGCGTTCGAGAAGAATGTTCTCTGTAATAAACGTTTACGGTTTTATTGTGCAACAGAATAATATTGAAATGTAATGATATCGGTACTCACACCTTCAAATATTTTAGCTACGAAGAAAAGGGCTTAATTACGGCAATGCATCATGTTTGTAACAATTTACACCGCCCTTTAAAGAAAAGAAAGAGAATTTTACCCTAAATTTATTGTTTTGAATGTTATCAGGAAGATATCGGACAATATGAACAAGCAAGATATGAATTATTAAAGGCAATAGTCGTGAGTCCAGTTCGGACAGAGCAAAAATATTTGAAATCGTAGACCGAGGGCGATATTTACACAACACTTTAGGTTGTTTTCAAGCAGAGTTAAACAGATAAAATTAGCACTAAGCGGTACTCCCGATATAGTCAAGATAGCGTTGTCCGATACCAGCAGTGGCACTCTGTAAGAAAAATAGCGATAGCGACCGGTGTCTCTTCGAAACATACCGAACGGTGATACATAGTAAGAATTTGCAAAGAGACGCCGGTCGCTATCGCTATTTTTCTTACAGAGTGCCACTGCAGAACGGTAATAACAGCGCCACCTGTTTGAATACCCTAGGTAAAGCAGAGACTGTAGTTAAAAAGAAAACAGGAAAGCTAGACTAAAAATTGAAACAACATTTACCCTCTTAAAACTGTTAATTTAATAGAAATTAAGCCAGCATATGCCTATATACAATTTACAACCCTGAGGGGGTACTGAACAGAGCGTCTAGAACACGGTTATGGAACGTAGTTCTGCTCCAGAGAAAGCGCCTACCCCCCTGACTGTGGCAGCTTTCTGTGCTTTCAAAAGAATGTTTAGTTAGGTTAGATTTGCATAACCTGATGATTAATAATTTAAGTTTTGAAGCTAAATAAATGATTAAATTAAGGTGCCAAAATCAGTAGGGAATGGCAAAACGCTACATTTATCTAATATTGTGGCGAATGTTACTATTTTTAGGGGGCAAACAGGCCTCTTTGCTAGCGATTTAAACTAATAAATCTACATGATGTCAACTACCAATTAGAGTGAACTGCACAGCATATCAAAATTAACAATATCAGAATATTTACAAGAGACTAGGTACTAATTATACACTTGAGGCTCAGGCTACAATGTGAAGTTTAGTGAGTGCGTAAGTGAAGGCCTAGAGCCTAAAGTTATTATACGCGATTGTCACTGATAAAACAGCACAGACATGTCAAACCTGAACTTAGTAGTGTGTGTGTCTCAAGTACTTAGGCAGTGAGGCGAGTCGAACCCTGTATCGTATCCTAGCACTCGTAGGGTGTAGGAGCAGCGGTCCTCCTCTACAACGGCGTCAGAAGTTCCATAAGGATGATGGAAAGGAGAAGTCACTGACGAAAGAACAGGAACGAAGTACCAACAGGTGAAAAGAGAATGAAGAAAGAAAAGAGACGTAGAACAGAAGAAAAAGTAAACAAAAAGAGGCCTGCAACAAAAGCAAGCGTTAGGGTATGACGTTCAAATACAAACTAAGGTAGGCAAATTTTAAGATATTATAAACCAAATCTAAGCAACAGTGCAGTAGTCACATAAAACAACAGGTATTTGAAAGGAAACTCACCTGAGATCGTGTTTGGCCTCTTTGATCGTACAAGAAAACCTGAACTTTGGGGTTTTGCCCACAAAACTAAAAAAACTCAATCAACTGATTGTTTTGGCGTAACAAGACATATTACCACCAAAAATTATAGTTTTAGGCCCCAAAATTCAAAATATAGCAGCTAAACTGCTGTTAGCTAGCCCGAATGCAACTTTTCAAAGGCCTCTGCCAAAAAAAAAATGACCAAATCCGACGTCAGAAAACGGCCGTTCGTTTCTGAATGTCAAAGACCTAGGGAATTACATTTTGCTAAATGTGACAGCTGACAATTGTTTATTTTCAAAACAAAAACAAACAATTTTTAATTAATGGTTTTTAAGGTACTACACGGTAATACATAAGGACTTTAAATAGTTATATCTGCCCATAACATTTAATTCTACGGTATATCTTAATATCTATAACAAATTTTTCCTAAATTTTCATTTTTTAGGTCTCGATAAACCAAGCAACAACAAAACTAAATAAGACCTAACAAGATTTTCCAAAGCTTAAGACGATTAAGATTGAGAATTAGCTAATCTAAGGAGCTGGAGTCAAATACCAGGAGTAACGGTGACTGTTGATTGACTAGCTTACGTCTCACTTATCAGGTAGGTTTAGACTTCGAAACAGTAAAGCAGAAAATTTATCAGTTTTAAACTCTCAACCAAACAACTAAACTAAACTTATTTACTATTTTTAGGGTGGCCTCAGGAAACATTTTAGAAGACTTGACGATAAGGAAAACTAGAATAATCTATAATTTAGTATTTACATTATACTTACAAGAACTAAAATAAACGAAATCATAAGATAAGAGAATATGCTTTATTTCCATTGCCATGACGACAAACTGGTAAGTTTTAAACCATTATTTACAATATTTTTTTGGGAAGCAAATTAGAACTGTAACAACATGCTGAGGATGGCGTCATAAGACATGTGTGTGTGTGTGTGAGTGTGTGTGTGTGTGTGTAAATTTTGTCAGCTGTTAGGTACCTGTCATCCTCGATGTGTCAACTATCGTCTGTCACTTGTCAGACGTTAAATTTTTTAAAAATTATAAAGAAGAACTTGTAATAATATAAGTACCCTTGATAGTAATGGAAATAAAATTATTTTAGCAATAACATCCGGTCAAAATATTTACTGAAAAGTAATGTTCTATACGGTACTGGCAAGCAAGTGCAAACACTAACAAGTTTAAAAATAATTACTTTGCTTCCCTGTTATATAAGAATATTATACGAGTAGTAATAAAATTGATGTAAGTAATGAATAATGAATGAAATATTATGATTAAAAACGTGATAAAAGCAATTACTGTTACATACCTTTAACAAACACTTGTAGAACACACCGCAAATACAATAGTTCTATATGTCAAGGCAATAGTTAGCGTATACAATCTACGTGTGACTATGAAAGCTATTTCCGAATTGAGCCATATTTATCAGAAAATAAGCCAAGGTCAAATATTCATTTAGAGAGGGAGGAATACATCCGACGGCCTTGAAAACATGCATCACAAATGCAACCTTGAAGAAAGCGTCGGTTACGCCCCAATAATAACTCAAGGTAAACTAACATCACAAATGTAACCTTGAAATAAGCGTTGTACACCTAGTCATAAGCAAACGAAGAAACAGCTGCTCGCGTTCAAGGCCAACTTCTCCATAAATGTAACCTTGAAATAAGTCTCGTACATCTGGTCATCAACAAACAAAGAAACAGCTGCTCGCGTTCAAGGCCAAGTTCTTGTGCCGACAACCTTGAAAACATACATCATGATTGTAACCTTAAAACAAGCGTCGTACATCTGGTATTATATATCATTTTAAAATCTCCCTCTATAATAATCATAAGTAGCCAGTTGTTTATTTTGTCGCTATAAGTACAACAGCTTACTAGTTTAAAAATTCAAATTTCACATTGATAATTTTCTGACTTTAATATATTGTACCTAATAATATGTTTTCCAATATTAAATCGTCGTTTTTCCCGTCACAGAAAAATAGTGTATTATAAGTTGGATAAATTAACGTTTATTTAAGCAATTATTAAACCAACTTTAATTTTTTATTATAAATATCAAAATTAACAGTACTTCAGTCAACAAAATTATGTAATTTAAAGTCGAGCCTCCCTTAGCTAAACTACTATGACTATAAATCAGTAAAATATCTTATCAATCAAATTAACAGCTAACTTGGGGGGCAAATGTATTTTAAAATGTTTATTATGTTCTACCTGAGATAGTAAGTCTCTCTAGTTTTTTATAGTAAATCGCATTAGTTTGATTGTAAGGTAAGTAGGATACTTATAATACCTAAGCAGTCTCATTAATTTTCATATTATAATACCAAGGATATTTGGCAGATACCTACACGTTTTCGTGTTATTTTTTAAGAGTTTGCGGCTTTTCATGGCTAAACAGCGATAATCATAATGACGCGTTATACGCTGTATAGCTTTTTAAGTAACAAATAATAAAATAATGGAAAACTAGTAACGTACCGAGGAAGTCTAGGCCTCATTATGACATAACTAGTAATATTTACAATACATGGCATTGTAAACATAACTAAGCATGTGTGAAACCAGCTCTAAAGAATTGTTATTTATTAAACATAGACCAATATGGCTTTGTCGCTATTGATTTTCGGTCACTACCCTTCAGTGGTGGCTACAAGGGTTCTATAGCTTTAAGAAATCAATATCATAACAGGAGATTTCTATGTTTCGGGTTCAGTTACCGTTCTTTAGAGCGGGCTCACAAGGGTTCCTATACGCTTTAAGAAATCGATATCATAGCAGGCGCGTTCTGGCAACACCTGGTCATGCGTCTGTCAAATCCCCAGCCAACGACGAAAAATTTGAATTTTCGAACGCCCTAAAGCTTATTAGGGCAGAATATTGATTTTTTCTTGAAGCATCGTAATGGCAGCGCCTCGAGCTGTTCTGTAGCGTCGAACCGCCGCATTCTACGTTAAAACGTTATTTCTCAAAGTTTTATAAGAGAATATCCCATAAACTTGGTCCGAAATTATTGTTTTTTCTTGAGGAAACTTTTGGGATGATTTTTCTATTTAATTCCGCTCGTATGGTTAAAGCAGTTTGTCGACAAAAATACGATTGTGCCTGAGAAGGTGCCATTTTGATTTGAACTCAAGCTAGTTTGAAAGTTTGAAGCGAAAAGTTCGTACGATGGATTTTAACTTGCAAGAAATAGGAAAAATATCGTGATAAAATAAATAAAATGAGTGTAGAACGTGCCTCGAAGGTAGGTTTTATACCGTGTTTTTGCCCTTTTATAATTTTTGTTTCCATCTTGACATCTGTAGGTATTGAATGTTTTCATTAATAATCAACTCATTTAAGATATACCTGAATTATTATAGCGGGAAAGCTTTTCCAGTGGCACATATGTTTTTATTCAGAAAAAAATTTAATAATTTTGTATTAATACCTACTGGGTGTTAAATTAGTTAGTACAGCAGGTTTTTTCTAAAAACAATAAATAATTTATTTGTTTTGTTGTAGATTCCAGTCGGTAATACCAGAAAACCTACTCTTTGAGCCATAAATGTACGTTACAGCCTGGAGTTCTAGAAAAATGATAAACTCTGCATAAGACACTTTCTTCAGAATTTAATAGCATTGGTAAAACAATAACATGCTTGTTAGGTGATGCAGTACCCATAATAGGTGTTTGAGGAATGGTCTACATATCTCCAGGAAATACCACACACACACAAAGCTGGTAAGTCAGGCTTACCTTATACAGCAATATTTTTAATATTATTTGTAATATAGGTAGATTTATAATTTTTAAATTTTTGTATGTCGCAAGGCAAATTTATGTTTCATTTATATTAAAAATAGCTTTTTGCCTCTCGGTAATTATTTGCAATATATAAATAACTAAATTAAGTAGATTCTAACGTGATCCACACAAGTTTCACTATTTTATGTGAAATTATCGGTAAAACTTATGGCAGCATTTTTGTACCTGGCGGCCATGTTGGTCTTAATTTAATTTTTACATGGTTTATCGGCTTTAAACCTGGCTTTACATTTTTTTAACAATAGCATTATATTATTAATCAAAATTTGAAGATATTTTATGGTTTATTTTAGAAAACAATATTTACAAAGAATGTAGGGGTCCTAGTAAATTTCGAACGTTTCTTGGGCATGTTATTAATAATCTTCAGACAAAATAGCTACCAAAATACGTTTTAAACATGTTGTTTATGACGGCTATGTGTTTTAACCGTATTTGTAACCTGAAGCGTGTCGGGATTATTCCCCTTGAGGCGCGTTACGTATGCAACCCTTTACTGTCCAGCTACAAAAGCCTCTAACAGACCACCTCTCTCCTCGTTCATACCTAGGGTATCCGGATTATGGAACAAATTGCCTGCAGATGTTTTCCCTCCCCGTCCCCGCCTCCAATCCTTCAAATCCCGTATCAATAGACTACATTTCCCTTCTCTTCAGACGCCCACGGTACGTTAGTACTTAGACTTGAAGTCTACGTGGGGTGTCTTAGATAAAAAACTCATTAAAGATATAAATTATTATAATGGAGAGCTTTTTCCTGTGACGGATATGTTTTGTAAGCAAACTATTGCTAAACGTAATTGGGAAAATAAAATAGCCTCCAGAACAGCGAAATTTTACTATTACTTTAAGTTTCTTTTCGCCCTGAGGGCTATTATTATGCTAGGAGAGGGTTTTTGTTTAACATAGGACTTAAAACGCAGATTTATTGTAAAAATATCATTTAAACAAATGCCGTTCTCAAATATAGGTTAATCTAAATATCGACCTTTCAGATCCACAACGTACTGACACATCCTTAGCTCTTAAAATATTGATTAGACTGAACATTTTGGTCATATAAAATGTAAACAAGTTGTAAAATTCGCGTTAGTTTGGTCCTGACTATCTTTTTCATAGCTCTTTTTTATAAAAAAAAATTACTTTGGACAAATTTTCTTCAAAATCAATTTTTGGCTGGGTTTTTATTTTACATAAAGGAGGGGTAATCCGCGGGTTATGTTATGTTTTCTTTATTTCTTTAAAACAATTTAGAGGAGTCATAAGGGTAAAAAACGATAAAAAAGCAACCTGAAGCACGAACTTAACGATATTTGTGAGGAAAATTAAACTGTTTGTCAACATAGGGCTAAAAACTCAGATCCATTGTAAAAATATCATTTAATAGACTTAATTAATAATAATAATTAACAAATATTTGAATATCACATATTGAAAATTACACTTTTTTAAAACAAACGTTTACTACATATATTAATAATTTCAATCTTCTTTTTGTATGGTGTATTAACGTTGCATCCATCTTAGTTGATTATATGTACTCTTCACGTCTGGTTTCTTATATTTCCTTTTGGGTGGAAATAACTTGGATATAATATTTATATATTTCCAATTTTTACTTGATCGTATAGGTCTATTCCTCAGAAAACCACATCTGTGTGCGTCGGATAATAACAGAATTTCCTTATACTGATTCAGTTCATGGCTGGTATATTTCTTCGGGCGCTGATGAGTTAACAAATTCAATAACCCATCCGTTAACGTATACTTTTCTTCATCTATCAACAAAATATCCCCATTAAATTCAATAAGTTTGTTGCCAATAAACCACCCAGCATCTGTTTTTCTGAATCCGAAAACATCTTCGTCCGATAGTGCAAGAAGTTTAAATTTTATGTCGCGTTTCAACATGTTACTCATACGACGTCTGAATGAATAATGCCGTTTTCAAATATAAACAGTTTTTATAACGGAGCACTAACGGGTACCATACATTACATAATCCCTAAAGGAAGAGCGTACAAACCCAGAAGGAACGGAACAAACAAAAAATGTGATACAATAACATAGTACATAGTACAACATAGAGAAAAAAACACGTGAAATTTGTTTAGAAAAAGTAACAAATAAAATACCTAAACGCACTCTTTTTCCCAGGGTAGTCAGAGCAAAAATTCAACTTTTTCGCAAATTACAAAATGTTTCTTTCTTTACCAAAAGAAATCCCAGTGGGCTCACCATTAAAACCCCTAAATTTGGTGTGGTTCCTGTAGTAGGAACAGAGATATACAACTTTGAAATTTCACTGCGTGCCGCTGAGTGACAGGGTCACACGCGCGGCGCCGAACGCTAATTGTGCAAGTATAGCCTGCACTTGACAGATTTTTTTATTGTTTCAGAGGTAAACTTCATTTGAACACCGCATACCTAAGAAATCTTTCAAAATGGGGGCAGACAGAGCCGAGACAGTATGGAAATGTAGTTTTCGGCAAGACGAATTCAACGATAAATACATATATGATGTATATATTTTTTTTTAAACTGGACTGAGAAGCCTCAGCCTGCAGTTCCAGCTAAACCAAGGTATGTGTTTGTAAGTGCATATTGTTCACGCTAAATATACTTGTTTTCTTCTGTAAAATAAGGCTATCGCTTTAAGAAAAGGGTTGTTTTTGTTCAACCCATGAATGAGGGTTAATATAGCTGCTTCTGTCGACGGGGCCCTCTAGGGCACGTTTTAGAGTCAGACAAGCAAAATGTAATACAATACCATAGAGATAAAAACGTGTTTTTTTTTTAAATTAGTTTACAGTATGTGTTATATAGATAGCTACAGAATAAATATTACATTACTTTTAGATTTCTTGGTAAAGGAAGGCCGTTATTCCTTCAGTCACCTAAATTAAAAGAAAATATGGAAACATAGACCAGTACAGTCACAGCAGCATAGATTTTATTATAAGAAAATCTGGAATAGGAGTTCTAAAATCGCAGTTCCTGTAAAATCGAGGTATGTATTTGTAAGTATTTTTCACGCCAAATATACATGTTCTCTTCTGTAAAATAATGACATCACTTGTTTGCTATTTGCCTACCAATTTTAATTTATGTTTGAAATCTTGTTTGCGCAAAGAATGCCCACGAAATATCCTCTATAAGTAATTAGGTATAAAGTGTACCTTTTTGTAATTTTTAGGCATCGTTACCAGTGATGGGTCAACCAGGATGTTACCCCCACCCCTGGATCTAGCTACACAATTTTCTCATATATGTAGCTGTTCACCACCGAGCTGTGAAGAAGAAAAGAACAATGACAGCGCATAATTTTATAAAAAAGCTTTTAATACTTCAAAGAAAAATGTCACATCCTATATCTTCTAATAGAATTCAAGTTAAAATTTTAATATGTAAAACCCCATGATGTGTGTGTTAATTAAATATATTCCAGCCAACTAGCAGTCAAGGGTTTAGCATTGGGTATTTTTATGTTATATTTCATACAACTTTTAAACTATAACTTAACCATGCATAAGTGTTTAGTATTAAGTATTTTTAATAAATATGCCACCCCTTCTGTCTTTTAATGCGATATCGCACGCACGTAAAAAAAATACCTGATATTTTTTAAAACATACTCTAAAGACGGCTTTAAATCAGTAACCCGGTCATGACTACGTCACCTTATTTGTCGCCATTGCTCCATATACTTAATATCTAACCTAAAAAATCAAAGTATTAAGATTAAATGAAGCATTGTTGCCCTATGGTCTGACTAGTTTACGATTTGGTCGCTGAATTAAGAATGGCTACACCTGATCGTCTTTATTGTCATGCCTATGCGCGATAATACGTGTAATATTTATTTGATCTTGAAACAATCATCGTACACCTGAGCATTATAAACGCATAACCACAGAAAACCGAAACTTAGTTTCGGTTTTCTGTGCGCATATTACATAACATAACAATTACATAACTTTGAAACAAATTGCCATTATAGATGCCCGCCCTCTAAAATACATAACCTTTTAATAAATACGTCACAATAAAATACTTACGGGCATCAAGTTTTGTTTAAGCTCAACTCTCTTTCAAGGTTGATGTTTTGGCCTATGTCAAATTTGGTTCAGGGTCAAATGGTTGTGGCCTAAGCAGCTCACGCCTGAGTGGCTAAGAAGACCGACAATAACTAATGCTTATGTAGTTAAGACCTGTTTTGGCCATTGACGAGTTTGGTTCAAGGTCAAATAATTAACACCCAAGTAGTTAAGGCCTAGGTAGCTCACGCCCAAGTGGCTAAGAAGAAGACCAAAGACAGCGGTAACTAATGCCTAAAGACCTGCTTTGGCCAATTACAAATTCGGTTCAAGGTCAAATAATTAATACCCAAGTAGTTAAGGCCTAAGTAGCTCATGCCCAAGTCGCTAAGAAGACCAAAGACAGCAGTAACTAATGCCTAAGTAGTTAATGCCCAGTGTAGCGCGCGCCTGATGTAGTTAGTGCCATATGTAGTTAGTGCCATATGTAGCTAACGCCATCGGTAGCTAACTTCACTCTGGTAGCTAACGCCCAGATCTTCTGAGACTCAAGTAAGGGAATACCTACTCACATACTCTGTACGAATTTTCGCCAACTGTTGATCCCGGTTACAGTATAAATATCGAGCCAAAGAATCTAATATATTTACCTGTGAACTAAAAAATCATCTATAACATTACTCTCACGCTAGTAGACCAGGATTCTAGACCTCTTAATTTTCGAGGTGAAGAAGTAGTAATTCGATTAGAACTTAGACGAAATGGTTCTAGTATTTAAAAGGTATTTAAACACTAATACCTCAGCTGGCAGATCATTCAGTGGTCAGAAGACGAAGGGGTCACTCACGTTTTCCAATATAATATATTTGCAGTCTATAAGCAGTCCTTACGGCTACCATGTCATAAAAACTTCAAATCTTCAATCAGATCAAGAGCGATGAGTCGGTCATTCGCGAAGAATGACACACTTATCACCCCTTTACCAACTCCTTTAATAACAATGACGAAATCGAGATTGTTATCAATCAGCAAGATATCTTTTTGGATATGAGTGAAGCTCAACTCTACATCGAGGGTACGTTTAAGGTGGAAGCAGATGCCACTGGTAAGACCGGTACTTGCGATCTAACCAATAATGCTGGAGCCTTTCTCTTTGACAACATTTCCTATGAAGTCAATGGTAAGGAGATTGAAAAGATTCGAGATCCTGGTATTGTTAGCACCGTTAAAAATATGCTATGTTTAAATGAGCAGGAAAGCCGTGCTCTAGACATAGCCGGATGGAATTGGCCAAATGGAACAGTCAAGACCTTGGACGAAACATCTAAAGACTTTAATTTTCGTACACCGCTTTCAATATTGTTTGGCGTGTTTGCCGATTACCACAATGTATTAATGGGTAAACAGAAAATTAAGCTAGTTCGTGCTCGTCATGACGACAACTGCTACAAGTCCACTGGTACTAAGAAGGCAACAATAACCTTAAAAACGGTCGAGTTGAAAGTGAAACATTTTTACCCGAGTGATGCAGTGAAATTAAGGTTTTCGGACGAAATTGCCAAGAACAAACCGATATATATTCCGTTTAGAAACTGGGAACTACATGAACTGCCTGCTTTGAGAACAACAAAGCGTGATATTTGGACCGTTAAGACCATGTCTGAGAGAGCCCGATACGTCATTGTCTTCTTTATGAAGAAGCGAAAAGATAACTTTGAAGCTGATTGTACCTACTTTGATAATTTAGACGTCACCGACGTCAAATTGCATTTAAATTCTGAAGATTACCCCTATGAGTCGTTAAACCTAAACTTTGTCAATAGACAGTTTGCAGAAGCCTCACATGTATACGGATTTTCAAAAAAACCTATTTGGGAAAGCAACGGTGGGAGCCGCTTTTGGATTTTCTCGCTTTCGCTGGCAGAGCCATCTTTGTTATTGATTGTTCCAAAGAAAATGAAGCCCTCAAGAGTAACACTATTGACGTTAAGTTGGAGTTTCAAAGTTCCGAAAACTTCTCGAAGGAGTCACGTGCCTTTTGTATAATTATTCATGATCGAGTGCTTGAATATCAGGCTTTAACAGGTCAAGTACGTGATCTATTGTAATCAGTTACTATTCAACCCTCTCAGCACGATGAAGTTTGCAGCGTTCTGGGGTTAAATTGATAAATTTAACTACCCAGAAGTGCCACAAGTGCGCGGCAGCTTTTCGCCAGGAGCATTTATGGGCCGTAGGTTTTTTAATTTTCCCTTTTCCTCTTCTTTGTTTAGGTTTTCCAAGGCACTAGGGCGCCACTGAGTTTTTGTTAAAGAAAAATACGCTTACAGCTTAATAAACTCAGAACTTAAGCTGATATTTGATTTTAAAAAATGTTATAAAATTCTTTGCATGTGTTTTAGCAGGCAATAAAACAAACCATTCCCCAAAATAAAATATATTTATTCTTATTTTAGAAAAGCTTGTCGACAGCTAAAAGGATTTGGTCATTAATAAAATAATACCTACTTGAACATATGGGTAGTAGATACTTAAATTAAATTACAGTATGAAAGGTTATCAAATATTTTTAGTACCATTTTGGCAAGTACAGTTTAGTAAATATTAAATATACACCCTGCTACAAATAGTATAATAAAAATAGATAAAGTAAATCATCAGGTAACGCAACGAGGGTAGATACCAAAAAAAATCATGATTCTTTTCGCTACGCCCTAAAGAAAATGATACAAAACTTACCAAAACAGTTTTATACACTCTATTAAGTCAATATTCACTTCATAAGCCGCATGGTACCAAAAAAATATATATACAATTTTATATTCATCAGTAATCAAAAACATAATACGGCAGATTTAAAATAGGGGTAATTACGTAATAATATTACCTCTAAATACTTATTTTTACAAAATTTACATTAGTCCACAGGAGACGTTATACTGCGATGCTTTAAATAAAAGGGATTATGTAATAATAATAAATTCATAAATTAACATTTTATATATGCAGTTATAACCAAAAATCGGCGTACAGGCCTTACCCAGAGACAAAATGGAGTACAATCCACCGTAGCACGCGGAACTGAGTGCTTAGGGTGACTATCCTGACGGAGGAGGAAAGCTCTGAAAAGCTACCTTTCTAGATGTGGATCGGCATGGTACCAAAGGTTGTATCGAGGTGATGCGGCTGGACCACCTGGAGTAGGTACCCCTTCAGACTCTATGGTGTTGACGATAGAAACTCATGAGAAGCCACATACATAGGGTTGCATCCACCATGAAACATCCTTTCAATTGTCGAAAATTATTCCTTTACCCGGAAAAAACCCTGTAATACAACAGTACAAATCACTCCAAGAAATTCGGGGAGAATAAAAGCTTTGCTTACCTCATCCCCATTGGAGGGTCACCAAAACGAAAAAACCACCATCGGCCACATTGTGACTTTTGCCACAATCACAAACTAGTAGGTTCAACTTATAAAACGAGGGTTATAACTAACGGCCCTCTCTTGCCAAGACTGTTTGGCCAAGATTGTCCTTCACGACCACCTTGTCCTTCCTTAAATTCACCCCAAAAACCTCCCACGACATCAATTTCTTGCCCCTCACAATTGGAACTCCATGTGTCACATTGGACCAATCAAAGCATTCGACGTCAGCCCGAATGTGCGCCGTTCAAAACTCGGCCTCTACATAATTATATTTTGGTTGTTCCCAAAAGTAAACACGATGTTTTGAAATGGCAATCATATTAGGAAATAAGAAGAAAAGAAACGGAAGATTCTCTGGACGTGCAGACACTGTAGCCTTAGAAAAACAAAGTATTCACTTCGTTAATTAGAATTTGTAATCAATTATTAATTAGTATTTTATTTTAGTTTACAATTAATCAAAATATACTATATACAATTAAAATGGGAGAAACGTGCTACAAGAATAAGAATTTTTTTTTATCAGGGCCAGTCGTTACGTAGTTCTTAAAGTACACGCAATGATATAGGTAATATTCTTAGGAAATGCTAAATTAAACAATGAATACAATACTGTAAATTGATCTTTTAGGGCGAATCAACTCAAGTGCAGAAATAAAATTAAGACATTCTGGACTCGCACAACATAGTGGGGTTGAACTATATAGAATAAAAAAAGGATGCCAAATTGCATAACCTACATCCTTGTAAAACATAAATGCTTGTTATTTGTGTAAGAAATTAATAATTTAATAAAATAAGATTTTATGAGATATTTAGTGTTTGCCTTAAAGTAATGTCAAAATTTTCTACAAAATCATCTTCACCATCTTGTCAGGAAAACCAAATGCACTAAAAAGTAATTTCAAAAACAATGTAGCATTTCAAATGCTACACTACCCCCTTCGAAAAATAAAAATATGTTAACTACAGTTAACATATTTTTTATCTCGTACACCAAGTTCTGGGTTGATATCTCACGCGTATCAAAACGTCCTACTGGAGTCACAGTTTGATAAGTCATAATTCGGGTACAGTCACAATTCGGCTATAGTCTTAATCTGTAAAAGTCTACCAAAACTTTAGTGCACGTATAAAACAAAATTTACAACAAGTTACTAGGTATTCAAAGATATTCGACAGTATTCTAGACATTTTTTTTAGAACTACGTAAGATCTGCATTCCTGTTAATTTACAGAGACATCTGAATTAGAACCAAAATATGGCTTTAAATCTTTCACGTGCCAACGACCAGCGGGTGTGCCGTCTGCGTTGCGCAATTCATAGACTAAACGAGAGATTCTTTTTTCTACGGTACAAAGAACATATTTAGGGGCTAATTTACCGGAAAACTTATTTGCTGCGTCCGATAAAACTTTGTTGCGTCGCCAAACCCGTTCACCCTGTTCAAAACTAGCATCTCGCTTCCGGAGGTTATAAGACTTGGCATAGCGTCTATACGCATCGTGCAACCGTTTTCGAACTTCTTCGAAAATATCCGATAAATTTTTAACATCGCCGACGTACTCGTCGCGATCTCCGGCAGTAATCTCTATACCTTCGGTAGAAGTTATATCCCCGTAGTAACGACCAGAAATAGGTACATAACGACCGTAATTTAAAAACGCTGGTGAGTAACCAGTCACTTCGTGTTTGGCGGTATTAATGGCATGTCTAATTTTGGGTAATTCTTTATCCCAGTCTTTATGTTCTTCAATGTAACAACGGATTGCGGTTCCGACAGTTTTATTATTTCGCTCGACGAAATTACAGTGGGGGGAATATTTAGGGCTATACCAAATTTTTTGAACATTGTATTGCTGAGAAAGCTTTTTAAACTCCGAACCGGCAAATTGTGAACCATTGTCACACAATATAAATTGAGGAACGCCTCTCTCAAGAAAAACTTCTTCTTCGATAAATTTTATTACACTCTTAGCTGTAGCTTGTCTAATCGGATGAAGGAGAGTATATTTAGTAAACCAGTCTCCCACGACGAGTAAATAAGCATTACCCTTGGAAGACCGGGGAAAAGGTCCCATTAAATCTACGGCAATAATTTGCCAAGGAAATTGTACGGATTTCTCAGCACCCATAAAACCCATACGCGGACTGTTAGCTAATTTTTGTGAAGAACACACCTTACAAGCTTTAACATACCGCAAAATATCTTTTCTCATTCGCGGCCAATAATAATTATCTTGAACTCTACCTAAAGTTTTAAAGAAACCAAAATGTCCAGAAGTAGGTGGATCATGACAAGAACTAACTATTTTATTACGCAAGTACTTTGGAACTAAAGTTTTCCACTCGTTTATATTAGTCTTTACTTTAGATCTAGACAAAATAAGCTTATAAATTATATTATTTTCTACCTTAAAATGAGGGTAAGAATCGGGGCTTTTAACTATTTTTTCTTTCAACGTAATATACCACGGATCTAGCTGTTCTAAGGAAACGTCTATTAAGGATACTTGTGGAATCCTGCTTAAAGCATCAGGGACTACATTAAAACGTCCTTTTCTATGAATTAAATCAAAATTGTACTGGCGCAATTTCATCGCCCATCGTGCAAGTCTTCCCGTAGGATTTTTTAGGTTATTCAGATAAAGTAAAGAGTAATGATCGGTTATTACTGTAAACCTAACACCCTCTATCCACGGTCGAAAACGCTCTAAATTAAATAACAAGGCTAGACATTCCTTTTCGGTTACTGTATAATTACGCTCAGTTCTAGTAAGAGAACGACTCGCGTACGCGATAACCCGTTCTTCACCGTCTAAAATTTGGGTAAGCACACCGCCTAAACCCGTATCACTAGCGTCGCTTTGAACAGTAAAAGGCTTAGTAAAATCAGGTTGACATAAAACTGGAGCAGACACCAAGGCTTGCTTAATTCTCGTAAAAGCCTCCTCTGCTTCATTCGTCCACTTAATAGGCTCTCTTTTTTTCTTACCACGTAATAAATCGTTAATAGGAGAAGTCAAAGTAGAAAAATCTTTAATAAAACGACGGTACCACGAACATAGTCCAATAAATCGTTTAATTTCGGTACTATTCGTAGGACGCGGGTAATTTATCATACTAGAAATTTTCTCCGGATCGGTACGTAACCCGTTTGCGCCTACAACATAACCAAGAAATTTAAGGGTAGTTTTAAAAAATTCACATTTCTCTATACTAATAGTCAAGTTTGCGTCTTTAAGACGATTCTTTACTTCTCTTAACAAAGATAAATGCTCTTCAAAAGTAGACCCTAACACTATTATATCGTCAAGATAGGTAAATATTTTAGGCTCGAAACGTGGGCCAAAAATTTTGTCAACTAAACGTTGCTGTACTTGCGCAGCATTACAAAGTCCAAACGGAACAACTTTAAATTGAAAAAGACCTCGACCGGTGACACTAAATGCGGTTTTTTCGCGTGACTTTTCGTCTAACGGTATTTGCCAAAACGCCTTGCGTAAATCTATAGTCGATATAAATTTTGCGTCCCTTAACATATTCAAAATACGGTCGATACTAGGCAAAGGGTAGGAATCGTGACGCGTCTGCGCGTTAAGCATGCGCCCATCATAGCACAGTCTATGAGAACCATTTGATTTTTTCACAAGTAAAACCGGTGCACAATAAGGGCTATTTGAAGGTTCGACAACATCTAAATTTAACATCTCGTCTAGCTCCTTATTTAAAATTTCTAACATATAAGGTGACATAAGGTATTGTTTTTTCTTAAATGGCTTTGCGTCGCCAGTATCTATTGTCATAGTAATTTTGTCTGTACGCCCCAAACGCGTTTCACTAGAAATTTCTTGAAAAGAATCGATACATTTTTGAGCGGCTGCTCTTTGCTCAAACTCTAGTTCATCTAAAGTCACCAAATAATTTAAATTAGTTTGATTCGTGCTTGATATGCTAGTTAAATTATTCTGAGTATTCCATGTATTATTTCTAAAGTCCAATAATAGTGAAAATTGGCGTGCAAAATCGCTACCGAAAATAAACCCATGGCGTATTGAAGGTACAACTAATGCCCTAACTACACGACATTCATCGCTAATCACCACTGGTAAATCAACCAGGCCTATCACTTTTTGCGGCGAGCCGTCTGCAACGGAAATATTTTTTACACTCGCTGGGTTTATTTTAATTTTAAACTGATCTAAAATGTTTTGACCGCTAGCACCGATAATTGACGACGTTGCGCCGGAATCGAAAAGAGCAATTACTTCGGTATCAAATATTTTTACTGAAATATAAGGTATATTGTCAAAATTTCTTTTTTCCAACATTGGAGAAATTTCATTCCTCACTACGGGAAATTTTAAGTTATGATAAAAGTTTTTAAAGAATTCTATATATTTAGTTTGTTCAACAGTAGGGTAGCTTTTATTTTTAATTTTGGCCTGTTTATTTGCGACATAGTTTCGGCCGTAACGTATGCCGCTACGATTTAGTTTTTTGAACACCTGGTACAAGTTTTAATAGTAAAATTGGCAGCGCCACAACCAAAACAAAATTTATTTCTCTTGGCTTTGCAATTGGAGAAAACATGACCTAATTTATTACAATTCCAACATTTTACTTTACTGTTTCCTGAGGAGGAATTTTGTGTCGAAACGTGGCGTTCAAAAACACGAGACGGAAATTTTGAAATATTTTGTCTATTCCTATTGCCTGAATTATTATTATTATCCGTATTAATTTCACAGGAAGAACGAGAAACAGAACAACGATTTTTATTTTTTATGTAATTAGCCTCCTCTAAACGTTTAACTAAATTTACCAATTCTTGAACGGAATCAATAGTACATAAAGCTAGCTGAGTAATATGTTCGGCTAAAAGGTTTTGTTTTAAAATTTTAACTTTAGTTGTTTCACATGGGGTTCTGCTTAGTCTCGAAAAAAGATTTTCTAGCTGAGCTACAAAAATTATGACCGACTCATCTTTGCGTTGCTTGCGCGATTTTATTTGTTCCCAAATTTCGTCTTCTACACACGGCGATAGAAAGTCTCTTTTTATCCTTTCTAATAAATCGGGCCAATTTAAAACAGAGCTCTTTATGCTACGGTACCAAACAAAAGCATCGCCCACAAACAATTCAACAGCCGATTTAAATAAATCGTCTTCAGAAACACCCCGCGCGTCCGCGACTTCAGTTATGCGTTCAATAAAATTATACACGGCTTTTGGATCCCCGTTAAATTTAACATTCCAATCTGAAAGTAAAATCTGTTTATTTTGACACGTTATTATAGGGGGCGGAACATTTACTATTGATGGTCTAGGAAAACTTTGGTTACTTGTGTTCGCGGTATCGGTAATAATTATTCTAGCATGTACATCTGCATCTAATTGAAGGCATGTTGCGTACGTTTCTTCTTTATAAAGTTTTACGTCTTCGATATCATCCCCTTCGGTAGGAATTTTAAGTCTAAGAACGCGGTTCGTAACATGAGCAATTCGTGATTTTATTCTAGCTAGAAGCGTATCTTCGGGATTGCCTTCGAAATCTAAGATAAGACCGGTTATATCGACAACCGTCGCGTTAATAGCATCGCGTTCTGTGTCAAAATCACTTATATAATTATCTAAATCAATTTTATCAGCTCCTTGGGCTTCTTTCTGCAAGAGTCTAGCTAAAATTTTAATTTTTTCGGAACGTTCTTTTCTACTTCTAACACCACGAATATTCAATTCATAATCAATCTCAGGCAACAAAAGATGTCTAGGGGAAAATTGGTAATCCATTTCTATAAATATTTTCGGTACTATATTATTTGTATTCTAAATAAAATATTTCATAAATATCTAGTCAAAATCGCAAAGGAATGTATGTGTACCACAAAAAAAGGAATTTCCAACAGTATAAAAAGAGTAGGTAAAAATATCAAGAATTTTGTTATCATTCGTAGATAAGAATAAGTTTGTTTATGCTACCAAACACATGCAACTTGAGAAAATAAAATTTACTTAAATGCCTGGAATTAAAAAATAGTTTAATATTAAATAATTTTTAACGTTCTTAGTTTGGAAAATGGAAAATTCGGAGCCTCACGTTACTGGGCGCTATTTAACTTGCAGCGTTCTGGGGTTAAATTGATAAATTTAACTACCCAGAAGTGCTACAAGTGCGCGGCAGCTTTTCGCCAGGAGCATTTATGGGCCGTAGGTTTTTTAATTTTCCCTTTTCCTCTTCTTTGTTTAGGTTTTCCAAGGCACTAGGGCGCCACTGAGTTTTTGTTAAAGAAAAATACGCTTACAGCTTAATAAACTCAGAACTTAAGCTGATATTTGATTTTAAAAAATGTTATAAAATTCTTTGCATGTGTTTTAGCAGGCAATAAAACAAACCATTCCCCAAAATAAAATATATTTATTCTTATTTTAGAAAAGCTTGTCGACAGCTAAAAGGATTTGGTCATTAATAAAATAATACCTACTTGAACATATGGGTAGTAGATACTTAAATTAAATTACAGTATGAAAGGTTATCAAATATTTTTAGTACCATTTTGGCAAGTACAGTTTAGTAAATATTAAATATACACCCTGCTACAAATAGTATAATAAAAATAGATAAAGTAAATCATCAGGTAACGCAACGAGGGTAGATACCAAAAAAAATCATGATTCTTTTCGCTACGCCCTAAAGAAAATGATACAAAACTTACCAAAACAGTTTTATACACTCTATTAAGTCAATATTCACTTCATAAGCCGCATGGTACCAAAAAAATATATATACAATTTAATATTCATCAGTAATCAAAAACATAATACGGCAGATTTAAAATAGGGGTAATTACGTAATAATATTACCTCTAAATACTTATTTTTACAAAATTTACATTAGTCCACAGGAGACGTTATACTGCGATGCTTTAAATAAAAGGGATTATGTAATAATAATAAATTCATAAATTAACATTTTATATATGCAGTTATAACCAAAAATCGGCGTACAGGCCTTACCCAGAGACAAAATGGAGTACAATCCACCGTAGCACGCGGAACTGAGTGCTTAGGGTGACTATCCTGACGGAGGAGGAAAGCTCTGAAAAGCTACCTTTCTAGATGTGGATCGGCATGGTACCAAAGGTTGTATCGAGGTGATGCGGCTGGACCACCTGGAGTAGGTACCCCTTCAGACTCTATGGTGTTGACGATAGAAACTCATGAGAAGCCACATACATAGGGTTGCATCCACCATGAAACATCCTTTCAATTGTCGAAAATTATTCCTTTACCCGGAAAAAACCCTGTAATACAACAGTACAAATCACTCCAAGAAATTCGGGGAGAATAAAAGCTTTGCTTACCTCATCCCCATTGGAGGGTCACCAAAACGAAAAAACCACCATCGGCCACATTGTGACTTTTGCCACAATCACAAACTAGTAGGTTCAACTTATAAAACGAAGGTTATAACTAACGGCCCTCTCTTGCCAAGACTGTTTGGCCAAGATTGTCCTTCACGACCACCTTGTCCTTCCTTAAATTCACCCCAAAAACCTCCCACGACATCAATTTCTTGCCCCTCACAATTGGAACTCCATGTGTCACATTGGACCAATCAAAGCATTCGACGTCAGCCCGAATGTGCGCCGTTCAAAACTCGGCCTCTACATAATTATATTTTGGTTGTTCCCAAAAGTAAACACGATGTTTTGAAATGGCAATCATATTAGGAAATAAGAAGAAAAGAAACGGAAGATTCTCTGGACGTGCAGACACTGTAGCCTTAGAAAAACAAAGTATTCACTTCGTTAATTAGAATTTGTAATCAATTATTAATTAGTATTTTATTTTAGTTTACAATTAATCAAAATATACTATATACAATTAAAATGGGAGAAACGTGCTACAAGAATAAGAATTTTTTTTTATCAGGGCCAGTCGTTACGTAGTTCTTAAAGTACACGCAATGATATAGGTAATATTCTTAGGAAATGCTAAATTAAACAATGAATACAATACTGTAAATTGATCTTTTAGGGCGAATCAACTCAAGTGCAGAAATAAAATTAAGACATTCTGGACTCGCACAACATAGTGGGGTTGAACTATATAGAATAAAAAAAGGATGCCAAATTGCATAACCTACATCCTTGTAAAACATAAATGCTTGTTATTTGTGTAAGAAATTAATAATTTAATAAAATAAGATTTTATGAGATATTTAGTGTTTGCCTTAAAGTAATGTCAAAATTTTCTACAAAATCATCTTCACCATCTTGTCAGGAAAACCAAATGCACTAAAAAGTAATTTCAAAAACAATGTAGCATTTCAAATGCTACAAGTTGTTGTGGTTGACGTTCAAGGATTCAGCGTTCCAGAATTTCAAGCTAAAGAATTGGCTATTTACGATGGAAAGCAACTAAAAAACTATCTTTTTAAACCCGTCCAACCGTTTTATGAGCTGTCCTATGATTGCCAGAAGCAAGCAATGTTTCTCTATGGGAACCGACATGGTTTATACTACAATTCCGGCGAAACCGATTACAATGAACTTCACCGCATTATCTACAACGATCTACGGGATGTTGATGTCATCTATGTGAAGGGACATGTAAAGAAGGCCTTCTTACTGGAAACTTTTTCCACGATGAAATATCTTAAGCATATACCCGATATTGTTAATTTAGACTTTACTAGGGACAGTGTTGCTGTACCGAAATTAGCTCTAAGTAAAACCACTTGTTCTTATCATGGTTTAGAATATTGTACTGTAGTGCTAAGAATTCAAAAATCCTGTATGAATATATTTATGATTTTTTACCTCAATAAAGAAGTTCAACTGTATTACATGTTTAATTTTATCCTATATTATTAGACCCCCTTGAGAAATTTGGGCATTTGGTCTCGAGCTTATGACAAAGACGGTCGACTTGTCAGTTAAATTAGACGAGCATTTGAAAAAACTGCGCAAGCTGAAAAGAGACATTAAGTTTTACCAAGAATATAAATCTTTGGTTAGACTGTTTTTGAAACTTACCATTTAAACTTACCAATGGCTGCCTCCTCCTCCAGCTGGGATAAGGTGTTTGAATCATCGTCTAGATGTCCAGATGTTCCAGCGATAGTGCCGACGACTAAGCCTAACCGAGTTTACGAGATTGACGATTTTATAACTGTCATTTTTACTACGTCCGAAGAGGAACGCAAACAAGTAATTTTGGATACTATTGGTTATGGCAAAATTTCTTTCTCTAGTGAGGAATTTGAAGAATTTTTAAGCCCTTTCGATTGTTTCAATACCCATTGGGTAGATGTATTTATGATAATTGGACAGTACACGCTAGTGTTTCATCGCAATGGCGATAAGAGAAGTCTCAAGTTTGAAGATGCCACAACAGACAAGTATCTATTTCGATGGACTGAGAAGCTAATACACCTATTTGCAAAACATGTTTATGAATTGTATAAGCTTACTATGGAATATTATACTGTTACTAAATAAATAGTCTAACGTCAATTTGTTTTTTTCTTTGTTCTAAGGAAATAAGACGCCAATATAAACACAAAAACAAGCATTTATTCAAGTGTAAAAAAAAGTTTAAAAAAAGCACAAAATGTGACCCAACAGTGGTCTGTAAATAGTAAATATAAATACATATAACTAAAAAAAATAATATAAATAAACAAACAAACAATATAAAAAAATCAAAAAATAGGGTATACTTAGGTAAAATATACATTTAAACAAATAATAGAAACCTAAAAACTAGGGTAAACTTATGCAAAATATACATATAAAGTAAAGAAATGTATAAAATAAATAGGGTAGACTAGGGTGAAATACATTAATATAATCAATAGGGTAGACTCGAGTGAAATAAATGAATACAATAAATAAGAAAATAAATAATAAAATAAAGAACATCTATGCCTAATCTAATATCACAGCCTCTAAAGTCACACATTTAGCTACCAAAGGTGATTAAAGTAAAGTTAGCTGTCCGTGATCAGTCTTAGCTCATGGAATTTCCGATGATTCCTTATACTTTTTAATATCTCTATGACCCCAAGCAAGCGTGTTCTCCAAGTCGTCGGGAATAAGATAACCCTTATCGTCCGCGTGTGATAGCGCTACCTTATTTTTAAGTTCGACATAAAATTATCGTGTAAATGCGAAAGTGTTCATCTGTCGATGAATCTGAGTTCTCTCTACGTCAACCGCCTCTCTATAATCGTCAAGAGTTAGTTCTTTCTGGGTGACGTAGTCAGGAACTCCCTTAGCTTTTTTCGTTAACTTTCCCTCCACACAATATGCCTTCGCCCCGGTACCGTAGAAATCCCAAATGATTTTTCCTGCATACTCATCTTTCATTTAGCCCAAAATTGACTGGTTTACAGGAACATCATGTGGATTTTCCTGTGAGAAATTAGACATGTCGAATCTATCCAAATTATCGCGCATATCAAGCCTGTCATATACCTCCGTTGAAGATTAAAGCGTTATAGCCAGTGTTTTTAAATTTATTAATTTGTGATTATTATTTTAGTCGCCATCCTATCAGGAGGGCTTCTTTTAATGTAATTAAATAAATTGAATTAAATAATATTAATATAAGTGCCACAGATCTTTATTCTTTTTTTTTAATAAGTTGAAAGGTGTATGAGCTGGAAGTTTCGGGCTTTATGCTTATGAAGTTGGAAAGTTTAAATTTATTTTTGCGTTTATTTATAACGGGGGGTTATATAATATTTTTGTTTTCAGAGGTTCATTAACCTATTCTTTTATTTTAAATTTGTCATTTGGCGAATATTTTGGTGTGCTTAGAAACTTATTATGCTCGTACACATTTTACAACTTTTTTTATTATATCGTATTGTTTGCTTCTGGGAACGTAAGGTAGTTATGTAGATGCTTTGTATATATCTATGCTTATACTTTTGGTATATTGTATTATTCGCTTTTGGAATTTAACGCAGTCAAGTAGATGCCTTGCTTTAACGGTATATTTTGCGTTTAATTTAATATTTGTGCTTTTATAAATGTACATAAGCGGTGTGTATTTTGATTGTTTATATTTAAGCGGTTTCTCCCTATACAGGGTGCTTTCTCTTAATTTAAATGACTAAAATTTTTCTGAAGTCAATTATTATTCTTGTGTTATCTTACATTGATCCACTTTATTTACACGAGTAGTGTTAACGCTTAGCTTTTGAGTCAAGCTACTATAGGGGTTTGAGGTTTTAATTATTTTACTTTTTTTGGCTTCGCTTAAGCTTCTCTTTTACTTTGAATATTAGTTAAACGTTTTAAGTCAAGCTAACTGGGGTTTCATTTTTAGTTATTTTTACTGTCTTCGCTCAAGCCTTTTGCTTTGTTTATACCTGTAATCTTGCGCGAACTTGTGATTTAATTATGAATTATTTTTATTTTGTTGTACTTTTATTATTTTTATTGATAATGTAAGATAACATAATATAGTGTTAAACTGGTCATTTAGTGAATACTTAGTTTTTGTAAATATTAACGTTTATCAGTAAAGTAAATGAACTTTAAAATTTAGTTATCGATGCCCTTTAGGTAATAATAATTTATTTCGTTTATTGACATAACCTTTTTGTTTAATATTATCTTAAGCTTGCGTAAATTTTGCAAGTGGGTTTTAATCATTACTTTCTCTTTTTAGTAACCTTTTTTGATATTAACGTAGCTTCTTATTTTTAAATATTTTTCTACTTACCTAAATTTTGCATTTGATTTCAAGCCACTCGCTTTCTCTTTTATTATTGACATTTTATTTGATATTCTTAAATTTTGCGGTTTAATTCCAGTAAATTGTTTCTCTCCAAATATTAACTTTTTCTATTAACGCAACTTCTGATTTTTATTTTTAATTATTAACGTAACTTCAAATATATTTTTTTTATTGATTGCATTTGAACTACTGAAACTACTGGGAATTGTTTTGTTCCTAGGGTCTTTGGTAGGGGCCACGAACCTCCCTACTTCTACCGCAGGGGCTAAGAAGCACCCCTATTACTTTGTCCTCCGTAGGGGCTAGAAAGTATCCCCATTGCTTTGCCTTCGATAGGGGCTACGAAGCATCCCCATTTCTGTGTTTCTGAGGACAGACTTCCTCAGGAAGTTGTTTTGAATAATTTAATTTAATTAGTTTGCGGGGCCAGAAATCGCCCAAGTTTCGATTTTCTTATATGTACCAACAACTGTAAATTTTTTTTTTATTATTGTACAAATAAATGTATATAGGGTTATATGTAATTACGTTGTTTTTGTCCAGCTCACTGCGCCCTATGTTTTTAATTTCCTATTAAGAATAGCAGGGTTGTTGTGTGTTGAGGCAAGTTCCTAGACCATCTAGGCGACTTCCAGTTTGTGTCGGTGTAAAAAAAAACTGGTGGCGTCCAATCGAACCTATCTGGCTGAGTTAAGGGCTAATTTGCACGCACTCTACTACAGCTTGCTTCACGCAGGACACCCTGTTGTTTCTGTGTCTTTCTTTAGAGTACTT
Source organism: Philopedon plagiatum (assembly GCA_963971165.1). Lineage (NCBI taxonomy): Eukaryota > Metazoa > Arthropoda > Insecta > Coleoptera > Curculionidae > Philopedon > Philopedon plagiatum. Next base: position 61,736,755 of record OZ020190.1, read on the forward strand.
TTCGGAGTTATTTTAATGTTCTTTTCAAGTTAAGCGGTAAGTACTAGGTCAATGATACTCATCATAGTATCTTTGACAGTTTCAATAAAACACTTTTTTTTTAACAAAGTGCGTCGCAAATTTTTGGCGCCCAACGTGGGGCCTATTTAAAAAAAAATTACCGCTCTTTTTTCTAATTTTACTCTTGTGCGTCTAGTGAGCTGGATGGAACTTTGAAAATTTCCATCAATTTTAACTCTAACTGTACTAGCCCTGTATTACTGCATTTGATTTTGGCGATTTATTACCGATTTTAATTGACTTGTTTACGTAACTTTGATTGTCTTTGAATTTGTGGTTTATTACCGATTTTATTTTACGTCTTGCGTAACTTTGATTGTCTTTGATATTGCGATTTATTACCGATTTTATTTAATTTATTTACATGACTTTATCTTTGGGTACTGTATTACGATTGATTGATTACCTTTTTATTATTTCGTGCTATTTTTGCTGATTTAATTACCTTTATTTGCTGTATTTGACTACACCATTGGTGTAGTTTTGGTAAATTTATTCGAGTTACGCATTTATATCTATATTTGACTTTTTTTACTTTGACTTTTGAGTTGCTATTGTTTTTGTTCACTCCAAAATGGATTATAATATGCAAGTTCATTGTCTTCGGAAAGAAATGCTTATTTGTGAGCTCACGATTCGTGGCATTCCGGCTAGTAATGCTAATACCGCAAAAGAACTTGTAGCATCGTTACGTCCTATTTTAAAAATGGAAAGAAAAGGCAAAATTTTTACCCGTCCGGCCTATAACTTTGTTTTTGACGATGAATGTGACTACATAACCAAGACTTTACACGATATCGAAATCGCGATCAAGAATATTTCTGGTGACTCAGCCAGAGCGAAGTTCGTGCGTTTGCAGTCGCAACTTGTCCATTTATTCACTCGTGTTGATCGAATTCCGGTTGAGAACCTCAGTGCCGAGGAATTGCAAACTCGGTCTAATTTACTACTTCAAACTTTGAGCAAATTAAACAGTTTGGATGATCTTCTCAAACAAGATCCGAATTTAAGCGCCTTACTTGATCAAACTCATCTCAACGATTCGGATTCGGATTCGTCTGGAGTTAGCAATGCGTCCAACAGTCGACCGCGTCAAACGCGCTCGTCGCCCAAAGTCACTCCAACCGTGGTTAGTCACAATGTAACAGCCGCTGCCACCTCCGTTAGCCATCCCTCGTGTAGCAAGGCGCAGCGTGTCGAAAAATGGGGAATTAGATTTACCGGCGAAGCTAAACAGATGACTGTGCATAATTTCTTGGAGCGAGTATCGGAACTACGCGAAGCTCGCGGTATTTCAGAACGCGAGTTGTTTGAATCTGCTATCGACCTATTTACTGGTAGAGCGCTAAATTGGTTTCGCGCAAATCGCCATCGATTTTCGGACTGGTCTAGTTTGTCTGACCTTCTGTGCAAGCATTTCGAGCCGCTAGACTATCGTCATGGGCTATTTAAGGAAATTCTGGACCGGACTCAAGATTCGACTGAAAGCATAGTCGATTACCTCTCTAGCATGAGCGCGCTATTTAGACGACATGGCTCCCTCTCAGAGGATGTTCAGCTGGATATTATTACTAGGAATTTATCTCCTTTTTATACTACCCAACTTCCGGTAGTTAATAAGTTGGAAGATCTAGAAGAAGAATGTCTCAAATTGGAGGCAAAGAAATATCGTGCTGAAGCCTATGTCCCACCTTCCAGGAAAAGGCATAATTTTGTCGAACCAGACTTTTCTTTTATAGCATCTGAAGCATCAGGTTCAAGAAACGGTGGACAGTTACCAATCGACGTAGTGAGAGAATCTCGTCCGATACCTTCAACCTCTAGAGACGATGGACCGTCAACCAGAGAGCCACGTCCAACAACACCCCGGAACTCTGGACCATTCTTATGCTGGAACTGCAATAAGCCAGGTCATCGAAATAGCCAGTGCACCGAACAGCGCAGAATCCACTGTGGTGCGCCAAATGTGACCAGTAAAAACTGCCCTAAATGTTCTTCGGGAAACGATTCTCGGGAGAGTCGATAGGTCGTAGGACTGCTCCCCTCCCTTTTACTTCACTGACCAACAACTTTCCTCCCAACAATAATATTTTGCCCACCAACAATTCTCTTCCCCACAAAAATAATTCATCCCCTAACCATTCTCTGTCCAAGGAAAACGTTTTGCCGACCAACAGCTTTCTTCCCGATGAAAATTCCTTGCCAACCAATAACTCTCTTTTCATCAAAAATCATTCACCCCCTAACAAGTCTGTTCACTATAAAAACCTATTGTCGACCAACAACTTGTCTTCTGATGAAAGCCTTTCACCAACCAATAGCTCCCTTCCCAACCAGAATCATTCACACGCCAACAGTTCTTTTCCTAATAAAAACCTTTTAGATTTTATCATAGCTCATGCGCATGGCGACCAGCGCCCCTATTTAGAAATTTCGAATTTAGGTTATAAGATTTTAGGTTTATTAGATTCTGGAGCGTCACGCATAGGTCAACCGGGTTTCCGAATTTTGGAAAGTCTGGGATTAAAACTTATTAGGCAACAAACTGATTGTACCGTTGCGAACGGCCAAACTTGCTCTAGTTTGGGCTATTTTCAGGTTCCTGTAACTTTATTGAATAGAACTCGGGTGATCGATATTTTAGTTCTCCCAGAACTGTTCCACCAACTGATTTTAGGAATCGACTTTTGGAGATCCATGGAAGTGATCCCCGACTTGAAGCAGGACGTCTGGCATTTTTGCACTGATGATCAACCCACGGAAATTTGCAGCATTATAGATGGCGACTCTTTATCTGAAACCGACCGAGCGACTTTAAATGCACTAGTTAAGGAGAAAATATCGGAAATGGGTACTGGTCTTGGCTGCTGCAAGGTAGCAGAACACGTCATTGAGCGTGAACCCGGCACTAGGCCAATTAAACAGCGTTACTACCCAGTTTCTCCATACAAGCAAAGGATTATGGACGAGGAAATCGACGAGATGTTGAAACTTGGCGTGACTGAACCTTCTAAAAGTCCTTGGTCCAGTCCAGTGTGTTTGGTACGCAAGAAAGATGACAGCTATAGGTTTTGCATAGATTCTAGAAAGCTTAATACAAAAACTAAGAAAGACGCATATCCTGTACCTTATATCTCCGCCATTTTGGATCGCCTCAGAGACGCCCGCTACATTAGCTCCATCGACATAAAATCAGCGTTCTGGCAGGTACCTCTTAGTGAGTCCTCACGTGAATTAACTGCTTTCACTGTTCCAGGTAGGAATCTTTATCATTTTCTGCGCATGCTTGACCAATGCGCCAGCCACCTGGCAACGTATAGTAGACCGTGTAAGTAGAGATAGACAGGGCGTTCACCATCCACACTGTGTGTAAATCGCATAAGCAAACCCAAGCCGTCGATACCGAGTAAACCAGAGCAAACCCAGCCGATACCGAGCGAACCAGAGCAAACCCAACCCGATACCGAACGCACCCAATCAAACCCAACTGTCAACTGTCATATGTCAAACGTCATATCTGTCAACTGTCATATGTCATACGTCATCTGTCAACTGTCATATGTCATCTGTCACACTCTTGGGCGCTAGTTATTTTGGTCTTAACTACTTGGGCACTATCTATTTGGGTACTATCTATTCTTCTCCTTCTTCTTCGTCTTTCTGCCGTTTTTGTTCACGATGACGTCACAAACTTTTTCATTAATCCTAATTAAATGTATTTATTTCGTAAGTCGCATATGCACTGAAAAAAGTTTTCTGTCCAAGGCGCGGATCGAACCCGCACACACCATGTGTATAATTTCGTATTATATACGTTTCCCAGCTATAGAACCAAGTACGCCACGGCACCTAGTTGAATAAATAAACCGGGAAAATGATATCTTCCGGGAGTTTGGACGTGACGTAGTAGGTATGTTTTATGTGTTTTTTGCGATATACAAATTAAAAAATACGTCACGTGTTCGGGGGCGTTGTCAGAAGACGTTTAAAAAAAGAATGGCGTTGATCGGAACTTTGGTTTCGGAGAAAATAATAGTATTATGCTACTACATACATATAAAGCGTCGTGCGCATGGCACGTCCGATGACGACATCAGCGTTGTTGTCACACTTCCATCAATATCTTCAAACATCTTGTCAATGATCTTCAAAAACTCGTTCCAATCCAAATGGCCTAGGGAGACTGGTTGCCGTTCAGGTGTTGTGGGAACTAGTTTAACACTTGGTATCATCCCCCTGGCAACACTGAGGCTCACAATTACTGTAAAATTATCAGCAGAATAGCAAAATTCGCCCAAGGGTTTTTTCTCGTTGCTAATTTCTCTGTTACTTCGGCGAATCATTCTGTCTAGATAAGTCCAATAAGGCGACGAGCTTTGGGAACTATCGGCTTCTTCTTCTAGCAACTCAGGAGCAGCAGCAGCAGCAGCGGTACAACGTTTACTACCCATGGTTCACACTAAAATAGTGACGTCAACCAACGTATGATTGTAGTCATAGAGAGAGCTATACCCCCACTCCGCATTTATTGATGTTAAGTTCGAGGAACAGTAGTTTGGATAACGCCCATCCGCTTCCCATCTCGGTAAATTCAGAAGCTTTTTCCACTAGAGACGTCTGATATTCAGCGTAAAAGTCTTCCAAATTAGTGCTGAGAGAAATATCACTAAATTTTGTATTATAAGATTTACAGCCAGATTCACTATCATTTAGTCCATAGGTTTAAATTTTAAACCTATGGTCTAAGTCTTAAACCCTATTCACTAAGATTTAGACCCCTGCAGTGGACTAAAATTTAAACCCTGTCGCTAAACCTGTCACGTGACGAGAAAACAACTGAATTTAAACCTACAAATGTCAAGTAATGACGTAAATATTATTTATTTTTATTATGCGAGTCGCTGTTTTCTACTAAAAAAGAATTAAGCCATTATATTATTACAAGAATTTACGGAAAATATCATTTGAATTTACCGCCGAGAAGATATTCATGCGAGGAGGCCCCTAAGCGGTGTAAATACGAACACAAAACATAACCTCAAAATTCCATGTGACACGGAAGGTAATATTTTGATGAAATTTTTACCTTTTCGAGTTTTATTTTACTTGGCGTGCATTATGCCTTACCAGTTAATGTTTTTATTCCACAAAGAAGACAAGGATCATTAAAAATGGGCAAGGTATCGACTAAGTTTGGAAAGTAAGGGGCCCCACAATAGCAAACAAGTTTCCAAGCCATTTATTTTCTGGAAGGACCGATGTACTTACAGCCTTTAATAAGGTAATATTTATATTTTAAAATACGATGTTTATTGTGGAATACGTGTTTCTTTACTTACAAATGTATATTTCTTTTAGAATCTGTGGACAAATAATGAATGAAATATGGGAAATGTTTTAAACAAACCTAAGCCCATACAAGTAATACGAGTATAAATATTCAGGCAGCTAGTGATGTTCAGATTTCTGTGAAAAAGGTAAAAATTATTTAAATGAGTGATATTTTATAATGGAAGTTCTATTTTTTCCATATTTTTAGTTGTAATAGCAACCAAAGATAGTGCTACTCAGTATTTAAAAAAGCCAAATATTCATATTTTAAAAAATTTAGCAGTTTTAAAATCTATTAAAATATCTGGATATTTCTGTTTTTTGATAAGATTAGGTACCTACCTCTTTTAAGTATGTTTATAATTTTAATTATTTATAAATTACACCCAATTTTTAAGCTTTTTATTTGTATTTTTTAACTGGAAAAGTATTTTCTAATTGTTTTCTTTTTTAGATAAATTGCTACAAGAGAAAAAACCAAGAACCTGGGACAAACAAGAAGAAACATAAATTAATCTCTTTAGCTTGTATTAATGTTGTTTGTTATTTTTATGCGTTTTATTTAATATATATTGTAAAAAAAACGGTTATTGCAAATTAAAAAAAGTATTGCTGTACCTATTTTTTATTAAATACACCAGTATATTATGATTTTTATCGATAAGATCATCTTTCTCGGAATAAAACACATTCCTATCTTCTGTGTATTTACTTACCATAGAAATTTAAGACATAGTGCCATTCAGAGGGAGTAGCTTTGTCAATACAAAAAAAAAACATATTTTGGGGACAGCTTACATACCTAGTGTGTACCTTGAAAGAAAAAGTACATTTCAATCTTGCATATTTATTATTTAAGTTACAGATTTCCACATGTAAAATTAACATATATATTTCTTGTCTACTTGGAAAAACTTCAGTAGATTTCTTTCACGTGTGTAGTTTAGATTCTCTACTCCTTCAAGAGAACATTTTGTACTTGCTTATAACACCAAAAACCGTAAAAAGGATCTTACTAAAACACAACAATTAACGGTGGTAAAGAATGAAATTGAATATTAACTAAACCATTTGCTATTATTTAATGTTCATAAAGTACATAGTCTATGGTCTTACATGGGTGAAAAATAATAATTACATTTCCATAACTCATTTTAGGTATCTTCCTATCCACATCACATTCATCCAATGTTCAATTTTGAGAAGATAAATTTACATTTAGTAGTATCTTGAATCGCATAGTAGGCATTGGTGCAGCTATATGTCAAATTAAACCCTTGTCAACTTAGACCTTCCTTAAACCATCAACAGGTTTAAAATTTAAATCCGATTCACTAACAATTTAGTACTAGTTTTAAGACAAGTCTAACTTTAAACCATTTGAATAACAAAACACCAACATCAACCTGCTGTGTTTTTGAAATATCTTTCAGTAGATACACATTTCTTCGAAAACATGAGCGACATCAATAAACGTAAGCTTAAGGGAAATTTTACAAATAAGGAAGAAGAAATATTAGTAAAGAAAATGTTTTTTCTGGGAAATTGTCCCCTGCTACCCCACCTTTAAAGCGGGAAAATACTTGGAGGGAAATTCAAACGGCAATTAGTTCCGTGAGCTTCCAAAGAAGGAACTTAGCGGAAATAAAGTGCAAGTGGAAATGACCCAAATTATGTGCCAAATTAAGATGTAAGTACGGGTTTTACTTTCTTATTACTACAATATTAAAAAATAAGTATGAAGGTATTCTATTTGAAAAAAATACATGCGAGTTTCAGAAGAATTTATATAAAAATTGGCCAAAATTATATAGTGAATATTTTTTATTCTTTACGCACTTATGTTAAAATCGTTTATCTTTAATTATATACTTACCAGACAAATCAACAATTTTGTGCATATACAGGCCGTCGAAAAGTGTCAAATTTTGCGTTAATTATTTTGTTTAAAATTAATGCCAGACGTTAAGCTCGTGAAACTCGCATAACCCCATGGTTTAATAGAACATTCATTTAGGTAATAGATTTACTAGTGGTTGCGAAAAGAAAGAGCTGCACGGCTACTGAAGGTGGGCCCTCTGATGCCCCCGACCTTAAGCCCGAGGACGATATAATATTAGAAATTACTGGGAAAACCTCGGTCGAGGAGAATTCCTGAGGGGAAACAAGTTGAATTTCCCAACATTCAAGCTATTCCTGAATCTTTCCGTAAGTAAAAATAATCTTTGTACCATTTTTATATTAATATGTATTTAAATAGATTTAAATAATTAAACAATGCTTTTTTCTCTATTTAGCCTCCGGAAACACCCAATCTATAACTGCAACTTCCAGCAGCAAACTTCTTGGTACAATTGGTAAACAAACAACACGCAATAATTTAAAAATACCAAATATGTATGTCTGTACGTGAAAATGTATATTTTCGGGAGATTTATATTATTAGATTATGCAAAACAATTTTAAAAATATTTTAGTTTCGTACTTCTCATCCAGCGGAAGTGACTCCTCCATTTCCCCATCCCCTCCAGAAATCGAGGACCCTGGAGAAGAAAATTCAGCGTGGACACTGTCCAAAGAAACGCAAACTTACACAGAGTATTTTATTGTACTTATTAAATATGTAAATGGATTAACTTTAGATTTTTTAGGATGTCAGTTTACCAGCAGAATTTGCAATTGCTGGAAATTAATAAAAAAATTCTGCAGACTTAGGAAAGACAAACGGCCGCGCTAGAAAGCATAGCCAGCTCTCTTCTAGTCAAAGTACAAAAAGTACTCTTTTCCGTATTCTAATTTACGAGTAAATGGAAAAATTCTGCGTCTCCGCTTTGTTGCTCACACTGAAACTGCATATGGGTTCCTATTCCTAAGAACGTGTCATATGACATGTTTTTATTTATCTCGGTAAATCCGAGTAGTATACAAGTTGTACCGCAAAGGAGGGTCCACAGTATTACATGAGAATATTGAAATATTATTAAAAAAATTAAAAAAAAAATCAGGTCTTTTGTACTAAAAGAAACACATGAGAATATTAAGTTTCTTTTAGTACAAAAGACCTGATTTTTTTTTAAAATCGGCCAATAATAAAAAACTGTTATTTTTAAAAATATGGCAAAATGTTATTAAGAAAAGTTGTCTAGAATTAAAAGCTGCTCAAATATGCAATTATGTCTTTTATTTCAAAAACAATTTTTGTCAGTATCCCACATATTCTTGGATTCTTTAAAAATGGGCTCCTTAAATTGCGTCATAATTAAATTGAACCGGTGGAATTTAATTGTGTGTAGTGTTACCAACTTTTTTTTAAGAGTGATTTTTTTATTCCAAAATGTTTTTTATGTTGCAAGGGCAATTATTAAAATCTACCCAAAACAAAAATTTTTTTTTTCGTTTGTGAAGGTACCAAAGTATTGAAAAAAACGATAATTATCTTTCGTACACTTTAATAAGAATTGTCCTTGCAACAAGAAAGGCTATTTTCGAATAAGAACAAATAAGAAGTTTTTAAAAAGTAGAGAGATTTAAGTTTGTTTTTCCAACAGTACGCTACTCAATTTCAGTTTTGTCGAAATTTAAGGAATCTTTAAAAAAAACAATAATACGGAGGTTACTCAAAAAACATAAAAGAATTATTTTTCTTAGGTTACGACATGAATTGATATTTGAAGATAACTTTTAATTCTAAAAAAATAAATTCCATTAGGTGCCCACTTCTTGATCCACGCTGTATAAGGGACCAAAAATATCATTGAGCTTTTTTCTTGACATAAAGCAAAAATAGATAACAATTGTTTTTATGGTGCTCACCCGTATGTTTGACCCAAAGTTTATCAGCTTTTGAACTATATTAAACATTAATCTAAATCATTTAAATAGCAGACAGTTAGTCCGACAAAAATGAAAAAAAGCCAGTGTTTCGTACTTTAGTGGCCTAAAACGGAATCTGAAAAAATCTCGAGAAGCGATTTTTTCCACGATTAGATTAGTTTTTCTTCCTTAGAAGGAAGTAAAACTAAAACATAATTCGTTCATATGTATGTACTTACCCAATGGTGTGCCGTCCCAGGGGCTAGGGGGGAAGCCCATCTCCCTGCACTCGTAACGGCGCCCTCGCGCCCCCACGGAGATTCAATGCCTATAACCACATACTCTCCAATAAAAGGAAAATTATTTGGCGCCCCCAAATCATTGTGCCTCCTCCGCCTCTAAAGGCACGGCACGACACTAACTTACCTACATTTTTTACTCACTATAGCTCCCATAGCGACCATATTTATATAGACTTGTGCGTTAGGTTTTTCCTAGGAAAAGTAGGCCTTACTTGTATGTAGCAATAGCATCATAAGGTACAATCCACAAGTCAGACTTACAGAAACTGTGCAAGTTAACTTTCAGGTACAAGGTTAGATGACACCATTGTAATTCGAAATAAATGGAATAACTAACGAGCGTCTGCACGTTGACTTGCAGAGCTTGTGTAATTACATAGGTAGCTAAAACGTTTAAGATGTCCTTCGCCGAATTTGTTTTGCTTTCAGTATGTTTCATATCAAAAGCTAATTGAGGCTTTTTGTTTTGGCGAAAAACAAATACGCAACTCCACCTTTAGGACTCCAAGTGGGTGTTCTCCAGAGGCGCAATTAAGGGAGTTCATAAACCCCCCCCCCCGAAATTTAACCCCCCCCCCCCCCCGAAATTTAACAAGTGTTACATGAATAGCAAATAATAAAAAATATCAATGTGCATATATATACTATCATACTCACCTATTAAAATTAATATGCGCGTATACAGAATCTTTTTACTTGACATCAAGCTACATTAAATAATAAGTTTAGTCTTGTAATTTAAATTTGTGTTCAAGATTTTTGACAAAAATAAAATTACTCTGTACTCTATTACACCTATGGAATCACCGGTGTCAGTCCGTCTTTCCGTGTGTCTGTCACCGGCGATTTTCTCTGAAACTATTCGACGTGAAAATTTGAAATTTAGTACAGAGATAGAGTGTGGTGGCCCCATTATAGACGTGAAGTATAAAAAGTTGAATTTTGATTCTGGGGGTTAATTTTTGAGGGCAGATTGGGAAATGGAAAAAAATTTAAGGAAATCGTGTAGGGTGTCAAATAAAAGCTTGCTGAAGCACGAATTCAACAATAAATATAATGTATTTTTTTAGGCATTTTTTAATCATTTTTCGGGAAAAAACGTTTATAAGCTGCCATCCCCACCATTATCACCAAAAGGATCGCTTTGAAAAATGTGAAAAAAATCATCAAACAATAAGAATTAAGTGTAGACTGAACCAAAATTATCAGGATCGAAAGATTCTAGCGCGATCGATTGTTATAAACAATTAAATTGTTTATTTCCTTATAATTGCTGAACCATTGGTTTTAGAGAAAAAGTTTTTCGTCAAAAAAAATTCTCACAATGAAAGGAACAACTTGTGTCAAACTCATTTTTCAAAATTTTTACGCGATGTGATACGGCGTTGGTGCCGTCACTAGTTGTGCAAGTATATCTTGCACTTGACCGATTTTTTTATTATTGGAAAGATATATTTTTATTGTTACTGTCTATAAAATGGGCTCAAATATACTTACAAAATTTATTTATTTTATTATTAATTTTTTCCTTCATTCATTGTCATATTTAATAAATCGTATACATTAATTTTGTTTTACTTCGTTTGTTAAAAATAAAAAGCTTGAATGGTTTTAAAAATGATATATAAGTGTGAGTAAACTTTACGAAAGTAAAAGCTATAAAAAAGTATCTTTTTTACAATGAAAAAAAACCTTGCTAAAAGAAGCTAGCTGTGGCTATATTTTGTTTCATATAATTATCAGCCATTTGGAAATTTGTCAGTGACTGGTTTATATAAAAACTAACAAAGCTGATAAAAATACAGTTGCTTGTATTCATTAAAGCATTATATAAATTTGATTGTAGAGTAGGCCTACTTGATGACAATGATAAGTAGGTTGTCACAGTTAAACTATTTGGTTAGCTAATTTACAATTGACTGCATCGTGCAGTCCAAATTATCTAGTAACTACTCCTTAAAATGCTTAGACTTGCTCGAGACTGCTCTTGCCAAGGGCGGTCCTAAGGGGGGGGGGGGGGGGTGAATACCCCTAGAATCTTGGCTTCCCCTGGCATGGTACGGACCTCGAACAAAGCAGTTTGTAAATATTTTAGTTGGTTAACAAAAATGAGCACCCGCACCCCCCCCCCCCCCCTCTTAGTTTTAGTCCAGGATCGTCCTTGGCTCTTGTGAATTATACAATATCGAGTTTTAAGAAAAGTGTACGTGGAAAACCACAGAAAACCATGTTCATAACAATTTACAATAACCTTATCTCAATACTATAATCAATATAAAAATATTAGCTTGCACTATCTAAACTTCAAGCCCTTATTTGTTCTTTCTTCCGGTGTTTACCTAAAACAGAAAAATGCATAGTTAATATTACATGACTAATAATAAACTATGTTATCATGCAACAATAAGGGTAAAAGTTTGAAAGTGTTGGCATAGTTACCAGCAAAATAATTTGTATGCCATTTTATTATTCCAAATTATATTTTTAAAGGCATCATTGTCCTTGCTGGTAACACTGCTGGCACTTGGATAATTTGACACTAAAAGACGTTACCAACGCTCTACAGATGTTTTAAAAAACAGCTGATAAGTATATTATCTGAAAAAGTCACAAGCTTCTTAGATCTGTGAACCTGTATAATGTCAATTAAAAAGTGATAAATGAAAAACACACTTCCCTGAACTTCTGCCGACTATCATTCTTGAGTTGGCAAAACGTTACAGGAATAAATTGGACGTACCACAATACCAAATTTTATAAGGTATCATAATCCTATGTTACTTATTTTAGCTTTCAAAAATAATAAAAATAAACAGTGCTCACCAACATCAAGCAACTATCCATTACCATTCCATTGCGTTGTTTCAAAGTAGGGTTGAGTCGACTATTTTCCCAAATAAAGCCATCATGACTACCTCCAGGCCATCTTACACAGACTTAGTAAACTTTAAATCTGAATCATGCATGACTTGTATGTTGAGGCTTTTCTATTCATGTAGTTGTCTGGATCTACCTAAGACTGCATAATTTTATATAATACATATTGTGTGCCTAAATTCATAAAGCAAAAAATTAGAACAGCGAGTTATATCCAAAATTGTACAGTCTCCTATGACAATATTGTTTTTTTATCTAAGACATCCCACGTAGACTTCAAGCCTAAGTACTAACGTACAGTGGGCGTCTGAAGAGAAGGGAAATGTAGTCTACTGACACGGGATTTAGAGGATTGGAGGTTGGGACGGGAAGGGAAAACATCTGCAGGCAATTCGTTCCATAATCTGGAGACCCTAGGTATGAATGAGCGAGAGAAGTGGTCTGTTCTAGGCTTTTGTAGCTGGTGGACAGTCAAGGGATGCATACGTTACGCGTCTCTTGTTATTCTGTTAGGAACAGTCAATGGGGGAATAATACCGGCTAGTTCTTCAGAGCAAAATCCGTGGAAGTACCGGTAGAAAAGAGATAAATCACCAACAGTGCGGCGATGAGCGAGAGAAGGGAGTTTTCTTATGAGGACTGGGTCATTAATGAGTCGAATGGTTTTTTTGGGTAGAATCAAGGATGTTAAGTGTCGAAGGTGATGCCGCTCTCCATATGTGGGAATAGTATTCTAGGTTAGGTCTTATTTGGGGAACATAGAGTGTATAAGTTGGAAGGGGAGAAGTATTTTCTGGCTCGAAAGGGAAACCCAAGCTTTTTAGCTGCCGATGTGGCTACTGAAGTAATGTGTTTGTGCCAGCTGAGATCATGTTCCAAAGTGACGCCGACAAGATCGAATGTTTCATAGTTCTGTAGGGCTTGGACATTCATGCGGATGGGGTAAGCGGTGCCAGATTTTTTGAGTGACAAGGAGCAAGACTGGGTTTTGGAGGCATTGAACTGAACGAGGTTCTTGGCATCTCAGTCTAAGATTAATTAAAGATCTAGGGAAAGGGATAGGTGCATGGATCTGCGTCTATTATCCAACTCTTGATTCGAGACTTGTCTGGAAAAATTAATATTGGAGTGAAGAGTACTATCGTTAGAATAACTGTGGATGGGATTGGTAGTTGAAGAGAGCAGGTCATTAATATGAAGAAAAAATAGGGTTGGTGCCAGGACTGAACCTTGGGGGACGCCAGCATTGATAGGAAGTTAGATGAATGACCGTCAACCACGACAGATAAGCGCCGATTAGAGAGCAAGCTGCCGATCCAGGTACATGGTTTGTTAGGAAGACCATAAGAAGGTAGTTTGTTAAGGAGTGCGGCGTGCCATACTTGGTCAAAGGCCTTGGAAATATCAAGAGCAACAATCTGAGATTCGCCATGAAATTCGAGAAACCTGTTCCAGTTATGTGTGACAAAGCTAAGGAGATCAGTGTGGACATTTGGTGACAAAATCCGTACTGTCTGTCATGGATCATTTTGTGTTTTTCTAGATATTTTAGAATTGGCAAGTTGATCGTTTTCTCCATAACTTTGCTGACAACAGAAAGCAAAGAAATAGGTCTACAATTGGATAGAAGGGACTTTGAACCTTTCTTCGGGACAGGCTGCACAACAGCAATCTTTCAGCTATCTGGAAAGGTACTCTTGTCATAAGAGATCTGGAAAAGGCGAGTTAAGATGGGTGCAAGTTCTGGAGCGCATTTTTTTGGAACTATTGTATGCCATCCAGACTGGAGGACTTTTTGGTGTCAAGCGATAGAATTTTTTGAACTTGCTTGACCTTAAGAGAAAGGGTAACACAAACTAAAACTAATAGAAATAAAGCTACTGCTGTAAGGATGCCTTATTCTAAATGATTAAGTATCAGTTTATGAAAAGACAATTTCCACAACTATGTTGTTTTTACAATTTTCTGTAAGTACTCTAGAAGAATAATTACAGACTTATTCATGGGGGGGGGGTTGGGGGAGCGTCTCCTCCGGTATGCGCTTGAGTTAGCTAATTAGAGCAAGAGTTGGCTATTAGAACTTCATACCAAAAAACGTTAGCAGCTGAGTTTGGGGAAAATTCACATAAAGGTCGACAGTTTAATCCCAGCAAACGCAAAGAAAGTTCTACCAGTTATAAAAAAAATCGACAGTTTTGCTCAGAGAAAATTTATAAAAAAGGACAATTTTGGATGTGTATCTGCGGATAGTTGGATATTTTTCTCCACTTGCCCCCCTCTCCCCAAACATAGTGCTTTCAATACGCCCCTGAATAATTGTAAGCGCAAATTGACCCTATGTTTTAATACCTAATAATAATTGAATCGCCATACCTGTGGTTTCTTAATTCGAATATCTGTTCCATCGATACAGCCTACTATGTTGGAAAATTTAGCGATGCGGTAAAATCCTAAAAAAATGTAAATTTTAATTAATTAGTACGAACTAACAATATTTGTTGTGTGACACAAGGCTGAAGTAGAAAATTTATTGCTTACAAAATTTTAAATACATATATGTACAAAATAAATGTATGTAGATTCATGTACATATAGTCTGTTAAGACTTGAAAAAAAAACAAAACCCTTTTATTGAACTTACTTTAGAGATACTTCTGATATATCTACTGTATTATGTGAATGAATAATATGACCAGTTGTAGCATTTTTTCAGTGTCATTTGAACAGAGTAAAGATTATTTGTACTCAAAAAAAGTATAGCTCAACGTGAGAACGGAACCACCTAAAAATACATGAGGTAGAAACAACAATACACAGTTCATAGGCTTTCACGTTTCTGTCATTTAAAAATGGTGAATTTTTTTTAAAAATTATGTTTGTATTGTGTACCTAGTTTTTATGTAATATGAAAGGACAAAGCACCACTCTTACAGGCGCGGATTAACTATTCTACAAAATATTATAAACAAAAACAAACATATGCCGTCTTTGTAAGGTCTTTGAAATAAATTATACTACAAAAATATGAATAACAGGCCAATTCTAATAATTTGTAATATATAACTGCAAGCCTTTATGGGAATTTTTGATTTACATGCTCTTAGATTATTTCTGAAAACATTCCTTACACATCTCACTGCGATCTTATTAAAATTTGCGCCGGATCGTTTTGGCTTTAAAAGGAAACAAATAACAATTTTTTTTTTCAAAAAACATCTCTTCTCAAAGTAATTTTTTTTTCGAAAAACAGCTTTTTCGAAAGAGGAATAACGAAATTTGTCAAAAATGTTATCTCAAAAATACATATTTTGAACGTTTCCTCAAAAAGGTCCTGACAGCTTTTTTGAAATGATTCATGAAATATTTTGAAAATATTTTCTCGAAAACACGTATTTAGAAAGTACATTTTTCAAAAGTATCTTTAAAAAAATAATTTTAGAAAAATAGTTACATTTTCCGAAAATATATATATTTTTTAAATAGTATTTAAAAACTGAAATTATAACCTCTAGGAGTTTGGAAAATATTAATGAAAAAAAAATACGAAAAAAGATCTTGAACAAACCTAAACAAACTTTTTTTGGATTTCATCAGGTTTCCTTAGGTTTGGTGCGTTACTTTCTCGTAAATTGTGTGTTCCAAAAAATTCATTTTTGAAGTGTTTTAAAAAATTTTGAAAAATTGGTTTTAGAAAAATTCCACTTTCGTAAGTGCTCGTATATCCCCCAAAGCATAAATATTTAACATAAAAATGCTACAATATTTACAATTTCATATTAATGAAACAATTTTGTCCTGATGTTGCATGCAAGCTAAGATTACCAAACTGTTTTTTTAACAAACATCTTATGTTAAATTACGTTAATTTTTTCGGAAAACAGCTTCTTCGAACGATGATTTTTCGGAAATGGGCCTATAAAATTTTTCCGAATGTATCTTTGTTTAAAGAATCTTTCAAAAATACATTTTCCGAAAATGCATTTTTTAGACAATGGAAACACTTCCGTCCGTCGGTCACAGGCGATTCTCTCTGAAACTATTCGACGTAAAAATTTGAAATTTAGCACAGTGATAGAGTATGGTGGACCAATTATATACATGAACTATAAAAAGTTGAATTTTAATTCTGGGGGTTAATTTCGGGGGGTAAATTGGGACATGGAAAACAATTTTCAAGGGCATCGTGTCGTGTAGGCTGTCAAAAGCTTATTAAAGCACGAATTCAACAATATACATATATGATGTATTTTTTTATGCATTTTTTTAAACATTCTTTTGGGAAAAACGCTTAAAAATTGCTGTCCCCCACCCTTATCACCAAAAGGATGGCTCAGAAAAATCTTTAAAAATCATGAACATTGAGAATCAGTTGTAGATTGAGCGAAAATTATCATTGAAGAATTCTAGCGCGATCATTTCCGCGTTTATTTCCCTATAACTGCTGAACCATTGGTTTTAGAAAAAGTTTTTCAAAAAACAATATTACTTACGAACAACTTTTGTGCCTTCGCACTTTTCTAAATTTTTAATTTGGTTCCGCCCATACCCGATGTGATACGGCGTTGGTGCCGTCGGCGGCGGGTAGCGCGGCTGTTGGGCGGAGATCGGGCGGCCGAGGTTTGTTCAGGTTAAATTCGTTTAGGTTAGTAATAAATGGAACACTAATTGTGCAAGCGCAGCTTGCACTTCACCCAATTTTTTGTTTATACTTACCTTCTATCCCTTTCGACGATCCATAAAAAATTTTCGAAAACCCATTTTTCGAAAGCACGTGTTTTCGAAAATATATTTTTTCGAAAACAGAACTTCTTCAATGATACAGTTATTCGAAAACTAGCGATGTTTTCCAATTTTTTTTTCGGAAACCATCTTTTCGAAATTTTTTAAAAAGCACTTTTTAGAAACTACCTACATCTTTTTAAGAAAACAGGTTTTTCGAAAGTACATTTTTTAAATATTGTTTCTAAAAAGACTTCAAATATTCATATTTCAAGAAAATCTTTTTGGAAAAATTAATTTACTGCGTAATGCATCAGACCCAAGCAAACCCAAGCAGACCCGTGGAAGCATAGACCTGACCGAACACAAATACCGTTCGTTTAGGTTAGTTAAGGATCTTTTTCTGTTTTTTTTCATCGGCAGTTCCTAAGCTAGTAGAGCTGATAATTTAATTTTTGGAGAAAGATATTTTCGGGAAATGTATCTTCGAAATTCATTTTTGAAAAAAAAAATAATTGTACCTAGATCCTTTTCTGAAAAAGCTGTTTTCGAAAAACTTTAACATCGACAAAAATAGTTTTGAAAAAACAGTACCTACAGTTGGTCATCTTAGCTTACACCCGGCAGGACAAATTGTTTCAATGAAAGCGTAATTATTGTATAATTTTTTTTATTATGCCTTCTGCTCATTTGGAGGGATATATTTACGGGAGTGCAATTTTTCGAAAACCAAATGTCCAAATTTTTTGAAAGCACTTTTCAAAAATACATTTTTTCCAGAAAACATCTTTTTCGAAAATTATTTTCTGAAGCAACGGCTTTTTGAAAAAGTAATTTGCTATAAAGTTAGCGTACCAAACCTGAGGAAACCTGATCAAAAGAAAAACAGTTTTCAGGATCTCTTTTGTCCTCTTTTAATTACCATTTTCCAAGCTAGTAGAGTTCATAATTTAATTTTGGAAATGTTTTCGAAAAAATAAATTTCTGGAAATTTTTGAAAAATCGGAGTTGCGAAATATGTGTTTTAGAGAAAATATTTTCAAAATATTTCAAGGACCCGTTTTTAAAAAAGCATCTTTTGGAAAAGCTGTTAAGAGATTTTCGAAAAAATGTTTTTTCTAAATACTAAAATAGTATGAGGTTTCGAGAAAATATTTTCGAAAAATTTCGTAAAAAATTTCAAAAAAAAAACTTTGAAAAAGATGTTTCTCGAAAAAAAACCTATTTGGTTATTTGTTTCCTTTAGAAAAGCCAAAGCGATCAGGCGCAAATTTTGATAAGATCGCAGTGAGATGTGTAAGGAATCTTTACAGAAACAATCTATACAGGGTGTTGATGTTAGAAATTTTAAGGGCAGATTCTACATATAAAAATATGAAAATAAGTTTATATAAACATGCATCCTCAAACGCTTCTTTTTCGAGATACAGGGTGTTTAATATTTTCTTTTTTAATTTCTCGAAAATGGGTTAAGATATTGACATGAATTTTGGTACACGCCAGTATGTAATTAAAGGGTACCTTTACGTGCAAAAATTTCTTTTCTAAACTACTTGCATCAGTAGCGTGCATGCTGGAAAGTCATTATTTTTAGCGAAAAAAATGGCACGACACTGATTTTTTTCAAAACTGATATCATATTCTTTAAGCCCAGTGAGTTCTGCGTGAAAAGTGTCTCTTAAACTTTTTTGTTCTGACGCACCGTTTTCGAGATAAAAATTAATTTATTTCTTACAATAAAAACAAATAATGAAAATGAATTTTTTTTAATATTTTTGGTTTAGGAAACAGTGCGTTTTGATTTAAATTTATAGTAGATGCTGGAAATGGCTTCTCCGTGCTTCAGTACTTGCTCTAAATCGTCTTCGCATATTTCTCCTAACTCTTCGAAATACTTGAGGTGTGAAAATATTAAACACACTGTATTTCGAAAAAAAAAGCGTTTGAGGATCCATGTTTATATAAACTTATTTTCATATTTTTATATGTAGAATCTGTACTTAAAATTTCTTAATATCTTTTTGTTACACCCTGTATAGGAACATCAAAAATGCCAAAAAAGGCCTGCATTTTTCATATTACATATTCATATTATAGATATTTTATTCATATTTTTGTGGTAAAATTTATTTCAAAGATCTTTAGATAGATGGCAATGTTTGTTTTTGTCTCGGTTTTTGTTTATAATATTTTGTAGACTGTATGAATGGTTAATATTTGCTACAATATTTATTTTTATAAAATTTAATAATAAAATCATTTTTGTACAAGGCGCCCCCTAAATCCGCGTCTTGTTTACGAGTTAACTTAAAATGTTATGTAAAACACAATGTGTTGCAAAAGGCTTTCTATCTAGGTATACTTATTGGTATAAAAGACTTTATTTCACGTATAGTTTATTTAGGAAAATAATTATTTGAGAAATTTTTTGTTGTAAAGCAAATCCTTATCAAATCATTGATTTTCAGATTTTCCCTTTTCTTTTTTAAATCAGCAAAAAATTATTAAAAAAAATAAAAGTATAGGTATCAGTGTTGAATTCAGGAGGAAGCCCGGGGGGATCCCCCGGAGCAAGAAAAGTCCCCCCTGGGGAATATCTGTGTAAAATATAGAAATTGATTTGCTTAAAGCATAGTTCACCTACATTGTTTTACTAACTCAATTTCTTATAAACCAAAGCTACATTAATTTAATTATTTTTAATTTTATTCCCCCTCCCCCAATTAGAATATTTCTCCCCCCAGAAAAAAATGTCTGGATTCAACACTGATAGGTATGTATGTGTGCTAAGCAACGTATGTTGTTTTTACAGCTAACGTTATCTACTTTTTTGAGCAATGTTTGAAGTTTTATTTACCTTGTTTGATATTGCTTATGTAGTCAGCATCGTTTAAATTAAATGTAATGAATCTGTCTGCAACTTCCACAATCCTTCTGCAAAATGCACCAACAGATCTGCTGCAGCTTGCTTGGCCAATCCTTACAGTATCCCCCAAAACATTTTGGAAAGTTCCACTAGCTAAAAACTGCAAACACGCGAGCACCTGAACTATAACGGGCAGAGTTTGTGATCTTCGAGTTACCCTGTTCAATGCGGGACGTACTAAATTGCATAATTCCAACATTTCATTGCGGGAAAACCGGTAGTATCTAATATAATAAAATGGACAATAATTACTAACAACGCAGCCAAGTATTATAAAATTTACCTTATCAGCTGATCGTCAGGTATTAACAATGGGTCAACGGGATATCGGAACTGTCTCGGAATTCGTCGTCTTCCTGGTTCGATATTTTGGGGGCCCCTTACTTCCAGTTCTTGACGATTTCTTCGTCCTGATGATTTGCTTCTTCTTCATCGTAAAGAACCATTGCCAAGTGTGCCATTATAGAACGCACAGTCACAAACAAATAGGTATAACGCAAAAATCGTTTAAAAAGACAACGGTCTTCTCGTTCGCAGAACAATAAAAGCAAAATGCTAGGTTATAGGGATGTGCGGTACAATACGATATTTTTTTGTACCGGTATTTTTCTTACCGATACTCGATATTTTGTACCGGTATTTTACTGTACGATCCGGTCCGATACAGTAAGTTTTTACACAGTACCTATCGTATTTTGTATATTTGTACAGAACGAATAATCGTTCGTAAAAAACTAAAAAAAAAATATGTCCCTACTGATCCTTCAGTTCGTGGTAGAAAACGGAATGAATTTTCGAACGCACCTCACAGTTCCGGCCGAACAGTTGCAAGAGAAGAAGATTACACATGTTGCAAATGTTCGACAATTGACAATTTGACCATCGTTAAAAAGAAGCAGAAAAAAACGAGCATGCGTAGTGATGTGTCTGAAGTTGAAGAAATAGGTGATTCCCCAATTTTAAAAAATTTGTTTTTTGTTTAATTTTTAATTAATAGGATAATAATATGCCGCCTCATCCTCGGAAAATCAGCGATGTGTGGAAAGTATTTATTAAAACCAACACTGGGGGAACCTGCAAATTATGTCTCGGTGAGGTAAAAAGTTCGGAAGGAACGACAAATTTAAGAAAGCATATTGCAAGACGACATCCAAAATACAGTATTGAAAAAAATGAGAAGGAATCTTGCAAAAAAGAGGTATGTACACATAGTAAAACTATTATTTAAAGGTGTTTGTGTGTGTGTGTGTAGTGTGTTTGTGTGTGTGTCCTAAATATTATTCAGCTATTTCCCAGTTTGTCCCTGCTTGTGCTGTGTGTCTAATCACCATTTTGTCAAGAATTCTATCTTATTGCTAATCTAGTTAATAAATGAAAAAAAATGCAATTTTAGGCTTCAGAGAAAAATACTGGAACTATGGACATGGAACTTAAAGAAGCTGGACCTTCTGGGGAAAAAAGTGACTCGGAGAGCGAGAATACGAGTACTTGCAGTATGGTTTCCAGTCAGACTCTAGAGGATGTTGCATCAACGTCGACATCGGGTTCATTCTCTCAACCACGAATTTCGGAAACATTTGCCAAAATAAAATCATATACAGGTAAAAGATTTGACATCTCAACCCTAAGCAAATAAATTATATTTTTATGTATTTCTAGGTGGTGAAAAATCCGAGCAAGTAACTTCTGCTATTGTATACATGATAGCAAAGGATAATATGCCTTTGAATACAACAGAAAAACAAGGTTTTCAATATTTATTAAAAACTGTTGCACCACTGTATAAAATTCCAGGGAGAAAAGCTGTAACAAAGGTTGTTGATGATAAATATGAATTATTTGCCCAAGTTGTTAAAAATAGATTGGAAAATGTTGAAAATGTAACTATCACATCTGATATATGGACAGATACACTAAACACAAAAAGCTTTTTGGGACTTACTGTTCATTTTTATTTCGAAAACAAGTTAAATAGTATAACAATAGGCGTTCATGAATTACATGAAAGTCATACTGGAGAATACATAGGTAACCTCTTGGAAAAAATATGTGAAGATTGGAAAATCAAACTTTGTAAAGTAACTGCTGTTGTCACCGACAATGGCGCTAACATGGTCAAAGCAGTAGCAAATGTTTTTGGGAAAAGTAAACATTTACCTTGCTTTGCCCACACACTCGACCTCGTTGCATCTAAAATTATTAATGAATCTAGTAAAATTAAAGCCATAACAGAAAAAGTTAAGAACATTGTAACATATTTTAAGCAAAGTGTGGTAGCAGCTGATAAATTGCGAAAAGCTCAACCCCAAGATAACATTTTAAAATTAATACAATCTGTCCCCACCAGATGGAATTCTGTTTATTACATGTTAGACAGGTTCCTTAAACTGTCAACCTATGTAGCTCCTATATTGCTAGAAAATAGTAAGGGCCCACCTATGATAGATGGACTTGAGATGGAAACTATAAAGGATATTTTGGAAATTTTGAAACCAATTGAAGGAGTATCGAAAGAAATTTGTGGTGAGAAATATCTCACCGGAAGTAAAATAATTCCAATCGTTAATTGCCTAAATATTGAAATGAGAAGGCTAGTGCCTTCAACAGAAGCTGCAAAAGCCTTACTTGAAACTACACTTCAAGAACTTGCACACCGATTTGGAGCAATAGAACAGGTCTCTTTACTCGCAATTTCCACCCTTCTAGACCCTAGATTTAAGAAGTTACATTTTAACAACATTTTGGCCTGCTCACATGCAATAAAACATATCAGTAATATATGCAAAGAAGACAGATCAAACGAACCCATACCTGCAGTTCATGTTGAGAAAGAAAAAATAAAAAGTGACAACATTTGGTCACATCATCAGGAGTTAGCGACCACATCCGTCAACTCAAAAAACGACACAGATGAGGGCATCTTTGCTGACTTAAAAGCGTATTTAAATCTATCTACCGAGCCCCTGGACACCACGGATGTTCTCTCATATTGGAAAAATGTTATGGCAAGCAGCACCCTAAAAAATCTTGCATTTAAATATTTATCGATAGTAGGGACTTCAGTTCCATCCGAAAGACTTTTTTCGAGAGCTGGTACAATAATGAATGAATACCGAAATAGACTACTTGGAGATAGACTGTCTAGATTGTTATTTTTAAATTCATTAGAATTTAGTTACTGGAATTTATGATTATTTTGTTAGGTTTGTCTGACAAACCTAACAAAATAATCATTTATCGATTGATATTTATGATTATTCTGTTAGGTTTGTCAGACAAACCTAGCAAATTAATCATAAACACAAACCGTTTTTGTTGTATTATTTAAAATAAAAATGTTTTAAATTTATTGTTTATATTTGTTGTATTTTTGTGCCTATAATTTTAGACAGTTCAACAATAATAATTACGATAATTGGGTAATTAATTTTGTTATACTAAAAGTTGTCAGTCGCTTTTCAGAGTTTATCTCCAAAAGCAAAACAATTTCAAAAAATACTTTTTATACATATATATATATATATATATATATATATATATATATATATATATATATATATATATATATATATATATATATATATATATATATATAACCATGTACCGGTACTCACAGTACCGGTACTTTACTTAACGATATTGTAACGGACCGGTACTGCCAAGTCGATACATATCGATCCACAAATACCGGTACTTTTAGGAGTATCGCACATCCCTACTAGGTTATGCGGACCGGTGTCGGTGGAGGTTGGAAACTTTTTAGTGGGAAACGGATATAGAGCAAGTAAAAAGGCGGCTAACTTAAAACTTACCGCGGATTGAACATATTGTGGGATAATTTTACTTTTATTGTGTTTATGATAATAGTAAATTGATTTTAAAATCTCTTAAACCCGCACAATGTATAGGACTAAAATTTTGGTCTAAATTGACACTTGTAGGTTTAAATTCATTTGTTTTTTTGTTAGTGAATAGGAAATTAAACCATGCATAGGTTTAAGGAGCTTAAGACCGGGTTTAGTGGAGTTTTAAATTTAGTCCACCACAGAGGTCTAAATAGCTTTGTGAATAGGGTTTAAAAGTTAGGCCATGGGTTTAAATTTTTTTTTGCAATAAATCCAATTTTTTAGGGATATTATCACAGTAGCGAATGTAAAATGGATATTGGTGTAGAAATTTTGTCGGAAAGTACTTTATTTTTTACAAAATATCCTTTTTTATTTTCAAAATTTGCTACGAGCTGTCAATTTTCCGACATTTTTCAAATAATCAGTATGCTGTTGATGCTCATTTGTCAATTTAAACCAAAATGTTAGTGAATAGGGACTAACTCTTAAACCTGTCGGTGGTTTAAGAATGGCTTAAATCTATAGGTTTAAAATTTAGACCTGCTGGATGTTAGTGAATCTGGCTGTTAATGTCTTGTTCTTGTGTTGATGCCAACAGATAGCAACCATACAGCTCCATATTAACTTTAAGTTGGAGGTAAGTCTTTAAAGGATCAGCGAGTAGAGTGATAACAGTATCTTTTAGATCTCCTAAATATTGCTTAACATCAACCAAATGTAAATCACTTGTCAGATGATAAGTTAGTATGCGTTGTTTAAAAGAAGTTCGAACTAGCTTTACATGAGAGTACAAGTACTCACTGCATTGCTGCTTATGTTTTGTGGTACGGTTATGAGCACTACGAGATAAAATTTCCGCATCACACTCTTTGCAATAAGGCATGATTCCTACTGGCTAAAACTAAAAAATGTTGACTATTTATACAGGGAGCGAGCTTAAACCACATCCTTGTCCATATCTATCCAACTATTATGCGACTTATCAAACCCAAGCCATTTCACATACATCTTTTTGCCTTTTTTACGCAAAACTTGCTCAATAAGAAATACGTCAGATTGTGTGGTTTTTTGGAACTCTTCTTCATAGAACCCTCCGCTAATTGGCTGTCCGCTCGTATCCTCTAGCAAATAAGTTGTAGGGTTGGTGATCTTTACCTGCGATACTTTAAACAACTCAGTGGTCCAATTGGGTACATAACCCTTTTCAAACACGTGCTTGGCCTTACTTATGCGAACAATGTCCCCAACTTTGAATTTTTGCTTTCCAACAACCTTTAAACGACTATAAACCGAGTCCAATATTTTCTTCTCATTACTTTTGTTAACATCCTTCGGTTTCATGCGGATTGTGTGATGTTTGGTGCTGTTGTAATTATTTGTAACTTGTTCCAACAAGTCGATCCATTTATGATTACCATTCAAGGTAAACAACTGAAACAGGTGTTCTTTGAGCGTTCGAATTACTCGTTCGGCAATAGAATCCTTTAAAATACTAAAGGTACTGTAATGATGTATCCCATGCTTCTTCATAAGGCTTTGAAAGCTAGCGTTGTAATACTCTTTACCATTATCCGTAACCAGCTTTTTCGGAATCCTCCGTGACTGCTTAAGTATATGATCCATTGCATTAGTCACATCCTGAGCATTTTTCGACTTTAACGGCCTCGTCCAGAGAAATTTCGAAAAACAATCAATTACAACCAAGATGTATTTAAATCATTTGTTTTCACGAGCGTACTGATCGAGTTGAGCAAGATCGGAAGCAAACGTATCATCTAAGCCATACTGGATAAATCGACGGCGTTTAAATTTAATTCTAGCGGGTTTGTGTAGTTCCTTAACAACTTGTTCTCTCGCTTTTGTAATGTTCTTCGCCATAGTTCGCACTGGGTAATGACGCTTGGAACCTTCAAAATCTAATTATATAATGTCGTTACTAATTTTGACTTTAACGCAGCAAGCTCAGCACGAATTCGGTCCAGATCGTCAGTAAATGGTTGTAAAGAACTTTGAGTTGTACTGTCGACATATTCCTTTAAACTAATTTCAATATCATTAGCAGCTTGCAGAGTTGTATTACGCTCATTTAAATCCTGTAGTAATTTGTGTAGTTGTTCAACCATCGAATCAGTATACTTCTTACCTGCACTCTCAATAACGGAGAGAGAATCGTTAAAATGTCGCTAAAGAACACTTATCGATTGATCAGTTCGTGTAATTATACTCTCAACAAACTTTTTATTTACAGCATCACTGGCATCTGTCGGTGATTTCACGTTACAAAGACGATGATCTTGAATATTGTAATCACCATCTTTTGTAAGAGTAATCAAGTTGGGTGTTTGCGACACTCGCAATCTTTTCTGATTAGACGAGCGGGGTAAGGAACGTCCAAACTTATTCATGATTACTGCGGTACTAAGACATAGTAGCTGTAACCAAATTTTATTTATAGAATTCGATTACTCCAAGTTGCTCCAATTCCTGCAAAATGCTCCAAATCTCGTTCATGTTATTATTGTTACCAACCTCATTGGAAGCTTCCAATTTTTTTAAACGTTCAACTAACTCGTTGACGTCATCATAGTACACAAATTCTTTGGGTTTTTCGTTGTATTCCTTTAAGGCAGATCCTGATTTCGATGATTTTACTGATTGAGATCTCGTCTTTGAAGTAGTAGGAACACTCTTTGAATAAATGGCTACGAGTAGTGGCCTCACAATTGTAGTATATTTACGCGACTTATTACCTTTAATTTGACCAGTCTCATTGAGGTATAAGTCTGTTCGTTTTAAAATATCGCCATAGTCTTTATCATCAGCCATGGTATTATATTTCGGGTCCTTTAAAAACAATAAATCGTATAAACCCATAGTTCCTTTGTACTTAATGGGACCTACTTGAATATCACCGTTCTTCAAAAACTTGACGGGCTGTGTAGCCAAATGCCAAGAATCAGTCGTCATATCATATTTCATGCCGTTAGAATCTATTTCGGTCGAGTTAAACCAAAATGTTTTGAAATACCCTTGTGCAATTTTAGGATATTGTTCGACAAAGCTGCTATACACCTCCGGTCGTCGAAGAGAAGCCTCAAACTCGGCTTTTAGATCTTGAACCGTTTTCTCTGCTAGGTCTTGTTGTGCTTCTTCAAACACATCATCGGAATTATCTCCATATCTGGACTCAGTAGCTGCTGAGGACGAGGACGTCGGTATCTTTACTTCCGGGGCTTGAAAGGAAGAGATCGCTGTAGGCTGCTCAAATTTTATCAACGGAGTTACATATTCACTCTTTTCTATTTGCATCTTACGTTTTTTAGCCTTTTTACCGAGGGAAGCATCCACGAGCTTATTCAGAGTGTCTGTAATAGGTGTTAAGAATTTATTAAGAGCTTCATCGTCTTCACCCCGCTCTAACTTTAATGCCAAGAACTTTTCTCGGATTGTTCGCGAAGCTTGGATAATTCGACGCTTAACGTTCTTATCAAGCTGGTTAAAAGGAGTAGACATAACCACTCAACCGCTCAACCGCTCAACCGCTCAACCACTCAACCGCTCAACCACTCAACCGCTCAACTGCTCAACCGCTCAACCGCTCAACCACTCAACCGCTCAACCGCTCAACCGCTCAACCACTCAACCGCTCAACCGCTCAACCGCTCAATCGCTCAACCGCTCAACCGCAGACCTGTTTCTAGAGACTTGGTACATCCGGCTTCTAGAACGACAAGTGTCACACTGAGCCTTGAGGGCTTAGGGTATGATATAAGTATCAAACTTGTTACGATATCGGCCTTTAGCAATATCATTGTCTTTTACCATTACTATGAACCCATGCCTATCTTTCCAACATTCGGAACAAATGTGCTTAAATGCATCGAATGCCATGTCTGTATTAACGTGATCGTTGTAGATATGCTTCAAGTTTAAGTCGTCATGCTTAAATAAAATTAATACATTAGCATTATCCCGAACCAGCTGTTTAGGTATTTTCGAGTAAGTTTGCGATAAATAGAATGAATCAATTGCATGATGACGACCCATACAAAAATAATTACGTATTTTATCCTGCTTCTCACATGCTACGTCATCAAATATGAATACAGAGTTAGGTCGGGCACTGGAAGGATCTAGAACTTCATCGTTATCACTGTAACCGAAATAGCCTAAACGGGAATGTTTTAAGGCCCGTTGAAGAAAGTCGTACTTGTCTTGCTGCAGAGATTTTGAATACACGTACACATTCTCGAATTTTAAACCATTTTCATCAATCAAAAGACTAATCATTACATTGGTTTTGCCACAATTACTAGGACCACATATTAACGACCGAATTGTAGAAGGTAAAAGTTGACCATGTTTGCTACTTTGGGATTTGTCTTTCTTCATATCGCAATTATAAACTTGGATTTTGAGTTTCTGCTTCTCTTGACGCATCTCTATAAATAGTAGTCTGCACCCTGCCAGGACTTCATTACTAATGAAGACTCTGCAGGGTGCAGGTGTATTAAATACAGTTATCAACAAGCTCCCATTCGAGCTTCATTTGCCTGGTTATTCCTATTGTGGTCCGGGAACCAAACTTCAAGAGCGGCTGGCTCGAGGCGATCAACCGAAAAACAAATTGGATAGTGCTTGTCGCGATCACGATATCGAATACGCAAAGTCCAAAGAGTTGGAACAAAGACATCAAGCCGATCGAGTGTTGGAGGAACGAGTCAAGGCAAGCGATTCCAGTTTTGGAGAAAAAGCTTCAGCGTGGTTAGTAACTAACGCTATGAAGGTAAAACGCAAGTTGGGTGCTGGCAAGAAGAGGAAACCCCTATCATCAGTGGTCACTCTGCTTAAGAAACAATTTAAACATACGGGTGCTGGTGATGTTAGTAAGAAAAAAACTCTCAGTAAAATACTTAAAGCCGCACGAGTAATGGTTAAGAAGGTGGGAGGGCGTAAGAGGATCAACGTACCACGAATAATACCATTACCGAAACAGGGTGGGTTCCTACCACTTATTCCCATATTTGCAGGACTTAGTGCCCTGGGAGCACTAAGCGGGGGCGCCGCGGGGATAGCGAAGGCCGTTAATGACGCTAAAAGTGCCAAGGATAAGTTAAAAGAATCAAAACGACACAACGGAACAATGGAAGCGATTGCATTGGGAAAAAAGGGCAGCGGCCTGTATTTAAAGAAACACAAAAGTGGCTATGGTTTGTTTTTACGTAAAATGTCAAAAAACTACCAATAAAGCTACCTGAAAAGCCGTTATCCGATCACGATATTAATTCGTATGTCACTCGATTAAAAATACCGCATTTTAGAGGAGTATTTATGCGAGACACTTTACCGAACGCACCCCTCAAAACAGAGTGTGGTGTTATTAATTTGGATCGGAACACAGGATTCGGGACACATTGGGTAGCTTACAAGAAACACGGTAATTTAGTTGTTTATTTCGATAGTTTTGGCAACTTGAAACCGCCCAAGGAATTTGTCAAGTACATGAAAAATGTGAAGATATATTTTAATTTCGAACAGTATCAGGATTATGGAATGACAAATTGTGGACATCTTGCTCTAGCATTTCTCTACAATGAAACTTTATAAATGTAGGTGTTGATGCTTATCAACATCAGTCATGTCACAGACATTCACGTTAAAAGGTCGCTCTCACCGTCTTGAAGCATACTTTGTACCTCCCGTAGAGCTCGATTCGAGATTCGATTACTCTTTAGCATTAATTTCGCTAGACACTTGGAACACAATCCCTAATATAGAAGAGGGGCGAAACAAGTTTTATTACATTGTCAATAATCAGGAGGAGGAGAGAGTATTGGAAATACCAACAGGATCCTATGAGTTGGGAGATATCGAGCAGTTTCTACAACGTAATCTCCTAGATCCTAGTGCTTCCACAGACGAAAGGAATAGCATCTTATCGCTGAAGTCCAATAACAATACGTTAAAGTGCGAGTTAACCAGTGCCTACGACATAAGCTTTAAACCAAAAGACAGCATTGCAAAGTTGTTGGGATTTTCGCCTCAACTGTTAAAGTCTGGTAAATTCCACGAATCAGACCAACCCGTGGATATTATACAAGTTGTTACTATTAGAGTCGAGTGTAACATCATTTCCGGTTCGTATTACACAAATAATCCCTCACATACTCTTTACGAATTTGCACCAACCGTCGATCCCGGCTACAGTATAAATATCGAGCCAAGGAATCTAATCTATTTACCTGTGAGCCAAAAAAGCATCTACAACATTACTCTCACGCTAGTAGACCAGGATTCTAGACCTATTAATTTTCGAGGCGAAGAAGTAGTCATTCGATTAGAACTTAGACGAAATGGTTCTAGTATTTAAAAGGTATTTAAGCACTAATACTTCAGCTAGCAGTTCATTCAGTGATCAGAAGACGAAGGGATCACTCACGTTTTCAAATATAGTATATTTGCAGTCTAGATGCAGTCACTACCGCTACCATGTCAGAAAAACTTCAAATCTTCAATCAAATCAGGAACGATGAGTCGGTTGTTCGCGAAGAATGGCACACTTATCACCCCTTTACCAACTCGTTTAATAACAATGACGAAATCGAGATTGTTATCAATCAGCAAGATGTCTTTTTGAATATGAGTGAAGCTCAACTCTAAATCGAGGGTGCGTTTAAGGTAGAAGCAGACGCTGCTGGTAAGACCGGTACTTGCGACCTAACCAATAATGCTGGCGCCTTTCTCTTTGACACCATTTCCTATGAAGTGAATGGCAAGGAGATTGAAAAGATTCGAGATCCCGGCATTGTTAGCACAGTTAAAAATATGCTGTGTTTAAATGAGCAAGAAACCCGAGCTCTGGACATAGCTGGATGGAATTGGCCTAGTGGAATTGCTAAGACCTTGGACGAAACTTCTAAAGACTTTAATTTTCGTATACCACTTTCAATATTGTTTGGCGTGTTTGCCGATTACCACAATGTATTAATGGGTAAACAGAAAATTAAACTAGTTCGTGCTCGTCATGATGACAACTGATACAAGTCTTCTGGTACTAAGAAGGCAACAATAATCTTAAAAACGGTTGAGTTGAAAGTTAGACATATTTAGACATTATTTATATTGCAAAGAACAAACCGATATATATCCCGTTTAGAAACTGGGAAATACATGAACTGCCTGCTTTGACAACGACAAAGCGTGA
This sequence comes from Philopedon plagiatum, assembly GCA_963971165.1. Lineage (NCBI taxonomy): Eukaryota > Metazoa > Arthropoda > Insecta > Coleoptera > Curculionidae > Philopedon > Philopedon plagiatum. Next base: position 61,767,835 of record OZ020190.1, read on the forward strand.
TATTTGGACCGTTAAGACTATATCTGAGAGAGCCCGATATGTTATTGTATTTTTTATGAAGAAGCGAAAAGATAACTTTGAAGCTGATTGTACCTACTTTGATAATTTGGACATCACCGACGTCAAGTTGCATTTAAATTCTGAAGTTTACCCCTATGAATCGTTAAACCTAAACTTTGCCAATAGACAGTTTACAGAAGCCTATCAGATGTATACGGACTTTCAAAAAACCTATTTGGGAAAACAACGGTGTGAACCGCTTTTGGATTTTGTCGCTTTCGCTAGTAGAACCCTCTTTGTTATTGACTGTTCCAAACAAAGTGAAGCCCTCAAGAGGAACACCATCGACGTGAAGTTGGAGTTTCAAAGTTCCGAAAACTTCTCAAATGAGTCACGTGCTTTCTGTATAATTATTCACGATCGAGTGCTTGAGTATCAGGCTTTAACAGGTCAAGTACGTGATGTGTTGTAGTCAGTTAATCTCCAGCCCTGTCACGATGAGGTTTGTTGTGGTTGACGTTCAAGGATTCCGCTTTCCAGAATTCCAAGCTAAAGAATTGTCTATTTACGATGGAAAGCAAATAAAGAACTATCTTTTTAAACCAGTTAAGCCCTTTTATGAGCTGTCCTATGATTGTCAGAAGCAAGCAATGTTTCTATATGGGAACCGACATGGCTTAAACTACAATTCCGGCGAAACCGACTACAATGAACTTTACCGCATTATCTACAACGATCTACAAGATGTTGATATCATCTATGTGAAGGGACATGTAAAGAAGGCCTTTTTACTTGAAACTTTTTCCACGATGAAATATTTTAAGAATATACCCGATATTGTTAATTTAGAATTTGCTAGGGATAGCGCTAATGTACCGAAATTATCTCTAAGTAAAACCACATCCTCTTATCATGGTTTAGAATATTGTGCTTGTAGTGCTGAGAATTCAAAAATCTTGTATGCATATATTTATGATTTTTTGCCGAAATAAAGAAGTTAAATTGCATTACATGTTTAATTTTACCCTATATTACTAGAACCCCTTGAGAAATTTAGACAGTTAGACTCGAGCACATGACGAAGACAGTCGACTTGTCAGTTAAATTAGACGAGCATTAGAAAAAAATACGCAAGCTGAAAAGTGACATTACGTTTTACAAAGAAAAGACATCTTTGGTTAGGATATTTTTAAAACTTACCATTTAAACTTACCAATGGCTTCCTCCTCCTCTTCCGGCTGGGATAAGGTGTTTGAAGCTCCTTCTAGATGTCCCGATGTCCCAGTTCTTAAGACTAAGCCTAACCGAGTTTACGAGATTGATGACTTTATAACAGTCATTTTTGACACATTAGAAGTGGGACGCAAACAAGTAATTTTGGATACTATTGGTTATGGTAAACTTTATTTCTCCAGTGGCGAATTTGAAGAATTTCTAAGCACTTTTGATTGTTTCAATACCCATTGGGTGGATATAGTTATGATAATTGGACAGTGTACTTTAGTGTTTCATCGCAATGGCGATAAGAGAAGTCTCAAGTTTGAAGATGCCGCAACAGACAAGTATCTATTTAGATGGACGGAGAAGTTAATACACCTATTTGCAAAGCATATTTATGACTTGTATAAGCTTAATATACAAACAGTATTCTGTTACTAACTAGTACTCTGTTTATTTATTTTATTCTAACTAAGAAAATAAGACAACAATTTAAACACAAAAAAAATTTAATAAAGTGTAAAACATATAAAGTAAATATGAACATACAGTAAATGGAGTAAATTGGGGTAAAATAAATACAATAATTAAATAGAGTGTAAAACATATAAAGTAAATATGAACATACAGTAAATGGAGTAAATTGGGGTAAAATAAATACAATAATTAAATAAAGTGTAAAACATATAGTAAATAGAGTAGATTGGGGTAAAATAAATACAATAATTAAATAAAGTGTAAAACATATAGTAAATAGGGTAGATTGGGTAAAATAAATACAATCATTAAATAAATAAAATAAATTACTAGCCTAATATCACAGCCTCTAAAGTCACACATTTAGCCACCGAAAGGGATTGATGGAAAGATAGCTGTCTGTGATCAGTCTTAGCTTATGGAATTTCCAATGATTCCTTATACTTTTCATAATCTCTATGACCCCAAGCAAGCGTGTTCTCCGAGTCACCGGGAATAAGATAACGCTTATCGTCCGCGTGTGATAGCGCTACTTTATTTTTCAGTTCGACATACATATCATGTAAATGCGAACGGAAAGTATTCATCTGTCGATGAATGAGAGTTCCTTCTACGTCAACCGCCTCCCTATAATCATCCAGAGTTAGTTCTTTCTGCGTGACGTAGTCAGGAACCCCCTTAGCTTTTTTCGTCAACTCTCCCTCAACATTTACACAATATGCTTTCGCCCCGGTGCCGTAGAAATCCCAAATGATTTTTCCTGCATACTCGTCTTTCATTTTACCCAAAATTGACTGGTTTACAGGAACATCATGTGGGTTATCTTGGGAGTAATTGGACGTATCGAACCTATCTAAATTTTCTCGCATGTCATGGTAGAAAATTTCAGTTGTAATTTTCAACACAAGGGAATCGGTGTCAGTGTAGAGTAATACCGCGTTGTTACCATATTTTGGCTTGATATACCCGTACAGAAAGTCATATATAATTGTCTTGGATATTTCCAAGATACTAAAACCTACGTAAATAGGTTTATTATATACGACTTTCTGTTTTTTCATCTGGATAGCTACCAGGTTCTCGCTGAAAATAGTACGGTCTTTAAAATGAGGTTTTGAAATTAACGCTTCGGCCCCCAACCTTCTACCAATATTTTCCCAATGAGAAACCAGCTTAACATCTACCCTTTTCTCTACATTTTCCATTGTTTTACCAAACACAGTATTGTTCATAAGTTTAAAGAAATCCTTCTCAAACTTATTTTTCGCTTTATTGCGCATTGCTGTGTTTAGATCTATATATTTCTTAAGCCATGGTGATTGGTCGAAACTTAATACGCGATGAATTTTTGTGAGCTTAAGCCCATGCTCTAGAGCCTGACGCAAATTTTGGCAATGAATTATATATTTACTTTTAGACTGGAAATTCGGAATTAATTTTTTGATATCTTTAAATTTGGATTCTGGAGAAGCAATGGATTGTGGGCAAAAGGGTAGTTAGTTGTGTAAATAATGCAACTGTTCCGGATATTCTAAATCTACCTCTAATACGTAGCCAGTTTTAGAATCACTCGCGACATTCATGTACTCTAAGTTTTGAATTTCGGTCTCATCTAACCACTGAAAATTCCCCGTTGGTAAATATTGTGACATGGCTGCACCATACAGGTTGGTAGCATCCAAATACATGATGTAGGAAGTAGGTTTGGAAGCGTCATAATGAGGCAGAAATTTATTGTTCGCAAAAGCTTTCCTAACGCTACACTGACTGACCCCGCCGCGAATACCGTGCTTAAAGAAGTGTACCATATCTAGATCTGTCAGTAACTCAAGCTTTACGCCCGTTGACTTAAGGGCAGAATCTAGCGAAAGTCCTGGTGCGCTAAAATACTGCGCAGGATCGACGTGGTAAGTATCTAGGCACACGTCTCTAAAACTTTCAAAGACATCTGTTAATAATAAAACGTCGGATTTTAAATAAATATCTGAATATTCGCCTAAAGTTTTACACTCAAATAAATTCCACACAGTCCAAGCACGCTTGTAATCCTCTTTGCTAACGTTTTCTTTCTTTAGCTGATTGTAGAAGTCTTTATGCGATGGAAGCTCTGTATCATTTAATTTTTCGAAACCGTCTACGTAATTATATGGGAAAACACCCTTCTGCCGAATAAGCTGAAACTCATTTTCCTCCGCGAAATATTTTCTAATTTCTCGACATTGCTCTGGTTTTAAATTTTGACTGAGCTTATCTAGACCGCTGGCCATGAAACGAAAACTGTCGAGAAAGCGTAATTTTAAAAATACCCGTCGTTGTTTGCCATCTTTGTTCTCGATGTTATCCACCAAAACTTTCTTAGTAAATGATATATACTTTTCCTTGTTTTGGGGGATAACATCCAGCTTTTCTTCGTTGGCAGCCAATTCCTTGATAAACAGGTGGGAATCAAAGTTGGACATATTATGGAAAAAGATAGGTATAAATTGAGGGATTTTGTAATTTAGGTTGCATACAGAGTGCGCAGGCGCCCGATATGAGCCATTTGCGTGGTTATGGTCGTGCACTCGATCGTTTAATGCTACATCAAATGGCTTTTCGCAGATATGACACACCACAGCATTTTGATGCTCAATCTCTTGTGCCGCAGAAATAGGAATCATGGGTACTACTTCCTTCATAAAGCGATTATAGATTGATTTACAATCAGTCTCTAATCGCTTTACGAATTCTTTGTGGTCATCCGGACCTCTATAACTTTGGTAAATCGAATGAGCATCATCAAAGTCACATTTGATGTAGTAACCGAAAGAGTACGGGACATGCTTGTGCGTCCTCACAGTGTATGACGTATCGGGATCCTGCACATTTTCCTTTGTATCGATAGGTTGAAGGATAGTCTCGAAATCGGCATAAACAACGAAAGGCACCTTTAATTTCCTTTCAAAGTTTGTAAATTTCAAAATATTCTCGGGAATCTCTTCGCCATATTTATTTTTTTTTAAATCTGTTGTTGGGACTTTAGCTAAAATGTGCCCGCAATCATGTTCTTGATGTTCTTTTAATTTTTGCTCTGAATAAAAATAAGATAAACAACCATCACATAAATACTTGGTAGCATGGTGGTTGGATAACTGTCTTGAGATCAGGCGAGATAAACTTCTTATTAAGCAGTAATGACTATTGCCATAGTCATTACTGATTACTAACAAATTTACATGTCGCTCCCTATTACGAGAATTTGTAAAGTATAAGGGCCCCACGACTTCAATACTATTTTTACCATTGTCAAAAACCCTTTCAAGTCCATAGACATTGATAGAAATATTATTGAGCCGCTCAAACTTTAATATATCGATAAGTTTAATCGGAAATTCCATACCTGTAAAGTCCAGCTCGTTTTCAAAAGGCAAATAGTTCGCGACTCTATTTGCATTTTGAGTCCAATGAACAGGATGTAGGGCGGCTAGGACTGACCACATGAAACATTTTTCATCCGCGTTCTGGATGTTCAGAACAGCTTTCTTTGCTTCAATCTCCTTAGGCAGTGGAATGTAGGAGGATGGCTTTAGAGGCTTGATCTTGTTAATCCCTAATTCCAAGTGGAGGAGTTGTTGGAGCACCCACCCTGCAACAATAGAAACAGCAATTTAGTATTAAGTTTTTACAGTGTTAGAAAGTATGTTATTTTTGTTGTGAAAAAATACTTACCGCTGTCTTTTTCCTTGAATTCAGAATATTTCTTGTCAAGGATCACAGCAAACTGGTTGAACAACTCCTCCAAATCGGTTGCCTCGCTAACCATCACGTATTTGCTGTTAAACGACTTGACTTCATCTGTTTCCTTGGTCTGCAGAAGGAAGCGGCCAAAAAGCTCCAAACCGACTTTTAGGAGTTCGTACTGTTGTAAAATGTCCCCCACCAACTTGACAAATTTATCTCTTAGATTGTCGAGGTATCTCCTGATGTCGGTGGGGTCTTGGTTTGAAGAAAGTCGGTAGGTAGCAATTCGGCTTCTAAAGGACGTTTTCACGAGCTCTACACCTTCCTCCTGCACCACGCAGCATTGTTCTCGGTGACGTTGGATTCTTAGATGTCCCAGCCAGCGGTTGCTAGTGACATCTATCTGACATATAGAACAGTGCTGCGTGACCGACGTCGATGGTTCTTGCACTAGGAAAAAATATTTAATATAACTAAAAGACTAAAAACGAATTAATATTTAAAACAGTAAAATATATATAAACTTACCATCAGACGAGACAAGTCTTGCTTTTTTCGTTATGGGTGTTTGCGAGGGTTCAGCTGTCCGTTTTGGAGCTCTATGTTTCTCCCGTTGATGTTTCTGGAGCGCCATTTCCGAGGGGAGGATTATTCTACACGTCTCACATGCTTTTATCGCACGACTACAGTCTCCATGACGCGTAAGACTGTCCTTCCTGGAGAACGACCGGTTGCAGCGCTGACAGACAAACATTTTCTGTAAGAAACAATACAGTTGCGGATGAGGGTTGAGGTTAGCAGCGATTGATACTTTTTTTAGATATTTCATAATATTACGCAATTATATTTTTCAGCCTTCTAGAACTATCGATTTGTGTGACAGACGCATGAACAAATTATTATTCTTAGTATGGGGACTATTTCACTCCTTTTTAATTTTTTCTACAAGTAGAAGGCAAAACGGTCTAACTAAGTATAAGCGTTTTTAATAATAGATCTATCATATACAGACAGCCATATCTGTAATATTTTTAACACTGCTATACACATAAATAATAATTATTTGCTAAGCTACGACACAACAGATTTTTACTAGAGAATTGAAGTATTTTTTATTTGCTTCTTGATATAATACATATAAATGTACTCACCAAATAATATTACACAAATACACACACTTTATAACACAAGAAAAAACAAAACCAACGTATATTTTTCCAGAATCGACTGCTCTGCACGAAACCTTGCTAACGACTGGTGAATAGACCAGCGTTCTCACACTTGAAAGCGTCCCCAAGCGCGTCTACACAAAAAAGTGAGCGGGGCGTTGCCTCTGCCCAGCAACAGCACGGTGCACAGGTGCACCTGCACAGCACAGGTGTCTCGTGTCGATCACTTTTAGCGCGCTTTACCTGGAAATTTTTCAGCTGATGATGCAATTTTTTTTAGCATGTAATATCGTGGTATACGTGACAAGGCTCACGGCAGCAACACCGTTGTGTGTGTAGGGCCCCCTGGAGCCGACGACGACGACGAGCCGTTCCCGATATCGCCTGCTGCGAGTGCACAGGTTGACCGTACCTCGTGTCGATCAATTTTAGCGCGCTTTACCTGGAATTTTTTCCGCTGATGATGCAATTTTTTTTAACATGTAATATTGTGGTATACGCGGTAAGACCCTCGACAGCAACATCGTTTCGTGTGTAGGGCTACCTGGAACCGACGACGACGACGAACCGTTCCCGATATCGCCTGCTGCGAGTGCACAGGTTGACCGTACCTCGTGTCGATCAATTTTAGCGCGCTTTACCTGGAATTTTTTCCGCTGATGATGCAATTTTTTTTAGCATGTAATATTGTGGTATACGCGGTAAGACCCTCGACAGCAACACCGTTTCGTGTGTAGGGCTACCTGGAACCGACGACGAGTCGTTCTCGATATCGTCGGCTGCGAGTGCACCGGTAGGCACACGCGATGTATGTTAAATATAAAGAAACTATTTTATTATTATTATTATTATAGTAACCACCTAAAATACATACAACATACCCACTACGTCACGTCTCATCACAGAGGCATTCTGCAGGCTCTAGCCTACTTTTTTACCCTACACTCAATGAGAGATAACCTCGGATAGACTCAGCAGCACATCATTTTTCAATACATGCTACAGTAATATTTAATTTCTACGCCACTGAGAGCGTCCGTACGGGTCTACAATCAACTTTGGCATCACAGAATCATTCCCTAGACTCCAGCCCATGTTTCTCACCTACACTCATTGAGTGACAACCTCGGATAGACTCAGCAGAACTTTATATGTTAATACATGTAATTGAAATGTTTATTTTCTACGCCACTGAGAGCTTCCGTACGGGTCTAAAATCAACTTTGGCATTACGGGGACATTCACCAGACTCCAGCTCACGTTTTCACTCTACACTCAATGAGAGACAACCTCGGATAGACTCAGCAGCCTTCATTTTCCATTTTAATGTTACAGTCATATTTCATTTCTACGCCACTGAGAGCTTCCGTACGGGTCTACAATCAACTTTGGCATTACGTGAACATTCAACAGACTCCAGCTCATGTTTCTCACCTACACTCATTGAGTGACAACCTCGGATAGACTCAGCAGAACTTTATTTTTCATTACATGTAACTGAAATATTTCATTTCTACGATACTGAGAGCTTCCGTACGGGTCTACAATCAACTTTGACATTACGTGGACATTCACCAGACTCCAGCTCACGTTTTCACCCTACACTCAATGAGAGACACCCTCGGATAGACTCAGCAGCCTTCATTTTTCAATACATGTTACAGTAATATTTATTTTCTACGCCACTGAGAGCTTCCGTAGGAGTCTGCAATCATGATCGTGAATTTTTTGTTAATTTTTAATTTAAATTTCTTAATTTTTTGGCGTCTAGTAAACGTTTGAAAATTTCAGCGGCCGAATATTTTCGCTCGCGATTCGACTATATCAACATAAAAAATAAAACCTAGCACTTTATGAACACATAAAATATTGTACAGAACTAATTGCATGAGGTAGGCGGCATTTTATAAAAATTTGTTTTATTTGACCAAGTAATATTCATACAAAACAGGAACGAGTGACACTCGTTAATATTTTTTTCGACTTACGTAAAATAAGGCAGTGTGTACCGATCATTTATTGTACAATTGTATTTGTCAAACCTTTGTATCATAGGTTTATAAATATATAGCACAATTTTGTCAGATCTAATGCGCTCGTATCAATCTCCTAATTAGACTGCTTATCGCTGCTGCTACTCGGTATTCCTCGGTGGCTTTCGGCTCGGTTAGTTCGAAAATTGGCTTGCGAGCGTTAATGAGAGGGCGCTGTGAGTATGCTGGCGTAGTTCAAAGATTGGCCAGCGACCGTTAGTGAGGGGGCGCTGCGAGCGTGCTGGCAATACTGGCACTGCTGGCAGCTATTTTGTACTCTCACCAAAGTCGAGACGAAAAAAATCTATTTTGCGATTTTTTCTCCGCGTCCCCAGTTAGAGTGTAAAATTGCTGCCAGTACTGCCAGCATTCTGATCATGCGCAGTACGCGTTATATGTATGTAGTAGCATAAAACTATTATTTTCTACGGAACCAAAGGGCCGATAAACGCCATTCTTTTTTTAAACGCCTTCTGACAACACCCCCGAACACGTGATGTATTTTTTTAATTTTTATATCGCAAAAACGTGCCATGCGCACGACGCTTTCTATGTATGTAGTAGCATAATACTATTATTTTCTCCGAAACCAAAGGGCCGATCAACGCCATTCTTTTTTTAAACGTCTTCCGACAACGCCCCCGAACACGTGACGCATTTTTTAATTCTTATATCGCAAAAACGTGTCATGCGCACGACGCTTTCTATGTATGTAGTAGCATAATACTATTATTTTCTCCGGAACCAAAGGGCCGATCAACACCATTCTTTTTTTAAACGTCTTCTGACAACGCCCCCCGAACACGTGACGTATTTTTTAATTCTTATATCGCAAAAACGTGCCATGCGCACGACGCTTTCTATGTATGTAGTAGCATAATACTATTATTTTCTCCGGAACCAAATGGCCGATCAACGCCATTCTTTTTTTAAACGTCTTCTGACAACGTCCCCGAACACGTGACGTATTTTTTAATTTGTATATCGCAAAAACGTGCCATGCGCACGACGCTTTATATGTATGTAGTAGCATAATACTATTATTTTCTCCGAAACCAAGGGGCCGATCAACGATATTCTTTTTTTAAACGTCTTCTGACAACGCCCCCGAACACGTGACGTATTTTTTAATTTGTATATCGCAAAAAACACATAAAACATACCTACTACGTCACGTCCAAACTCCCGGAAGATATCATTTTCCCGGTTTATTTATTCAACTAGGTGCCGTGGCGTACTTGGTTCTATAGCTGGGAAACGTATATAATACGAAATTATACACATGGTGTGTGCGGGTTCGATCCGCGCCTTGGACAGAAAACTTTTTTCAGTGCATATGCGACTTACGAAATAAATACATTTAATTAGGATTAATGAAAAAGTTTGTGACGTCATCGTGAACAAAAACGGCAGAAAGACGAAGAAGAAGGAGAAGAATAGATAGTACCCAAATAGATAGTGCCCAAGTAGTTAAGACCAAAATAACTAGCGCCCAAGAGTGTGACAGATGACATATGACAGTTGACAGATGACGTATGACATATGACAGTTGACAGATGACGTTTGACATATGACAGTTGACAGTTGGGTTTGATTGGGTGCGTTCGGTATCGGGTTGGGTTTGCTCTGGTTCGCTCGGTATCGGCTGGGTTTGCTCTGGTTTACTCGGTATCGACGGCTTGGGTTTGCTTATGCGATTTACACACAGTGTGGATGGTGAACGCCCTATCTATCTCTACTCGTGTACTAGGCGTTGATTTGGAAAATTATGTGATGGTGTATCTTGATGATATAATTATCATCTCCCGAACCTTTCCTGAACACCTCAGAATTTTAGGCCTAGTTTTTGACCGTTTGAGAGATGCAGGACTCATAGTTTCTGAGGAGAAATGCCACTTTTGTAAGCCTGAATTAAGGTACCTTGGCTACATCGTAGACGCCAAAGGTCTAAGACCTGATCCCGAGAAGGTGCAGGCGATTGTAAATATAGCACCTCCACGAAATATTACGGAAATTCGACGTTTTATTGGCACCGCTTCTTGGTACCGGCGTTTTGTGCCGAACTTTTCAGCTATTATAGCCCCAATTACTCGGCTTACCAGGAAAAATGTCAAATGGGAATGGACTTCCGAGTGCCATCAGTCATTCAACTTGATTAAAGAAGCTCTTATCACAGCTCCCGTGCTTACATGTCCAGATTTCAACCGCACATTTACTTTGCAGACTGATGCGTCATTTTATGGCTTAGGAGCAGTTCTGACTCAGGAATTTGATGACGGAGAGAAGGTTATTTCCTATCTTTCACGTTCTCTCACCAAACAAGAGATGAAATTAACCGTTACAGAAAAAGAGTGCCTTGCCGTAATTTGGAGTGTGGAAAAGCTTCGTCACTACCTGGAGGGTGTACACTTCAAAGTAATAACAGATCACCATTCTTTGTTATGGCTTCATAACCTAAAAGATTCACAAGGACGTCTCGCCCGATGGGCTCTTCGTTTACAACCTTACGACCTTGAACTAATCCACCGTAAAGGCCGAGATCATGTCGTGCCAGATTTTCTTTCCAGGTCAGTGCCAGTGACTTCTGATTCTATCGCAGCCGTTGACGAACCACCGTCGCAATCATTTTCTGACACCTCAGACAAATGGTACAAAGGCATGATACAGAAGCTAGAAGAACATCGTGATAAATATCCCTGTTGGAGAGTCGAGAATGGCAATCTCTTTAAATATGTGAAGACAAACAATCCTAATTTTCCAGATCATTCTACCTACTGGAAAATAGTAGTAGAAAATGTAGAAGCCTTCAAACAATTATTTAGAAAAGTCCACACTAAAATCGAAGCTTCTCGTATTAAAAATCGACATAACTATGATTTGCGCCGACGCCCAGTAAGCTTTGTTCCTGGTCAAGAAGTCTGGCGTAAGAATAAAAGTATATCCGATGCAGCGAAGTATTATAGCGCAAAGTTGGCTCCGGAATTTGTAGGTCCGTTTAAGATCGTAGAAAAGACCGGCACGTGTACTTACGAACTGGAGGACGAACACGGTGTTAGTAAGGGCATTTGGCATGTACAAGACCTTAAGCCGGTATATGCCGAAACTGCGTGTGGTGGTCCGTAGGAGTGAATGAATTGTTAAGCAACTCAAAGTCATTATTTACTTTATTACCTTCCGTTAATTTTACTGTCATTAGTTTAATATTACGTTTTACTAGTCATTGTGCTTCAATTTACTTATCAATTATCGATTTCTGAATCTATTAACTTTTCAGTCCATAGCTTCAATTTGATTAATTACTACTTTTTAATTTCTTTTTTTTTCTTTCTTTCCCTCTCTTTTCCTCTTTCGGTAATAATGACTTTAGTGAGATATTTTTTTTTGTCGTTGCGTAAATTTTGACTTTTGGCCCAGTTTTAATTTTTTTTTTTTTCTTTTACTTTCCTTGCTCTGTCGTGAGCAATTTTTATGCCCTGCAGTATGGGCGTGATGGTGTCTGAATCCCTATGGGTGCGAACCTTGATGGATTTGGACACTATCGCTTAGAATAGTGCTGCACTGGGTTAACTAGGTGGGGTAGGAGTCCCCTGAGTGCCGTGTATGCCCTGCAGTATGGGCGTGATGGTGTCTGAATCCCTATGGGTGCGAACCTTGATGGATTTGGACACTATCGCTTAGAATAGTGCTGCACTGGGTTAACTAGTTGGGGTAGGAGTCCCCTGAGTGCCGTGTATGCTCTGCAGTGTGGGCGTGATGGTGCTGGGATCCATCTGGGCGCGAGACTTGATGGATTTGGACACTGTCACTTAGAATAGCGCTGCACTGGGTTAACTACTTGGGGTAGGAGTCCCCTGAAAGCCGTGGCAAGGTAAGCCTTCAGCTGCCCTGCTTCTATTGTTTGTAGTAGGTAAGCCCTCAGCTGCCTTACTACTTTCACTTGCCAACACCGCCTTACGCCTCGTTATCTTTTATCTGTCATTACCTGATTTATCTTTACCTTATCGTCACTTGGTTTATTGTATAGTAACGTATAGTAGCTTACCTTTTTGCGTTTATCAGTCTCACGCAGACACCCATCTCGGCGCGAGACGAGATGGGGGTCGGTGTGTCACATGGTAATTTAAGTTTGATTACTTGGTTAGAAGGCGGTGATTAATTAATTTTGGACCTAATTTTCTTTATCGTTTTTTTTAATCTGCATTCACTATTAATCGTTTTTTTTACTATAGACTAGGGCCAAAAGTCTTTATTTATTATCTTGATTGGACCTTTTTTTTATTACCTTGATTTGACGTATTTACCTTGATGTGAGCTTTTACTTTGAATTGGCTTAATTTTCTCTACCTTGACTCGATTTATTTATTATTCCCTACTTGTGTCTGGAAATTTCGGTTACTTGAACTAGTATGTGTTTTTGCTCGAGTACGACTTTGTCTTTCCTTTGGGGATTTAGAGTAGAAACACAATTTTCTTTCTCTTCTTTTGCTGATTTTGTGAAGTTGAGAATACCACTTATGGTGGGATTCACTGCTAGTTGTTGGCAAGTAACCCAATTTCCTTTATCTCGATTTGCGAACCTTTAGTTTGATTTACTTGTTTCATTTACTTTTGGTTGATTACCTTTTTTTATATATTTGCGTTAATTTACTTGTCTGTGCGATAATTTTCTTACCTTTCAGGTAATTTACTTTCCTTTGCGTTTATTTGCTTACCTTTGCGTATTTCGATTACATTGTTTTGGTTTATTTCGATTACCTTGTATTTTGATTTACTTACCTTTATTTTGATTTACTTACCTTACCGTGATTGGCCTTTGATAGGCTTTAATTTGCTTTGATACCTTTGGTTCTTTTTCCTCTATTATTTGGATTTGTCTTAGGTCTAGGTCTTGGCAGGACTATATAGTAGTCTGCGGCCATTTCAGTATTTACTGGTTTTGCGCCTAGATCCTTATTGATATATTTTGTCTATTCACCTTTTAGACAAAATAAAACTATCCCGATTGCGACTTTACTTTATCTTGACTTTGTATCGATTTTGACATTTGTCCCTATCTGGTTTTACAGGCTGCACGGTGTTCGGTGCTACCGGATGTCGCTTCGACGCTCTTTGTTAGATCATGGATCCTTCGGAGAGCAGACCGACTGGAAGGGCTGTTCAGGGGGGGCGGAAGTCTGACCCCTGGGGTAACAGTTTGCCCATCGAACTTGTTCGGCGGGCCAGGGGAGGACCAAGCTACTTTGTTCGGCCTGAGCTCAAGTCGGCCTATTAGGTTGCGACAGGCCGGTGGCAGTGCCACCGCTCAGAACACCCTGATTAATTTTTTTTTGTTTTATACAGGGACCGATGTGCTTCCCATTTGGTACATCTTTTAGCTTGGTGGGTGCTACAATCCACTCCCTTTTGTATGGTGGATCATCTGGGCTATCCCTCTTTTCTTCTCATTTTACTTATGTTGTATTATATTTATCTTTTCCTTTTTAGTTGTCCACCCTTTGGTTGGTTTGACGCATGTCACTTGGTGATTTAATTCGGGACGATTCTACGGTGTGAGGCTAGTAAACGAGGTTCCCCACAATATTTTTGGGTGTAACGCAATGCTAGCTCCCTTACCAACTTAGGGTTTACGTTCCACACCGAATCTTCCTGGAGGAGGTCGCTGGGTGACTAGTGGCAACGGGACCAAAGATTGCTTTGAGTATTTAGTTATTTTAAGATTGAGTTATCAGTCTTGTTAGTTAGTATTAGTTATATGGTACTACCTTGGGTTCCCACATATCGTTACTTATGTTTTTGTTATTGGCGCCAGCATAGCGCAGGTAATTCATTTTCTTTTCCAATTTTCTTGTATCTACAGAGAGCCTCTGATCCTTATCGTCGGTTAATTTTCATTGGAAAATTTCCCTCCTTTCGTAGGAGAGGGGGAGTTGTGACAGGTCATTTTTTGTCACAGACTCAGTGTTTGTTTTAATAGTTGGTTTATTCACGAACGCCTGTTTTCTTAAGTATTTACCTTGATTGAGAGGTTCTATTTTCGTTCTTCCACTATGTGGCCCCCTTCCCTTGCTTTCCAGGCTACCCCCTGGGGGTGTTGATTGCCCTTTTATCTGGTCCAAATCGGCTTAACATGAGCTTGTCCATCTTTTGTAGCTGGTAGTTCGGTTTAACATTTCTCTTTGTTCGGGCCCTGAGATTCGTTTTTCTGCGCCTTGCTTAGGGTTGCCCCTGAGTACAGACAGTCCCTCTTGGTTTATTTATGTTTACATGCTAAGAATAAATTAAAAGGGGATACCTACATATTTTCAAACGTTTTCCAGCTGTTAGCATTTTCTCTCATCATTGCATGGGATTTAATCCTAGTGTCTTCCCACAGGCATGGTGCTCTGTAACATTCGGCCTTCCTGTTCTCGGACCTTATTTTAGACTTTAACTTACTTTATTCTTATTCTCAGTTAATTAAGAAATTTGTGTTGAAGTTTGAAACAGCTGTAGGTGTATATGTTTCCGCCTGCCGGAACTGTAAGCGGGGCAATATCAAGTTTAAGAACGACAATATCTAAGTTCGGGCCGCGAGGTCGATTCACGCAGCGCTTTCGAGAGCCGTCGATTTGTGAACACAGCGGCTGCAGTGGCATTTTCTCGTGGGTGGGCCGCTTATTTGGGCTTTGTAGTTAAGGCCACAGGTTCTAGCGGAAGATTTTTGAGTTGGAGTTGTCAGTGCAGTACGGAAATCGAAGGACTCCATTTTGTTATGTGCCGATAGTGGGGGGAGGAATGTCATTTTGATCCCCCGGTCCACGAGGGAACATTTCCAACTTGATTGTCGACGAAGGTAGCCGTTCGCAGTCTCGGGTTTTTTTTTCTGGGTCAGTTTGGGGCCCCAAGTGTTGGAATAGTCCTGAGACTACGGTAAAGGTTCTTTTGCTGAATCTGACTTGCAAGAGCAGGATTTATTGGCGACGTCGTTCGATAATCGGGTAAGTTTGGATACGTTTTTTTGTCTATGTGTAGATCCCACGTGCATGGCAAATTTTCAAGTACTAAGGGTTTCTTTCTCTTATTTCCCTCAAGCCATCAACAACGGCATGAATAATCCTGGCCCAAGCCATTGATAGCTGCCCCTTTTGGTGTTTCTGTCTCAGGAAGTTGGAATTCGAACCCTCTTTGTTAGGAGGTAAGTTAGACCTTGAAGTTTTTTTTTGCTCCGTGTTTCTCAGGTACTTATTAATCGCCAATTTAAGCCCATAAAATTATAAATTAAAATTTTAACGAACTGTAATTATCATTCTGCTTTACGGTACTATGTTCTAAGTAAGACTCTAGTTTTCTCGGGTGGTTCTTATTGTTACACCATATTTTGAGTTATAGTAGTCAAGCCTTCAATTTCTTAAATATTAATATCACTTTATCTAATTTGCGAATAAATTTTTGAGACTTGATCGTGGACCGTAAACCTCGTACAAGCTATAAGTTATGTTTAAGACCTCTTTATACCAGCTTACGGGCCTGGGTTTTATTTGAATTAAAATAGTCGGTCGCCCACGTAGAACGTAGATTGTTTATATCGTTTCTTTTTTTTAATAACTTTACCGCAAAGCACGTGCAGGAGTAAATTGGGCTAACTGTAATACTTATTCCAAGCTGTAATTTATATATGAATAAGAGATTTGTGGTACTGGTTAGTTTGACATTGACAAGCCTGTCATATACCTCCGTTGAAGATTAAAGCGTTATAGCCAGTGTTTTTAAATTTATTAATTTGTGATTATTATTTTAGTCGCCATCCTATCCGGAGGGCTTCTTTTAATGTAATTAAATAAATTGAATTAAATAATATTAATATAAGTGCCACAGATCTTTATTCTTTTTTTTTAATAAGTTGAATGGTGTATGAGCTGGAAGTTTCGGGCTTTATGCTTATGAAGTTGGAAAGTTTAAATTTATTTTTGCGTTTATTGATAACGGGGGGTTATATAATATTTTTGTTTTCAGAGGTTCATTAACCTATTATTTTATTTTAAATTTGTCATTTGGCGAATATTTTGGTGTGCTTAGAAACTTATTATGCTCGTACACATTTTACAACTTTTTTTATTATATCGTATTGTTTGCTTCTGGGAACGTAAGGTAGTTATGTAGATGCTTTGTATATATCTATGCTTATACTTTTGGTATATTGTATTATTCGCTTTTGGAATTTAACGCAGTCAAGTAGATGCCTTGCTTTAACGGTATATTTTGCGTTTAATTTAATATTTGTGCTTTTATAAATGTACATAAGCGGTGTGTATTTTGATTGTTTATATTTAAGCGGTTTCTCCCTATACAGGGTGCTTTCTCTTAATTTAAATGACTAAAATTTTTTTGAAGTCAATTATTATTCTTGTGTTATCTTACATTGATCCACTTTATTTACACGAGTAGTGTTAACGCTTAGCTTTTGAGTCAAGCTACTATAGGAGTTTGAGGTTTTAATTATTTTACTTTTTTTGGCTTCGCTTAAGCTTCTCTTTTACTTTGAATATTAGTTAAACGTTTTAAGTCAAGCTAACTGGGGTTTCATTTTTAGTTATTTTTACTGTCTTCGCTCAAGCCTTTTCCTTTGTTTATATCTGTAATCTTGCGTGAACTTGTGATTTAATTATCAATTATTTTTATTTTGTTGTACTTTTATTATTTTTATTGATAATGTAAGATATCATAATATAGTGTTAAACTGGTCATTTAGTGAATACTTAGTTTTTGTAAATATTAACGTTTATCAGTAAAGTAAATGAACTTTAAACTTTAGTTATCGATGCCCTTTAGGTAATAATAATTTATTTTGTTTATTGACATAACCTTTTTGTTTAATATTATCTTAAGCTTGCGTAAATTTTGCAAGTGGGTTTTAATCATTACTTTCTCTTTTTAGTAACCTTTTTTGATATTAACGTAGCTTCTTATTTTTAAATATTTTTCTACTTACCTAAATTTTGCATTTGATTTCAAGCCACTGGCTTTCTCTTTTATTATTGACATTTTATTCGATATTCTTAAATTTTGCGGTTTAATTCCAGTAAATTGTTTCTCTCCAAATATTAACTTTTTCTATTAACGCAACTTCTTATTTTTATTTTTAATTATTGACGTAACTTCAAATATATTTTTTTTTATTGATTGCATTTGAACTACTAAAACTACTGGGAATTGTTTTGTTCCTAGGGTCTTTGGTAGGGGCCACGAACCTCCCTACTTCTACCGCAGGGGCTAAGAAGCACCCCTATTACTTTGTCCTCCGTAGGGGCTAGAAAGTATCCCCATTGCTTTGCCTTCGATAGGGGCTACGAAGCATCCCCATTTCTGTGTTTCTGAGGACAGACTTCCTCAGGAAGTTGTTTTGAATAATTTAATTTAATTAGTTTGCGGGGCCAGAAATCGCCCAAGTTTCGATTTTCTTATATGTACCAACAACTGTAAATCTTTTTTTTTATTATTGTACAAATAAATGTATATAGGGTTATATGTAATTACGTTGTTTTTGTCCAGCTCACTGCGCCCTATGTTTTTAATTTCCTATTAAGAATAGCAGGGTTGTTGTGTGTTGAAGCAAGTTCCTAGACCATCTAGGCGACTTCCAGTTTGTGTCGGTGTAAAAAAAAAACTGGTGGCGTCCAATCGAACCTATCTGGCTGAGTTAAGGGCTAATTTGCACGCGCTCTACTACAGCTTGCTTCACGCAGGACACCCTGTTGTTTCTGTGTCTTTCTTTAGAGTACTTTTCGGAGTTATTTTAATGTTCTTTTCAAGTTAAGCGGTAAGTACTAGGTCAATGATACTCATCATAGTATCTTTGACAGTTTCAATCAAACACTTTTTTTTTAACAAAGTGCGTCGCAAAGTGCGGCTTCGAGATTAACGCTTCGGCTCCCAACCTTCTACCAATATTTTCCCAATGAGAAACAAGTTTAACATCTACCCGTTTCTCCACATTTTTAATCGTTTTCCCAAACACAGCGTTGTTCATAAGTTTGAAAAAGTCTTTCTCAAACTTATTTTCCGCTTTATTGCGCATCGCTGTGTTTAGGTCAATGTATTTCTTTAGCCACGGTGATTGATCAAAAGATATAACGCGATGAATTTTGGTTAGCTTAAGCCCATAATCTAAAGCCTGACGCAAATTTTGGTAATGAATTATATAGTTATCTTTCTTTTTCAAATTTGGAATTAATTTTTCAATGTCTTGGAATTTTGATTCCGGTGGAGCTATTGATTGTGGACAAAAGGGTAGTTCGTTGTGTAAATAATGCAACTGTTCGGGATATTCTAAATCTACCTCTAATATGTATATAGCCAGTTTTAGAATCATTCGCGACATTCATGTAATCTAAACTTTGGATTTCGGTCTCATCCAACCACTTAGAATTGCCCGTTAGTAAATATTGTGACATAGCCGCACCATAGAGGTTGGTAGCGTCCAAATACATGATGTAGGCGGTAGGTTTGGAAGCGTCATAATGAGGTATAAATTTATTGTTCGCAAAAGCTTTTCTTACGCTACACTGACTGACCCCACCGCGGATACCGTGTTTAAAGAAGTGTACCATGTCTAGATCCGTCAGTAGCTCCAAATTAATGGCTGTGGTCTTGAGTGCAGCGTCCATCGCAAGAGATGGCGCGGTGAAGTACTGCGCAGGATCTAGACCGTAAGTGTTAAGGCATACGTCTCTAAAACGTTCAAAAACATCTGTCAATAATAAAACGTCGGATTTGAAATAAATATCGGAATATTCGCCTAAAGTTTTACATTCAAATAAATTCCACACAGCCCAAGCACGCTTGTAATCCTCTTTGCTAATGTCTTCTTTTTTCAGCTGGTTGTAAAATCCCACATGTGATGGCAGTTTAGTATCGTTCAATTTCGCGAAACTATCCACGTAATTATATGGGAAGACACCCTTCTGTCGAATAAGCTGAAACTTATTTTCTTCCGCGAAATATGTTCTCACTTCTCGACATTGTTCTGGTTTTAAATTTTGACTAAGTTTATCTAGCCCGCTGGCCATGAAACGAAAACTGTCGAGGAAGCGTAATTTTAAAAATACCTGATGTTGTTTACCGTTCTTGTTTTCGATGTTATCCATCAAAACATGTTTAGTAAAGGAGATATACTTTTCCTTGTTTTGGGGGATAACATCTAACTTTTCTTCGTTGGAAGCCAATTCCTTAACAAACAGGTGGGAATCAAAGTTGAACATATTATGGAAAAAGATGGGTAAAAATTGTGGAATTTTGTAATTAAGGTTGCATACAGAGTGCGCGGGGCCACGATAGGAGCCGTCTGTATGACTATGTTCGTGCACACGATCGTTTAACGCTACATCAAATGGCTTTTCGCAAATATGACACACCCTAGCTTCTTGATGCTCCCTCCCTTGTTCCGCAGAAATAGGTGTCATGGGTACTACTTCCTTCATAAAGCGATTATAGATTGATTTACAATCAATCTCTAAACGTTTAACGAATTCTTTGTTAGCATCCGGACCTCTATAACTTTGGTAAATCGAATAAGCATCGTCAAAGTCACATTTGACGTAGTAACCGAACGAGTACGGGACATGTTTGTGCGTTCTCACAGTGTATGACGTATCGGGATCCTGCGCATTTTCCTCTGTATCAAGGGGTTCAGGGATTGTCTCGAAATCGGCATAAACAACAAAATGTACTTTTAATTTTTTTTCAAAGTTTGTAAATTTCACAATATTCTCGGGAATCTCTTCATCATATTTTTTTTTAAATTTGTCGTAGGGACTTTAGCTAAAACGTGCCCGCAATCGTGCTCCTGATGAGCCTTTAATTTTTGTTGTGAATAAAAATACGATAAACAACCGTCACATAAATACTTTGTACCACAGCGCGAGGATAACTGACTTGAGACCAGACTAGACATATTTCTTACTAAGCAGTAATGACTATTGCCATAGTCATCACTGGTTACTAACAAATTAACATGTTTCTGTTTGTTTCGAGATGCTGTAAAATATATGGGACCAACGACTTCAATAATATTTTTACCCTCTTCGAACCCTTTTTCCAGTCCATAAACATTGATAGAAATATTATTGAGTCGCTCAAACTTAGCGATGTCGGTAAGTTTAATCGGAAATTCCATACCTGTAAAGTCCAGCTCGTTCTCAAAAGGCAAATAGTTTGCGACTCTGTTTGCATGTTGAGCCCAATCAACAGGATGTAGGGCAGCTAAGACTGACCACATGAAACATTTCTGATCTGAATACTGGATGTTTAAGACAGCTTTCTTTGCTTCAATCTCCTTTGGCAGCGGGATGTAGGAGGATGGCTTTAGAGGCTGGATCTTGTTGATGCCTAATTCTAAGTGCAGGAGTTGTTGGAGCGCCCACCCTGTAACAATAGAAATATGTTTTAGTAAGAAATATTAAACAGTTTTAAAAAAATTTTGCAATAGTTTTACACTTACCACTATCCTTTTCCATAAATTCTGAATACTTCCGGTCTAGGATAGTGCGGAACTGCTCAAACAGCTCCTCCAAGTCCGTAGCCCTGTTCACCAGCTGGTATTTGGTGTTGAAGGACTCCTCCGACTCGCTCGACTGCAGGAGAAAGCGACCGAAAAGCTCCAAGCCAATCTTCAGGTAGTCGTACCTTAAAACGACGGCCCCCACCAACTTTATACATTTGTTCTTCAGCTGCTGTACGTAGTTCTTCACGTTGGTGGGGTCTTGACTTGAAGTGAGTCTGTAGGTAGTGATACGGTTTCTAAAAGATGTTTTCACCAGTACCACTCCTTCTTCTTCCTCCTGCATTCTCACACAACACTACTCCCGATGGATTAAAGTTCTCAGATGTCCTCCCCATCGGGAGACTGGAACATCCAGTTTGCACTCCTTGCAGTGTTGCATGGCTGATGTAGATGGTTCTGGAGATAAGAAAAAAATAATTAGTATCAAAGTTATCTAAAAACAATTCTAGTCGCAAAAGAAAATTCCAATTTTTAACTACTCACCATCTCGCGAAGCGAGTCTTGGTCTTTTCGCCATGTATGTCTGCGTGGAACCCGCTTGTCTTTTGGGAGCTGGATGTTTCTCCTTCTGGTGGCGAAGAAGAGCCCCCTCCGACTTGAAAATCCCACTGCAGATGTCGCAGATCTTGACCGATGTGCGACAATCTCCATGGCGTTTGAGGTGAACCTTCCTGGCGAATGCACGGCTACAGAATTTGCACACAAACATTTTCTGGAAAATAAAATATTTTGACTGAGGAAAATGTTTCAGAATCCCTCGTTAGTATACTACTACTATTATGTGACTCCGAGATGTGAGTGGAAACCGAACATACACCATCTTTCCCTACTAGCTGTTTGATTCATTTTTTTCTTTCACTAAATTTACAGTTTTTAGCATAACTTCAAGCAAAACTACCGTTTAGACATACCCGATAGAGAAATTATTTTCAAAAACAATATTGCATGCGTAAAGAATACTTAATCGACTTATTATAGGTTAAAAAAACAAAGGCTTTAAGACAAGCATACTGCTTTTTTTAACCATAGATACGCTAATAGTCCTGCAAATAACTAAATATTTCAACGTTTTGTGCTTAAACGATAATTTCAGATAATAATTTTGTGAAATAAGAGCGACAGACACCTCGACAGACTCTTTTTCCTAGCAAAGCAGCACGAATAGTATTGTAAATATTAAACATTTCATTTTTCTGTTACTAATACGTGAATCTTGCAAAAATTTAAGCTAATATCAATTGGTACTTAACCAAAATTTAACAGCACACTCACTTTACCCAAAAAATATCAATGTCTAATAAGTCTATCTGCACACACACACAATCACTTTCAATCGTTGACTAAGCTTGGCTTGGGTTCGCTTCCCCCTTTTATGCTTTCCCTTATCGACCGGAAACTGACGACGACAAGCTCGACGCGTATAATTTATTGTTTAAAATAAAGTTAATACTTAATAATTCTTCGTAGTTTTTGTCCAAGGTTATCTTTCTCAACTCTTGCCTAGCACGCTGTTACCATGCACCAATCCTTATCAACCGGAAACTGTTCGTCACACCCTAGTAAATTCACATGTACTAATGTAGATTTTTGTTGTTATTATTCACTTAAATAATATTAATAAATTTTATTTATTCAAAAATTTTAAAATCTTAATTTTTACCGATCGGTTCTACGTACATATTTGCTTCTATCTAAACACACATACCGGCTGTTATTTTACAAGTAAATAACTTTTTCCACTAATTAATATTCTCCTGATAAGGACGGAAGTTGCGAAGGCTGACGGCTTCCGGCGTCCTTATCGCTGTATACTCCTTTCTATTGCCACTAAAAGACATGTAAATACGTTTGATTTCTTTGCAAACAATTTCAAACTAAATCATTAATTTTCTTTAATTGCTAATGCCCTTACCTCTCGGAATTAAGAAACCCTAATAGCGCTATTACTTTATTTAAATTGTTCTCTTTTCTTTGATACCAATCACGACGTTTATCATATTTGAGCCCCCTTTTCATCGACCGGAAGTGCTACCACCGTAGTTTTAATTTTAATTTTATAGTTCTGGTTGTTTGCTTCAGCGTCCAATCTGGGACTTTATAAACTTCTTATTATATAACCTATTATTATATGCTATCCTGGGAGTTGATAGTATTCTAGTTATGTTTTTATAGTTTTAAATATTTTTAAAAAATTTTATCTAGCGTTTACATTGTTTTTATTGGTGATGAAATTTCTTTGAGTACTATACCAAACGTCTTGAGTTGTATTCTTAGCTGTTTTCTTTCAGAAACAGGACTGTTTAACAGGGCTGTTTAAACAGAGCTGTTTAAACAGGGGTGTTTACACAACCCTGTTTAAACAGAGGTGTTTTTAAACAGGGTAGTTTAAACAGGGCTGTTTAAACAGAGCTGTTTAAACAGGGGTGTTTAAACAGCCCAGTTTAAACAGGGGTGATTTTAACGTGGGTTGCTTAGTTGTTATTAACTTAAATAATATTCCTAAATTATATATTTCATCGAAAATTTAAAAATATTATTTTTACTATCAGTCAAGATTTTTGACAAATAATTTCACTAATCGAATGATCTCATCATCTACTATCCTACATCCAAATTTCAACTCTCCAACCTGAGCCATTAGAGCGCTAATAGCAAAAAACTGTATCTCTGAGACCAAAGGGCCGATCAACGCCGTTCTTTTTTAAACGCCTTCTGACGCTACCCCGACCACGTGACCTATGGCAGTTTTCGATTTTCACCTTTGACAAGTGACAGATGACAGTTGACACCTCGAAGATGACGGGTGACAGCTGACATATATTTTTTAACAATATCCGACGTCATGCTGAACCCGTTCCCTCTGTTAGTTTTTACTTTTGCCCTTTCGAGCGAGCGGCGACCAGTGACAGGTGACAGTTGACAGGTGACAAGTGACATATCTCTTGCTGATGTAAGCCCTACTGACGTAAACTTCGGCGACCTACTTCAAATTCGCCCCCATTATTAGCACGGCCGACGTTCGAATTTTTTTATTGTCTTTACCCACTTAGCGGTATTCTAACGGGAGCTCGACTGGTTCAGCGGTAATACATTGGACCGTCACACGGATGGCGCGGGTTCTAATCCCACCGATGGCAGGACTTTTTTTCAGATTTATACTTATGTAGCAGATGGATCGTTGCAGATTTTAGGTTTGGAATAGTTGGATCAGGTTCTTAGGAATTTAGGAGTGACAGCTGATTGGTGAAAGGTGACATCTCAAGTAGTTAATGCCCAAGTAGTTAGCGTCCTAGTTAGCCAAGTCCAAAGTAGCTAGAGTAGAAGAGTGTGACAGTTGACAGTTGACAGATGACGTATGACAGATGACAGATGACCTCTGACAGATGACAGTTGACGTATGATAGGTGACAGCTGACGTATGAAGGTTGACAGTTGACAGATGACGTCATAGATCTCGAGATAAGATCTCCCCCGGACGGAGGGCGTAGAACATATCATCTAATACTACTTTGTTTTCTTCGACTAGGACCACGGTTCTTTAAAAATCTATAATATGGAATTATGTAAGTAAACTTCACAAGTATTTCCTCTAAAATTTGGAATTTTAGAGGATTTTTTATAGACCATATGAATTTTTAAAGTTGGACTTATTTTCGCATCTTTTTTATTGCTCTCAGAAAAGTCAAGTTATTCTACCTAAGTTACAAATTTCGTCTGCACCACTCTCTTCTTCGTGCATCAGCAGACGTTTCCGTATAAGATCAACATCCTCGTAGATTAATGTGTGCATTAAGATTTAGGAACCAAATAGGTGTTTGGAATGTTTTAATTTGCGTAATTAACGCGTCGATGACAGTTTTGGTAAACCACTCCACTAAATCTCCTCGTTGGGGCAACTACATTTCCTGCGTTTTAAAATTCTTTCGTTCTTTTCCGGAATTAAAACCAACGGAAAACTCTATCTTAATCACATCAGGTGTACCCCTTAGGGCAAATTTTATCTGTTTTAATTCGGCTTGAAACCAACCTAAAAGTGCTACGCGAATATCTTCCTCTGTCTGTGATTTAATATATTTTTGCTCTGGCTGAACTGGATTCTCGACTATTGCCTTTAATAATTCATATCTTGCTGGTTCATATTATCCGATATATTCCTGATAACATTCAAAACAATAAGTTTTAAAGTCGTAGTATGCAATTCTCTTGCGATCTTTTCTTCGTACACCACCAACCTTATATCCATCCTTGTCTAAACATATTTCACATTTTTCCTTTAGCTCTGGTCGGCACTCGCTACAATCGCAAGGCATTCCCCAAAAACACTCTTTAGGCATTGTGCTCGCTTCAACTGATCAACTAAGACTGAACGTTTAAACGTAATAAAGATAGATTAATACTCAAAATAAGTGGTGGGGGTAATACCTTGCTAATTGTTTCCTTATTACAGGTATCGCCTGCAGCCTGAAAAGTCTTCCTCGTAAGTAACTCTTCCGATTCAAATTCTGACGAAATATTAACAGTTAAGATGTAAAAGTTGTCTTATATATATATATATATATATATATATATATATATATATATATATATATATATATATATATATATATATATACAGGGTGTCCCACGACGAACTGCCGCGATCGATTATGGAAAAAGTATAAATAGCAAAGATCTGAAAATTTGGTAACATACTAATGTCAATGGGGGCAATTCGGCTAAAATATTTTCAAAATGGTGGCACTTCCGGTTGTACCGGAAGTAGATATCAACTTGCTTATTTTACATGGAACACCCTATATATTATTTCATTTTCGGATTTTACGTAAAATTCTAATCGCATTTCATGTATAATCTCCTATACCTAACTCTAACCGTTTTTGACATATTTCAAATTTTATGACAAAAATGACGTTTACAGTCCGAAAAATAATTATCGATTTTTCCTACATGAATGCCTTTATGATTTAATTGGGGTTGGTTTCCTTGAGGAAGGGGATCTACTTTAGTAGACTGTGTTGATAATTTGGTACTAACATTAAAAATGAAATTGAAAAAATCGTTAAAAGTCATTTTTTTCAAATGGAAGCCCCCTATTTTTATAATTTTACCCTACTCAGCATTAAAAATAAAGGTAACTTTGTATAAGGTTGTCTATTCCGAAAATCGATAGTTTTAGAAAAAATGGCAGTTTAACATTTTTCTATTGTAAAAATCATATACGGTTTTCAAGTTTTGCTATTAGTTGGCCATGACCGCGAGGCGCTGACAAAAAAAAACACTCGAGCACTACAGAAATGTCATTATTTCTTGCCATTTGACAATTATTGATAATAATCATGCCAGGGCGATTAAATTATACAAACGAAGATTATTTAAATTTGTTTATTATCTATGGGGAATGTAACAAAGTTTTATCAAGAACATGCGAGACATTTTCTGACAGATATCCAGATAAACAGAAACCGTCACGGAACAGTGTTAAACGAATAATGGAAAATATCAAAAATTTTGGCACTGTTAAGGCAAAAATGCATAAAAGAAAACCCATTCTCAATGATGAAAATGTCGAAATTGCAATTTTGGGATATTTTGCGGCATATCCTATGACAGCATTAAGACAAGTGGCTCTACAAACAGGAATCTCAAAGAGCTCAATCCATAGAATTCTGTTGAAAGCTCATGGTGGAAATTTTGAACATTTATTAAAATAAGTTGTTTCCTTGAATTTTTGAAATTTTCCATTATTCGTTTAACACTGTTCCGTGACGGTTTCTGTTTATCTGGATATCTGTCTATCTGTCTCGCATGTTCCTGATAAAACTTTGTTACATTCCCCATACATAATAAACAAATTTAAATAATCTTCGTTTGTATAATTTAATCGCCCTGGCATGATTATTATCAATAATTGTCAAATGGCACGAAATAATGACATTTCTGTAGTGCTCGAGTGTTTTTTTTGGCCGCGCCTCGCGGTCATGGCCAACTAATAACAAAACTGTTAAACTGCCATTTTTTCTAAAACTATCGATTTTCGGAATAGACAACCTTATACAAAGTTACCCTTATTTTTAATGCTGAGTAGAGTAAAATTATAAAAATAGGGGGCTTCCATTTAAAAAAATGACTTTTAACGATTTATTCAATTTCATTTTTAATGTTAGTTTTTGATCACCCTGTATTTATTTATTACCAAATTATCAACACAGTCTACTAAAGTAGATCCCCTTCCACAAGGAAACCAAACCCAATTAAATCATAAAGGCATTCATGTAGGAAAAATCGATAATTATTTTTGAAATATGTTAAAAACGGTTAGAGTTAGGTATAGGAGATTATACATGAAATGCGATTAGAATTTTACGTAAAATCCGAAAATGAAATAATATATAGGGTGTTCCATTTAAAATAAGCAAGTTGATATCTACTTCCGGTACAACCGGAAGTGCCACCATTTTGAAAATATTTTAGCCGAATTGCCCCCATTGACATTAGTATGTCACCAAATTTTCAGATCTTTGCTATTTATACTTTTTCCATAATCGATCGCGGCAGTTCGTCGTGGGACACCCTATATATATATATATATATATATATATATATATATATATATATATATATATATATATATATATATATATATAATATATATATATATATATATATATATATATATATATATATATATATATATATATATATATATATATATATATATATATATAAAATTTTTCTTCTTTTCTTAAACCTTGCCGTGATTGTGTGAAATAAAAAAAACGGTTGAGTGCGAGTTCGACTTGCGCATAGAGGGTTCCGTGCCACACACAGTATTGTGAATTTCTCACAGGACGCAAAAGTCTCAATAAGTATGGTAAACTTGAATAAATAACAGGAGGCGGCCATGCCGGAAATGCGTCAGTGCGTATAGGTTATATAACTGATTAGAAAGGCTGGAACGGTTGGTCTGTTCCCAGAGGCGTCAGTACCGAAAATAAGTACGTACGTATACGGTATTTGACAAAAATAATTTTATTCATGGGAGTTGCTGTGATTGTGTAAAATAAAAAAACGGCCGAGTCCGAGTTCGACTCGCGCATATAGGGTTCCGTACCACCGTAAGATTGTGTTTATATACTTTTAATAAATTTGTTGATGTTTCATCCCATATTCTTGTTGTGCGGTGTCACAATATCACATCGTTAAGAATGTTCAAAAGAGTAAGACGTCATAAAATCGAAGAAATATGTTAAATACGTAGTTGTAGTTTTACTATTGGAGATATATTCTTCAAATACTTCAATTCAGGTTTGAATGTAGACACCAGAGTACATCCTCTGGAATTTCGTGCGCACGTCTAGCCCTCTTGGTTTGCGCGTGGTAAGCATTTAGGTCTACTGCGCAGATGTCAAAAAAAGTCGACAAAACTTGGGAAAAAAGTTATAAAGTTAAATACGTAGTGGTACTTTGACTATTGGAGATCTATTCTTAAAAGCGAATGGGTTCAAATGAATACACCAAAGTCCATCTCCTGAAATCCCTGGCGCATGTCTAGCACGCTCGGTTTGCGCGTGGTACGCATTTTGGTCCACTGCGCAGATGTTGCGCAGATGGCAAAAAACAAAAAATATAAAAAACGACAAATGAAGAAGTCCAAAAAGTTGGAAAAAATTAGAAAGAAAAGGGCCCCACAAAACAAAAAATAAATGTGCGAGCTGACTGGTACTGTATGGCACAAGAGGTCGACTAACGGTCGACTTATGCCCCGCCCGATTATACGATTTACGATTTATAATTTTTATAGGCTTGCCATTTAAAAATGAATTAAAATACGGGGTTTGCGGTAAAATGTTTCTTTTTTGAAGACTTTTAAAGGAAGGGACCACACGGCATAGGTTTGCATTCAAAATTTTTGACCTCAACTCCCCAAGGGGGCTTGGAAAAGTCAAATCACCTAAAAAAGTAGATTTATTAACCAATAAGACACGACTACAATTTGGCGTCTCTGTCTTTATTAATTGCAAAAATATTTACCCATACTAAGACTTGTTAGACACCCTGTATGTTATATCAGTTTTACCGAAGTATTTTCGTATTTCGCATTTTAAAATTACACAGAGTGAGTAAATAAATATTTGTATTTTATTTTCAAATCGGATCCTAATTTTATTTCCAACTAGGTTAGAGCCATCCCTGGAATAACCCCCGTTTCCAAAGCTTTAATGATATCAATACTGTTTTCTTGTTTAACTTGAGAAGAAAGTTTTAAGTAATTAGTGTAGTGTGTTCCACAAAGTCGTTTGTTTAAGCTGATAATTTTTACTTTTGCTCATTAACAATAAAAAATACGATGTATTTGATTCCAGTGTTTATTAAAATAATCCTAACAAATATCCTTCAACTGGTTCTGGACAATAGGCTGCGGACGCACGCTTGTTTGGAAGCAAGTAATGGAAGACATTTTCAACATACCTACCTATTCTCTACTAGATAAGTATCATTCTTTGAAACTAAATACTAAATAAATACTAAATACTATGTAGTTGTGCTCAGTTAGTGTTTTTCGTTTTGATTTTTAACTTCTTAGCAGAAAGTTTAAGCTGGTAGAAATCATGCCTATCTTATTAGTAACGTAATAATAGGGTGTTATAAATATTAGTTAAATCTAAGGCTACTGACAAAAAGGATTGATTTTGCAGTGGTCTTTATAGTATTTTGTTTTTATTTTTTCTTAGAAAAAGGTTTAAATTTGTTTTACCTTTGTCTTAAATTACGGTTTATAACAGAAAATAAATTATTCTTAAAGATTTATAATATGTCCGGCAACGTTACAACAAATTCAATTGTTTTAAGTTTTTCGCACGTAATTTTCTGTCAAGTGCTATGCCGGACCATGTGCTCGCTTAGCCAGGTGCGGCGAATATAGACTGGTTTTAGGGTATTTTTGAAAATTTTTAAAATGTTCGATTTAGGAAAAAAAAAAGTATTGGATATGTCTGTAGACTATCCCAGGAGTCACCCATTCCAATATATTAAATCATTTCCATTACACCCTGTATATATATATATATATATATATATATATATATATATATATATATATATATATATATATATATATATATATATATATATATATATATATAATTCTTGGGTCTAGGTTTGTAGGAAATGAAAATCTTTAAATTGACGTTTCGCCTATCATAGTAGGCTTTTTCAAAATTGTCTATTTGTAGTTTGGAAAACCTACAATTATGGAGCCATTTTTAGACTAATATTAAATTTTATATTTGTATGAAAAATCACTAAGTACAAGACAACATAATTAATCTTTTGAAAAATCAAAATAAAACAAAAATACGTACCACGTACCTTTTTATTTTGATTGTTCAAAAGATTAATTATACTGTCTTGTACTTAGTGATTTTTCATACAAACGTAAATTTAATATTAGTCTAAAAATGGCTCCATAATTGTAGGTTTTCCAAACTATAAATAGACAATTTTCAAAAAGCCTACTATGATAGGCGAAACGACAATTTAAAGATTTTCATTTCATACAAACCTAGACCCAAGAATTCAAAGAAAAAATACAGCTCATGGTTTAAGAAAAGAATAAAAATAATATATATATATATATATATATATATATATATATATATATATATATATATATATATATATATATATATATATATATCGGTATATAAACGGTCGGGCTCGACCGTTTTTTTATTTTACGCAATCACAGCAACTCCCATGAATAAAATTATTTTTGTCAAATACCGTATACGTACGTACTTCTTTTCGGCACTGACGCCTCTGGGAACAGACCAACCGTTCCAGCCTTTCTAATCAGTTATATAACCTATACGCACTGACGCATTTCCGGCATGGCCGCCTCCTGTTATTTATTCAAGTTTACCATACTTATTGAGACTTTTGCGTCCTGTGAGAAATTCACAATACTGTGTGTGGCACGGAACCCTCTATGCGCGAGTCGAACTCGCACTCAACCGTTTTTTTTTATTCACACAATCACGGCAACGCCCATGAATTAAATTATTTCTGTCAAATACCGTAATACGTACGTACTTATTTTCGGTATCGACGCGTCTGCAACAGACCAGTAGTGCCTGTCTTACTTATTACGTTAAAAGTTGTTTAGAATGATCACCATGAACGTCTTGACAGTAATAAAGTCCATTTTGGAACTCTGCCAAGAAGTAACATCTGCCATTCTCGAAAACACCTTTAAAATGAGGTACCACACGGCATAGGGCTGCATTTAAAATTTTTGACCTCAACTCCCTAGCGTAACACCCCAAAGGGGTGGAAAATTCAAATTACATAAAAAAGTATATTTATTAACCAATAAAATACAGCTAAAATTTGGTGTCTCTATCTTTATTAATAGCAAAGATATTTACCCATACTAAGACTTTTTAGACACCCTGTATGTTATATTACTTTTACCGAAGTATTTTCGTATTTCGCATTTTTAAATTACACAATGTGAGTAAATAAATATTTGTATTTTATTTTCACATCGGACCCTAATTTTATTTCCAACTAGGTTAGAGCCGTCCCTGGAATAACCCACGGTTGCGAAGCTTGCTTTTAATAGATGTACCCGAAGCCACGCTAAAGAGTTCTTGACCCCATTCCGACCGCTAGAGTGATTCCGATTGGCCGAACCGAACTCATGCGTCATGGTCAGCTGTGTATGACCAGTTTAATAATACTGTTTACATTAGTTTTGCTATTTATCTCTTAATTTGTGAAAGAAAAAGTTAATGCCGTTTAATATTAACAAAAGTTAAAGCCGTTTAATATTAACAAAATATCGTTTCGTCGGTTAGTGAGGTGCATTTTAAATTTAGTTGAAGTTGGGGTATTTATTTTGGTTTAAACAGCTTTTCTCTAGAGAGTTTTAATAAAATTGTTGTTATAGGCAGTATTTTAACATTTTGAAATTATTAATGGTGCTATGGTATGTGTTTATAGTGTTGGCTATTTATAAGAAAACAAAACATTTCGTAGTGTTTGTTGGACTTTCATGTTTTAACCAAACGGCTGGGTTGTATTGTGTAGTAAGAGTAATAAACTTTATTATTGTTTGAAGAGCGTGCGAGTCCGACAGAGAATGTTCGTTTTCGTTTCATTTGGACTTATTTCCAGTCAAGAGCCTCGTAATGCGTCGTTTATCAAAAAAATCTTGATTTGACTTACTGGAAGATGGTATGAAGGTAAAGTTTATTATTAATTTAGTTGTGAGGAATTTCGCTTAAAAATTAATGGCGATATAAATAAACCTGTTAATAAATGCCAAATCTTCTGTTAAGTATGATTTAAAATAGGCAAATAAAAAAAAGTACATGCTTAAGTGTTGGGAGTTTTTTGTTTAAAGATAATTTGGAACCAAAATTTTTGTATAGGTACTCTTGTTCTTCCAAAAATTTCTGGTCGGCCTAGTCGAACAAAATTTTACTCTTGTTTTGAAC
This sequence comes from Philopedon plagiatum, assembly GCA_963971165.1. Taxonomy (NCBI): domain Eukaryota; kingdom Metazoa; phylum Arthropoda; class Insecta; order Coleoptera; family Curculionidae; genus Philopedon; species Philopedon plagiatum. The sequence goes on from OZ020190.1 coordinate 61,800,491, forward strand.
AGCTGTTCTCTGGATTTTTTGTGTTGTAGTATTTTAACTTTTTGAAATTGAATGTTTTAAAAGATTTAGTATGATTTCTTACTTTAAAGATAACAAATCTATTATTTTTTCAAATCTGTTACTTACATAGGAATATTCTAGAGAGAATTGGCAACGTCAGAGTGACTACTGATGTCAAAACAAAAGTTTTTTTTTTCTGTAACTGACGTTTCCCGCTGTTTTTATATGGCCATGTGTTTATTGCCAGTGGCGGGCTGTTACTTAAATTTTTTTTTGAGGGCCGATATCAATCTTTTTTTATAGTGAAGCGTCATTTATGAATATTTTTATTCAATCTGAATTCATATCAGGAGTTACCCATTCCAATATATTAAATGATTTCCATAACACCCTGTATATATATATATATATATATATATATATATATATATATATATATATATATACATATATATATATATATATATATATATATATATATATATATATATATATATATATATATATATATATATATATATATATATATATATGTTACGGTTAATTTGGATACTTCGCTAGTTTACAAACTAACCAGCTAGTTTGCAAACTAACTAAAGAGGCTGTTATTTTGAAGGAATCAGCCATTTCCCACAAAATTGCAGATGGTTTATAAACTAGCTGGTTAGTATGCAAACTATCGATTTGCTTCAGTTAAGATGAGGATTTTATTGAGGTTACCTTAACCCAAAAATTATGTTTTGTTTGTTGTCCAGAAAATCTAGCGAACGGTGGATCGGAGGGCACCCTAAGGTCGGAACAGGGTTGGCACCTGGTTAGGGGCCCTGACCAGTGTCTTTCCTCGCAGGCGAAGAGGGATCGGTGCGAAAAAATCCACTATTGTTCCTTCCTCTGCGCATGCGCAAGCCCGGGATAAAAAGTAGTACCCATCCCCTAGCCCTAGACTCTTGTGTCAAAAAATACGATACGGTAAGGTGCAAACGTAAGGTAGGGGTAGTGTTCAAATTAGCCAGTAAACTAGCTATTTTAGGCAACTAGGATAGTTGTAGTAATCGTATTAACTAAAGACAATTGGATAGTATACAAACTATATAAAATATCTAGTTAATATAAAAGCAATAATGAAAAATCTGTACATAAGGAACAATAGTGGATTTTTTCGCACCGATCCCTCTTCGCCTGCGAGGAAAGAGACTGGTCAGGGCCCCTAACCAGGTGCTAACCCTGTTCCGACCTTAGGGTGCCCTCCGATCCACCGTTCGCTAGATTTTCTGGACAACAAACAAAACATAATTTTTAGGTTAAGGTAACCTCAATAAAATCCTCATCTTAACTGAAGCAAATCGATAGTTTGCATACTAACCAGCTAGTTTATAAACCATCTGCTATTTTGTGGGAAATGGCTGATTCCTTCAAAATAACAATGTCTTTAGTTAGTTTGCAAACTAGCTGGTTAGTTTGTAAACTAGCCAAGTATCCAAATTAACCGTAACATATATATACAGGGTGTTATGGAAATCATTTAATATATTGGAATGGGTAACTCCTGATATGAATGTGAATATGAATGTATATATTATATATATATATATATATATATATACAGTGACCGGCAAAAAGTTCGCAACATATGGGAAAAATTTTTATTAGGAGAGTATTGGAAAAACTTTTCCGGGGGATCGGTTCTGCATGTCCGATAACCTAAAAATCAATTTTGACATCCGTCACGTGACCACTGGTATAGCGTCAAATTAAAAAAAAAATTGTTAATTTACAAAAAGTGAGGTTAGTTGACGAGATATCAAAAAAAGTTATTTGAAAAAATTGCTTAGAATTAAATTCTAGGTCCTTGTGCAAAATTTTAAGATTTTATTTAAAAAAATTGGAAAACTCAATTTTTTTTAAATATTTTTTTATCGATCTACAAATTTCCAGTTTTTTTCGTTTAGATAGCTTGGCTAATGTAAAACCCATGTATCTGGATGAAAATAAACGAATGTAGTAGTTTTTTCTACAATTGACAGGACAAAATTAAAAAAAACAGAGTTTCGCCAGACGCTAGCTGTTGCAATGATTTGTATCTAGCAGCAGTGTCAAAATTTTAGAAACATTTCAATGAGATTACATTGAGAAAACCTTAATCGTCTTAAATATATCTGAAGTTCGACTTTTTGTAAAGTTAAGGGGATTAAAATAGATAATAAACAAAAAAGTACCTGTTTATTTAATCGAAATTTCATAAACGAAAACCAATGTAAGAAAAACTTAAAAGTAGTCAAATTCTGTACTAACAACATAAAAAATCATTGTTTTTCCTTGGGTGCACAAAATTTAAAACTCAGTATGACCACCATTTCTCTCCATACATACTATTGTTCTCGAGCGCAACTCTCGATTAACATTTCGGAGCATTTTACGATTTATTTGCAATACACAATTTCTAATGACATTCTCTAAATTTTGTATATTCCTAAAGGGTCGATGTTTGTACACAGAGTTCTTTAGGTATCCCCACATAAAGAAATCTAACGGAGTCAGATCTGGTGATCTCGCAGGCCACGGATTTTCAGAAAACCGTCCTATCCACTGGTTTCCAAATTCTTGATCCAGCCATCTCTTCACCTCATTTGTGGAATGAATGCTAGCTCCGTCTTGTTGAAAGTATAAATTTCTTCTTTCGGCTAATGACAAATTGTCTAAAAAGTCAGATATCTCAGTTTGTAGAAATTCTAAATATCGTTCTGAATTTAAATTGTCTCTAAAGAAAAAAGGTCCCACTATTCTGAGGTTGAAAATTCCGCACCACACATTAACCTTAAAACTATATTGGTCTTTACTCTGAATTACAAAGTCTGGGTTTTCGGTGGCCCACCATCTACAGTTTTGTGAACTGACGGTTCCGTTAGAGGTAAATGTAGCTTCATCCGAGAAAAGAACGTTCTTTGGGAAATTAAAATCTTCCTCAATCATACCCTGGAACCAGGCACAAAAATCGAAGCGGGCGTCATAATCCCTATCTTTTAATACTTGTACAAATTTAGGTTTGTACGGATGAAATTTGTTTCTTTTTAATATCCTCCGCACAGATCTTTCGTGAATGTTAGTGATCTCCGATATTTGACTAACTGCTAATTGGGGTGTTTCTGTGATCGACAAACACACATCCAGAGAACCTTCGTCACCTGTTACCGGTTTTTCATGGGAAACTTTATACTGATTTTCTACCGATCCCGTTTCTTTAAATTTATTGACTAGACGAGATACTGTGGAATAATGGAGGGATTTATTGGGGTGCCTCTCATTAAAAATTGCTGCTGTTTCTCTATGGCTTTTGTAATTATCTCCAGAAATTAAAATAATTTCTATCTTTTCCTGAAGAAGTAGTGTGGGTGCCATTTTAAGGAATAAAATATTAATAAACTTATGTAAAATATCAAACTTAGTAAGATGCGAGACATAAACCAATGACATAGGTTGAAATCAAACAAATTATAATTTGTTTGACATTTTTCTGTTGTTTTTAACCTACTAGATTATTTGGTTGTTTTAATTTCAGAGCCTGCTTTGGTAGTTTTAAGTACAACTAAATAGACCTGGTTGTTAAATTTATGTGCGAAAAATCTTAATAAAATCTTGATACAGTCATTTCATTAGATTCAAACCATTGCAACAGCGAGCGTCCGGCGAACACCTATTTTTTCGATTTTGTCCTGTCAATTGTAGAATTGTAGATCTGACTCCGTTAGATTTTTTTATGTGGGGATACCTAAAGAACCCTGTGTACAAACATCGACCCTCTAGGAATATACAAAATTTAGAGAATGTCATTATAAATTGTGTATTGCAAATAAATCGTAAAATGCTCCGAAATGTTAATCGAGAGTTGCGCTCGAGAACAACAGTATGTATGGAGAGAAATGGTGGTCATACTGAGTTTTAAATTTTGTGCACCCAAGGAAAAACAATGATTTTTTGTGTTGTTAGTACAGAATTTGACTACTTTTAAGTTTTTCTTACATTGGTTTTCGTTTATAAAATTTCGATTAAATAAACAGGTAATTTTTTGTTTATTATCTATTTTAATCCCCTTAACTTTACAAAAAGTCGAACTTCAGATATATTTAAGACGATTAAGGTTTTCTCAATGTAATCTCATTGAAATGTCTCTAAAATTTTGACACTGCTGCTAGATACAAATCATTGCAACAGCTAGCGTCCGGCGAAACCCTGTTTTTTTTAATTTTGTCCTGTCAATTGTAGAAAAACTACTACATTCGTTTATTTTCATCCAGATACATGGGCTTTACATAAACCAAGCTATCTAAACGAAAAAAACTGGAAATTTGTAAATCGTTAAAAAAATATTTAAAAAAAATTGAGTTTTCCAATTTTTTTAAATAAAATCTTAAAATTTTGCACAAGGACCTAGAATTTAATTCTAAGCAATTTTTTCAAATAACTTTTTTTGATATCTCGTCAACTAACCTCACTTTTTGTAAATTAACAATTTTTTTTTTAATTTGACGCTATACCAGTGGTCACGTGACGTATGTCAAAATCGATTTTTAGGTTATCGGACATGCAGAACCGATCCCCTGGGAAAGTTTTTCCGATACTCTCCTAATAAAAATTTTTCCCATATGTTGCGAACTTTTTGCCGGTCACTGTATATATATATATATATATATATATATATATATATATATATATATATATATATATATATATATATATATATATATATATATCGATAAAATTAACTGTTTTCTTACTAGTCCATCACAAGCAGATATAGCAGCTGAAGAATCCGTCTGGCCACGGACCGTACCAGTGTAGTAACATAACTTTTCACCCACTAAATTTTTAATTTCCCTCTTATTCAATGGCTTATCATCAATTTTCTCAAACACCAGGTTCGGATTCAGAAACTCTCTGTTCGGCCAGAGATCGAGTTGCTTAAAGTTGTTGCCGATCCATAGCCCATAGTGAACCAGTTCTGGGTCACCCAATGATCGTTTTTGTATCCTAGATGTAACAAGAATTCGTAAAAATAGAAAAACACATAGCTGTAGCTATAAGACAGTCAAAAATGCATAAATAAAAAGGTTATATCCTATTTGGGAATGAAAGGGGGAATCTTAAAGCAATAATTTG